>CAOKZL010001877.1:0-424352 GCA_948472985.1 Iguana delicatissima | reverse complement strand
CATACCAGCCGCCACGATCCCTGTCAGCTGCGCTCTTCAGGGACGGTACCATCAAGCAGTTCCTGAAGGGCCTACAGCACCTCTACCCGCCAGTATCGCCGCCAGTACCGCCATGGTCGCTGTCATTGGTGCTGTCGCAGCTGACAAGACCACCCTTCGAGCCGATGGCAACGACAGACGACAGGCTGCTCGTGATGAAGACCGCGTTCCTAGTGGCTGTCACCTCTGCCAGGCGGGCGGGAGAGTTGACGGCGCTATGGTGCAATGAGCCATACCTGGTCTTCCATCGTGACAAGGTGGTTCTCTGGCCTGACATCTCCTTCCTGCCAAAGGTGGTGTCCAGTTTCCATCTGAGCCAGGACATCATCCTGCCAGCCTTCTATCCTGACCCGACTACACCTCTGGAGCGGTCCCTCCACTCCCTGAATGTTCATCGGGCTCTGACTTTTTACAAAGACAGGACTGCGGCCTACAGGCAGAAACCGCATCTTTTTGTCTGCTATGGCAGGCGCCGGAGGGGCCACAAAGTGTCCACCCAGCGCTTCTCCAAGTGGGTGGTACAGACTATACACCTGGCGTACGAGCTTGCCAAGAAGCCTCCGCCAGACCTTCAGGCTCACTCTACCAGAGCCGTGGCTACATCTGCTGCCCTCCTGCGAGGTGTCGACCTACCGGAGCTGTGCCATGTGGCGACCTGGTCCCAACCATCGACCTTCGTGCGCCACTACAGACTCGATTGCCATTCCAGGAGAGATGCTCAATTTGGCCATGCTGTGCTGGCTTCTGTTCTCTAGGGTCTGGGACCTGACCCACCATCCTAACGGTAAGCTACACAGTCTCCTAATGTATGAGGCACAGAGACCACAAAGAAGAACAGGTTGCTTACCTGTAACTGTGGTTCTTCAAGTGGTCATCTGTGCTCTCATACATCCCTGCCCTGCCTTCCCCTCTTTTTCAGGTCCCATCTTGTTCAGCGGACCAGAACTGAGGAGAGACCGTTGCTCAGCGGGAGGAGCATGCGCAGTACCGGCATGGGGGAGGGGTTCCCGCCAAGCTAACGAGCTCTAGAATCTTCCGAACGCTACCGCGCAGGCGCAAAAGCTCCTAATGTATGAGGGCACAGATGACCACTCGAAGAACCACAGTTACAGGTAAGCAACCTGTTCATATATACCAAACTACTTGTGGAACTATTATTAGGTCCTAGAAAGTGGTGAATACTACTTTCTCATTGCTACTGAGTTATGTTTTGATGCCATAAGATCATGTGTGTAGTGTTTACATCTTTTGTTCTTCTTCTAGCTTTATTCATAAAATGAACACAACAGAATTTAAAAGTGCAACATTCCCAAATGCAGGACCGAGACACCTGTTGGATGACAGTGTCATGGAACCACATGCCCCATCACGGGGACAGGCAGAAAGCTCCACTCTTTCTAGTGGGATTTCAATAGGTGAGATTTTAAGTTTACTAAGCCAAATTTCTAGGTATATATCCAGAGATCTGTATATTTATGCATACATTTCTGTATGTAAATCTTTGTATTTCTCTTACAAAAAATAGAAACCATGAGGTTAAGTAATTAGGAAAATAAAATCCCAGTAAAAGTGACATATAGTTTATCCTTTACATTTACATGCTGCCTTTCTTCCAGAGAAACCTAAGCTATACTGAAGGATCTGCTCTTATGGCACTGAGAGTGGCAGATTGAGGAAGCAGTCTTGCATTCAATCATTAACCAAGTTTAAACCTTCTTAGCTTGAACGAGATGCCTTCAGGTCACGGCCTAGATTAACGTTGTGTCAGATTTCATTTGTCTTTAATTTTACACGCAAAGTGTCCCCTAAGAAGATGTCATAGAAATTGCATTCAAAAGTGAAGGTTCTCACTCCTTTGGAGGACACTACTGACTTCCATTGAGTGCAGTACAGTTGGCCCGCCGTATGCCCTGGGGTCTCTTCCCTTCATCTTCTTCTCATTTTCTTGCCTCATTCTATCAAACTTTAGACTGGAAATAGTTCAGGCACCTATCCTTTTGTTTGTTGTTCCATAAAATGTCATGCACACTTATGTCACTATATCATGGTAGAATTCATTACTCTTATAGATTTTGGTAAGTATTTATTTATCAGTATGTTCATATCTTAGCCTTCAGGTTATTTTTTCAGGGTGGGATGCAGATCATAAGATATACAAGCTAGAATAAGAAATATAAAAGAGCAGCATAAAGCCAGTTCTGATTCAGAGTTGAGAGGTCTTTTATTTTACTACCTTGGGAAAAGAAAAAAATCTCTACATGAAACCAGAAAAATTAGAATGCTGGGAAAGCACTGTGTACATAGCACTAGCATGAAAAGATTTGCAAAATATGATGTTCTCTTAATTTAAGCAGACAGAGTGCACATGAAAAAGAATCTTTGAGCTTTGTTCAGTTTGTGCTTCATTTGAACACAGTAATATTACATTCAAGATCAGTGCCACTGGCACTTGATACTAAGACATTTGATTTCCTAATAGCCCCTTTCCAGAAAAACTTTCCAGAAAAACACTTTCCTGACACAGTTTCCACCAGAAAGTAGCTATAGATGGGCTCTTACTTTCTTCTAAACCTTATAAAACTCCAAAATCTGGAAATAATCATCCAAAAGGAAGCTAGTTAATGGATATTGTTTTAATATCAAGCATGACACAATCTGGCATTTGTAGACAAATTCAGAAGTTGCATGCTAATAATCAGAAGTAATCCTAATTATTTAAAGTTCTTCTTGAACATTGTGTTGCTTGCAAAAGTAGTTTAGTGGAGTAAGAATTTACAGATATGCCATTTTATGTAACCTTGAAGTAAGTTTCCAGTAGAGGTGCTTAAATCAGAGTTAAAAGCCATCTTGAGTGTTTACATTCCAAACAATATAATTAATTAAAACTTGAGAAGCCGAACACTCCTCCAGGATCATTTTCCTCTCTTGACCGTGTTCTTTGTTATGCATGTTAGAAGTCTTTTTAGCTTTACTAATACTGGATGTTGATTCTGGCAAGCATTACAAAGTTCTTTAAGATACCAAAAAGATTAGCAGTATATTCAGTGTAGGTTGATATACCTCCTATATATCTGGAATAATGAGTTGTTTTTTTAAAGCTTTATAAAGGCTTAGATACTATAATGGCATCTATCTTGGCTTTCCTGCAAGTTATTTAGAGAAAAACTTCACAGATGTTTCTCTTCTGTAAGATGTTAAAATTAAATAGAGAATAGCATAAAGAGGTACACATTTTGACATAACTTTTGAACTAAATTCATAGGACACTTCTATCTGTAGTAGAAATGTTAAAGATACAACAGAGCTCTGTTTTAGTCATTTCATCACAAGGCCTCCTTTTTAGAATATTTACCTCAGAAGGGATTAAGTGTTTTGAATATTTGAGGATTACTGCATAAATTTAAAATACAAACATTCTTGCCACTTAGTCCATGTACATTCCAGCAGTTTGTTGTCCACAGAGCACAGCACTGAGTAACAAAAATTGGTACAAATTTTTTCTCAAACATCAAGTGGTAAGAATTCCTTTTGATTCTGGGTTGTAACACCTCACAATGGGGAAAGTGAGGGGTCACTTGGGATGTGGTGAATACTTTTGCAAGGCGCTGTATTTCTGCAGTGCCAGGTTTCCACTGTTGTCCTTGAAGCCAGAGTGTTCAGGCAAAGCGGGCTAAGAAGATTGCCTGGATTTTCCAAAACAGCCTTCCCAGGAAGCCCAACCCTTGGATGCACCCAGAAGCTAGGCATTGCAGAAAGAATCTGCTCAGAAGTGGGCAACTTTCTCTTCCATTGCTGGTAGTGACTACATTTTCTGCATTTGTCTGCCATCACTGCTGCCTATTCCACTGCTGTTCCACCACTATAGTATGCCTACAGAATCTTGGTCTTTACATTGCTTTCTATCCAAGATTTCTGAGCTTAAATTTTTGTTACTTCTTTACCACATTTTACTCTTTAAAACCTTGTATCTTGAAATATTAATCTAACATTGAAATTTCAGCCTGTGCTTTCTATACCAAACTGAAAGTGGGCCACTTTAAAAATTTAATGGCTTAGTTGGAGGAAGCACAAGCTTTATTAGAATTCAAATTTCTCTCTTGAATAGGATAAGAAGTTTTAGTCTTATGAGATCATATTCTCTGTGTATTGCTGATTTCTATATGAGATCTATCCTGTCAAGAGATCCACATTTAATTTTCTTAAAAATTTCCTTATGTTGAATAGGAGCTTGGAAAATAGGAAGAAGACAAGTGTCTTGTGTAGGATTGTTAGAAGAAACAGAATAAGGTGTTATTGTGTCTTGGTAGTGAAAGTACATCCATGTGTACCATGGAAACTGGTTGAGAGCACAGAAAACTTAAACATGAAAAACAAGTTGAAAGTATTTGGGTAAAAACAAAGGGAAAGAATGATGATATCACCATGAGACTCTACCATAGCCTCCCAAACCAGATTAAGACTTCAGTGGTGTCTTCCTAGAAGAGATGGCCAAATGTCCAAAAAAGAGGGTTATTGTAGTAATGAAAAATTTCAGCCAACATCATGGTGGCTGGAAGTCAAATTCTGCTAAGAATGTCAAAGATTCCTGACTTACCTTGCTTATGGTTTCATGGTACAGAAGGTGGAGTACACATCAAGGGGATCAATCATCATGAACCTGATCCTAATCAACAGGGAAGTTTGGGTCAAAATGAAGCAGAGTGATGGGATTCTTTTGTGGGGGTAGCCATGTCTTGTTCAGCAAGATCTAGTGAGATGTACATTCTGTACTTTAAGAAAGCTAATTGCAGTAAACTTTAGAAAATACTGGGTGAAATTCCCTGATCAGAAGTGCTTTAAGAGAAAAGAGTTCATGATGGATGGTAGTGTCTTAAAAGATATTGAAGGCACAGTTGCAAACCATTTCAGTGAGACAGAAAAATGATTGGTTCTCAAGAAACCAAAATGGATATGTAAAGGACTTTCACATGAACTGAGATTTTAAAAGACATGTGCAAGAGATAGAAGAATTGGGAATTCTCAGGAAGGCTTCAGGAGCAATCCATGGCAGAATAGATCATCTCCTCGCACCAGCTGATCAAGACAGAAGTCAAAGATTCTGTGTGATAACTGAAGTCCCTGTCAGAGCTGCTGATGCTGTTGGTCCCTGTGGCTCTGGCTGGAGATGAGTCCTGCAGCTCAAGAGCTCCCTCTGCTGCCGTGGACCAAGCAGGCTCAGATGTTCCTCTGTCTGCACCTTTAGGGCAACAGGGATTCAGCTGTGATCCCGAGGATGCCCTGGAGCCTGTGCCAATCAGCCCACAAACAAGGTGGAGACTCAAGAGAACTGCGCAAAGGGAGGCTTCCTTGATTAAGTTCAAGAAGCGGTGACCGGCCACACCTGTATCTTGGGCTATATAATTGCCTGCCTGGAAGTTTTCCTTTGTTTGTGGCAAACTTTCTACAAGCCCTCTCCTTGCATCCAGCACCCGGCTCCTGATTCCTTGGATTGATCTCTTGGCTTCTGATCCCTGGATTTGGACTCTGACTATGGCTTTTGCTTGTCACTCAGGCTTAGGTAAATGGACTCTCTATGAGTAATTGCTTGCTTTGACTGCTCCTGGTGGGACTCTGCTATCTCTCCCTCTCCCTTCTCCAGGCTGGCTCGCCGCCTGGGTCTCTGACCTTGACATTCTGATCCATTAATAATGTTGATTCTCTGACCCTCTCTCAGTTTTTATTCTCCTGCCTTGCCAGCAGGTTGAGGAATTGCCCTCTCTTACTTTTGTAGAAAATTCTAATAGCTTAGGCAAGGAGAGATAGCTTAGAATGGTTTACAAGTTTTGCATAACAAGAAGGAAGATGGAGGTGATGGAAGAGTTTAAAAAAGGGAAATAAAATGTCAGAGGCGCAGGGGCCAGAGGAGTTTGCTCCATAGCCAGAGAAGTGGAAAAGTGTTGGTGGAAAGCAGTATTGGTCAGTTGCCTGCAGGTGTGCAGGATAAGGAGCGTGGTGAATTAGTGAAAGAGACTATAGCCAGTCAGGTCAACCTGGACCAGATGACTGCTGATCTGACAGTAAACGCAAATTCATTGCTGCAAAAGATATTGTTTGCCTCTAGTGAGAGTGCAACAGAGGTGAGGTCCCCAACACATCACTCTGAAGCACAGGGTATCACCACAAAGGTAAAGAAATCTGATATAAAAAAAGCTAAAGGAGATAAGCTAAAAAGAAAGGGAAAGGAGAAGCATTTACCAGAGGTTTCCAGAAGCAGAGAAAGAGCTGCGATTTCATCTACTGGTCATCAGTTTGAAAAAGGGTGTTCCATACAGATTAGAGGGGCTGGTGTGGGGAAGAATCCTGTCCAAACTCAACTCACTCAGGAAAGAACTGTTCAACCAAGAAGGGAGGGGGAAGAGGAAACAGGCTGCAGGGAAACCAAGCAAAAGGGAAAAAAAAATCCCCTTTAAGTGCCAGCAGTATTACGGTTCAGGAGGAGCTGGCAATGTTAATAAATCTTGCAGAGGCAGGGTATCTCAATGATGCCCAGTACAGATATAAGGAATGAAATTCCTTTGGTGGCAGTGGCTGGCCAAGGAAGCATGTATCAGATCAATTAATAGAGAGTTAATTAGATAGTTGCAGAGGAGTTAGGTGTTTAAAGTTTCAGACAGAGTAACTGGAATGCAATTAAAGTTCAGAATATTGTAAATTTATTAAGTATTTTGGCTAAATTAAATGTTAATGAATTCAACACTAATTAATTCAGTGGAAGGTCAAAGCAAAGTGAGTAATGAATTGCTCCCCATTAGATGCATGTCTTATTGAAGTACTTTCACAGTAAAAAGAAAAAGAGTTGGTTCATTTTTCAAAGGCTGGTGATTCTAATATAAGCTCTCAGCTACCGAGAAAGTGCTCTAAGAAAACAAAAAGTATAGGAAGTAATGAGAGATTTGAGAATGCAAGGTTAGCATTGGCGAGAGAGGTGCAGTCAGATTCAGAACCGAAGTCAGATCAAGATGGAGTTGTTAGACATGAAGACACTGAATCAGAGGAAGAGGAGGAAGTGCTTTCTTCTGAGGAGGGGAATGTAGTAGAGGATAACAAAGTAATGTTATTTGAGGCAGATTGCTTTAAATTAGTAATCAGGATGGTAGTCATGATGTTAGGACTGGAAAGATTTGAGGAAAAAACAGGTGATAATGAGAAAAGCAGCAGTAGTGAGACATAAGCAAGTGAAATTTAGTATCATTCCTATGCCTGAATTGTTTATGGATCTTATTCAAGCAGAATAAGATACTTTATCCTCAAAGAGACTTAGGGAATACAGTAAGCACTTATATACATTTGACAGTAAGGCAATGGAACTATTGTCTAGCCCTTTTGGTGGATGCTCTGATCTTTGCATTGGTTTCAAATGCTGTGGTTCCTAAGGAAGGGGACAGATTACTTGAGCACGAACAAAATATTGCCAGGAGAGTGGGGTTCAAATCACGAAATGTTTGAAACTTTGCAGGAAAAGTTTGGTGGATTTTCAGCATATCTGTTCACTTTGGCAAAGAATCACAAATTACCAAGGTCTTTTTCAACAGATGGAAGTGTAGGTGCCGAAAAGCAAGATACATTAAGGTTGGACTGGCTGATGGGCCTGCTGTATGTTTTTCTACCACTTCCAATCTTGCAGAAAGTTCTTCAGTGATTAAGATTGCAGAGGGACCAGGTGATTTTGATATCACCTTGTTGGCTGCGCAAATCATGGTTTCCTCAGCTGTTGAGTATGTCCGTGGAACAGCCTTGGCGATTACCAGCCAGACCAGATCTACTAAGGGACCAATTTGTCACCCAGATTCAGTGGCTAAGTTTAACTACCTGCAGGTTGAGCTTAGTTTAAGGGAGAAAGGGTTTGAAGACCCTGTGATTAGAATGTTTCTGGAGCTGCACACATAGAATATATGAAATGACAGCAAAGGGAAGTGTTTAAGGAATGGTGCAAAAGCAACTCAGTAGATATCAATAAAGTTAGATTCAGTGATGTCCTACTGTTTCTGCAAAATGGTTTGGAAAAAGGAGTAAGACCAAATACATTGCAGAGACAGGTAGCAGCTTTGTGTGCTATACCGTTCATTGGGGACTGTTTTTTGGTGGACATTCATGTGAAACACTTTCTGAGGGGAGCAAGTTTGCATGCTCTAGTGATGTAGGTTTGAGTTGATTGACTTAGACTCAAGTCAGACTTAAGTCATTTCAGTGACTCAACTCGGACTTCACTGGGCAAAAATTACACACTGACTTGACTCGAGACTTGAATATTTTTAGTGACTGACTTGCTGCCCTTGGTTCAATAACATAACACATTCATCTAGAAACTTTACAACTTACTGGTCACGTCGCAATCTGTCTCAAACCCAGAGTGTGGATACATTTCTCAGAGGGAACAGCAAATGGGTTAGGGAATGGGCTTGAGGTGAGGTTGAGATCTGCTCAGCAACCTGTTCCCACTACATATAGGAGGAGATTTCTAAAACTTTTCCTAAGATCAGAAGGCAAGACTCGTGCCCAGAGTGCAGTGCTCATATCTCAGGGAGGAACAGAAAATGTGTTGTGCAACGGGCTTGAGGAGGAAGGATCCTTCCTTCTAAAGTTCTTGAAGCTTCAGTAATGGGGAATGAGAAGGATTCTATTTCCCACTTCTGAAAAAGCCCCCAGTTTTACAAGTGGGAAGCAAGAAGGATCCTATTCTCCACTTCTGAAGTTGCAGATGGAAAAATCACAAAACTGGGGGGCTGACTCTACTTAAAGTTAAAACTGACTTTATTTGATTCTGTCCAGAAATTCTGGAATACAGGTTGGGGTACAAAGTTGGCTCTCAGACTTGAGACTTGACTTGAAAGTATTTTGCAAGGACTTGAGACTCGACTTGAGACTTGAAGGTAGAGACTTGAGACTTGGAGTAAAAGACTTAAATACATCACTGGCAGGCTCTGCCTACAGTTCATAGATTTTCCTCTTGGGATCTCAATTTGGTTTTGGACAGATTAATGTTGCCATCATTCGAGCCCTTGAGGGAGGCATTTCTCAGGCTGATAATGTTCAAAGCTGTTTTCTTGGTAACAATAAACACAGCAAGAAGAGTTTTGGAGATTGAGGCATTATCAGTGAATCCCAGTCTATGTAAATTTGAAAACAACAGCTGATCTTTCAGACTGAAGTGTATGGCTTTGAGTCCAGTGCTGCTCATGATAACATTGCTGACTTTCTACCCACAGCCTGTTCATCCAATGGAAAGGAAATGGCACTCATTGGATATAGGAAGGGCAGTTAAGGTATATATGAACAGGATGAGGAGAATAAGTACAGAAACGCTGTCTGTTTCTTTCAATCTAAAAAAGTTAGGCTGCAAGGTCTCAAGTTCTATGATCTCAAGAGGGATAAAAAACTTTTTTGTTTGTTTGTTTGTTATTATGATTATGTGAATGTTCCAAGGCTGAGTGAGGTGTAGGCACATTCCATGAGATTTGTGACCTCTATGATGGCGCTTAGGACTACTGCATCATTAGAGGATGTTTGTAAGGTGGTTGGATGGAAGGAGCCTACAGCTTTCATCAGGCACTATAAGTTGGACAAATTTGCTTTGAGACAGGCCGCATTTGGAAGATCAGTATTGCAGGTGCTAGCTCAGGAAGGTGGCAGCCATTCCCACCTGTAGGAAATATAGCTTAGGTATATCCCATTCTGTTGTGGATTGCTCCTGAAGCCTTCCTGAGAATGAAAGGTTAACACTTACCAAGAAGAATCATTTTAGGAAGGCTGAAGGAGCAATCCACCCCCTCTCGGGCTGCCAAAAGAAAAAAATTGTGTGGGTGTGTGTGAAAGAGAGAGAGAGGTTATAGAAGCATTAGAAATCTGTAGGAAGAAGTAGCTTCGCAAGGCATCAGCAGGCAAGGCTATGTAACAAAACTGAGAGCGAGTTGGGGAGTCAGTGTTATTAGTGGATTGGAATTTTCAGCTCCTGCCTTGATCAGTTGGTGCAAGGAGATAACCCATTCTGCCATGGATTGCTCTTTCAGCCTTCCTAGAATTACCCTTGTTGGTAATGTCAGTCTCTCAATCATTAAGAAGTAATATGGCTGTGTAGCCAGTGCTGGTAGGGAGAAAGGCTAAAGTTCAAAATGAGCTCATGCTTGTTAGAAAGGTTAAAAATAATAAGGGAAGAGATTGGCTTTGTAGGGAACAAGAGGAACAACAAGGAAATGGCAGGGCCATTGTGTAGAGAAGATGGTGAAATGCTGATGGATAGAGAGAAGACTGAACTGCCAAATACTTTCTTTGCCTCAGTTTTCTCCCAAGAGGACAACAGTGCTCAACTTGATGCAAATAAAGCAAATTATACCATAAAAGGACTGCAGCCCAGAATAGCTACTCCAGGGCCAGATGAATGACATCCAGAGATACAAAAAGAACTTGTAGATATAACCTCAGAACCTCTTTGTCAATAACCCTTCATAATTCTTGGAAAACATTAGAGGTCCTAGCAGACTGAAGGAGGATGGATTTTGTCCCCATTTTCTAAAAGGTGAAAAAAGAAGACCTGAGCAACTACCCTCCAATCAGGTTGACATCAGTACCAAGAAAGATTCTAGAACAGATCACTAAACAGTTTGTGAGAGCTTAGAAAAGATTGCTGTGATTATTAAGAGTCAGCTTCGGTTTCTCAAAAACAAGATGCGACAGACTAATTTTATCTCTTTTTTTAAATAGAGTTGCAAGCTTGATAAGGGGAATGATGTGAATATATTATACCTGGATTTCATTAAGTTTTTGGACATGATCTTCTTGCACACAAACTTGTAAAATGTGAACTAATGCTACTATTTAGTGGATTTTTAACTGGCTGATGAACAGAACTCAGGGGTAGTCAGTAGTAGTTCCTCCTTATCTTTCTGAATGACTTGGACAATGGAATAGAAGGCATGCTTATCAAATTTGCAGATCACATTGAATTAAAAGGGGCAGCTAATATCTCAGAGGACATAATCAGGCTTCAAAATGACATTAACATACTGGGGTGCTGGGCCAGAACTAACAAAATGAATTTCAACCAGTATAACTGGAAAGTACTCCATATAGGCAGGAAAATGAAATGTAGAGATACAGGATGGGTGAGACAAGGTTTGACAAAATACTCGTGAAAAAGATCTAGGCATCATAATAGACTACAAGCTAAACAGTGTGATTCAGCCCCCCTCCCCAAAAAAGCCAGTGCAATTCTAGGCTGCCTCAACAGAAATACAGTACGTCCTCCACATTCACAAGGGATAGGGACACAGAACCCTCACAAATGTTTAAAAAAAAAGCAAATAATTCCTCTGGTGGGCACCACCACACACCAGCACCTCGGCAGCAAAGGGAGTGCAGGGAAGAGGCGATCGCCTGCTCTGCACCTCTTGCCAGCAGCCCAGGGCACACTTGAGTGGGCAGGAAGGACAGGAAACGGGCAATTGCCTGCCCTTCAACTTCCTGCTGGCTGCCCAGGGTGTGCTTTAGCAGGGAGGAAGTGCAGAGAACGGGTGATTGCTCCTCCTGGCCACCCAGGGTGCGCCTACATGGGCTGCTGTGGAGGAAGTGCAGGAAATGAGTGATCATTCGCCCTGGACCCTCCTTCCAGCTGTCCAGGGCATGCTTGAGCAGAGAGGAAGCACAGGGAATGGGCAGTCGCTCTCCCTGCATCCTTCTGCCTTCAGCTGCTGGCGTGCAGACGCTGACAAGGACAGAGTGCAGGGGAATGAAGATCTTGCCCTTCCCTGTGCCTGAGCAAAAGGCCAGAGACTGGGAGGGGGAGAATAGGGGGCAAGTGGGCACTCACAAATAATGAAACTCGCAAAAATGAAATGTGGGGAGAGAACTGTAGAGTGTCCAGTTCAAGGACAGTAACAGCATCAGTCTATTCAGCTGTTCAGCGATGGTCAGACTTTATCTGGAATACCGTGTCCAGTTCTGGGCACCATGCTTCAGGAAGGATATCAACAGTCTGGAACATGTCCAAGGAAGGGCAACCAAGATGATCGAAGGTCTGAAGGCCAAGCCTTATGAGGGACGTCTTGGAGAGACTGAGAGATGAAAATGTAACAATCTTGGAACAGAGTGCCTCAGAAGGTGGAGGACTCTTCTTTGCTGGAAGTCTTTTTTTAAAAGAGGTTGGATGGTTACTTCTCAAGAGTATTTTAGATGTTTACTCCTGCATAGTAGGGGGTTGGACTAGATGGCTATTGTGACCCCTCCAATTCTGTGATTCCTTAAAAGATAGATATTGATAGCAGTAAACATGTTACATTCAGTCTGCTGCAAGGTTATAAACATTTCTTCTTCCTAGTGTTGGGATCTTTGGGTCTTTATTTCAATATAACTAAAACTTTTATGCCATGTGTTGTTGTTGTGTGCCTTCAAGTTGTTTCTGACTTATGGTGGCCCTAAGGCAAACCTACCACAGGATTTTCCAGGGCTAAGACTGTGTGATGTGGCCAGTGTCACCTAGTGGGTTTCCATGGCCAAGCAGGAAATCAAGCCCTGGTCTCCAGGGTGATAGTCCAGTGCTCACACTGCTGCCCTATGCTGATTTCCTTACGCCGTGTACCCTTGGATATATTCCAATATGTGGTTTTGTAAAGGGACAAGTGGGGGTTTGGAGAGGATGTCCTGTTATAATTGGGAACTATCTTAGTGAAGTGCTTTGAGCACTGGACCACGGCCATTTCCGCACTAGACTGTTACAGTGCTATTATTCCACTTGCAACATCCTATGGAATCCTGGGGTTTGCAGTTTCAGGAGGGACCAGCAGGATTCCGTAGGAGGTTGCAAGTGGAATAATGCAAGTTGCAAGTGGAATAATAGCGCTGTAACAGTCTAATGCGGAAATGGCCTATGACTCTAGAGACGAGGGTTCAAATCTCTGCTGAGCCATGGAAACTCACTAGGTGACCTTGGACAAGTCACATTCTCAGAGGAAGGCAAAGAGCTCTGAACAAATGCTGCCCGGAAAATTCTACAATGAATTTGCTTAAGGAAGTTGCCGTAAGTTGGAAATGACTTGAAGGCACACAACAACAGTAACAACAGCAGCAGCAATAATACCAACTGCCATAATTGACAAAGGAGTCAAGTTTTTTAATTCAATTTTTTTTTTAAAGGTAGCAGTGATGGCTCTGAGCTCAGTGAAGAGACTTCATGGCCAGC
This sequence comes from Iguana delicatissima, assembly GCA_948472985.1. Taxonomy (NCBI): domain Eukaryota; kingdom Metazoa; phylum Chordata; class Lepidosauria; order Squamata; family Iguanidae; genus Iguana; species Iguana delicatissima. The sequence continues at coordinate 411,103 of CAOKZL010001877.1, read as the reverse complement.
ATTTGAAAGGTGAGAGAAGCCCCACTCTAGTTCATTTCATTCATATTTATGCTTACATTTCCATAGGAGATAAAAGGTATGAAATATGTGAAGAATGTATGCAACTGCACATCCCAAAGTGGTTGCTTTTTGATGAGGGAGGTAGGATATAGCTCTTTTTTTAGTATTCATGGATTATATCTGTAGGAAAGGATAACATGTGAAGCAGTTAACTAACTGTATTTTGCACTTTGGTGTAAACAGAACAATAATTACTGGTTCATTTCCAGCATTTCTAGAATCCAGCTGTCTATCAGAGTTTCTTCAAAGCAATGTATTTCAGTTGTATAACATCACAAAACTATTGCTTTGACTTGGTTATCTCACGCGTGAATAACTGGTCATGCTAGCTATCATCAGCTTATTGCACTGACCTGTAATGAAGAAATGCAGCTCCCAATTCCTCCATAACCTGAACTTAAATGTCGTCCCCAAGAACACTTAGCTGCACTGAGGACCTTTCCCAGCACCAAATAACTTTGATTGTTGTCTCTTTTATGTACGTGTCCTCTTCTACAAAGATCTTCCATAACAAGTTTTTTTATTTACATATTACCAACATAGTTCACATCTCAGTTTCAGAAAAACAATGAAGTTGATGCCACAGGATCAGGGTACTGACAGTTGAAACATTCAAAAAGAAGGTCTTAAACTGGAACCGTTTCTTCTTATGTCGCAGTAGCAGCTTGTAAGTGAAGGGAACCTGTAGCCTGATCTCAGCTGCTTTTGAGTGCCACTTTTGCAGATGGTCAGCGGGCTGGCATTGCATTTCGTAGCATAGCAGAGCAGGTAATGTAGGGAGCCAGCAGAGTCCTATAAAGCTCTCATGGCTCCTCAGAGTGAGCATCTTACTGTTCAGGTGTAGAGTGAGGCTCTCAAAGGCTGCCGCCTCTCCTTGCTGATGCATCTGCCCACCTTTAGGCTGCTAATCTTTATGGTGATTTTTGGCATGCACACTTATATGCAGCTGTTGAGGTAGATTAGAAAGTATGAGTAAAACAAGATTGTAACATTAGATCATGATGCTTATGCCCTCTGCATTGCTTGTATTTAAATGTTGAATCAACTGTAAATTAGGATGGGGGACATTTCTATCCAGATAATTACCATAATCACAACTCTGTTGTCTGACCACTCCTGCAGTTAAGAGAGTGTCTGTCCTGGTTCTGAGCGCGAGAACCTTATTACCAAACGCAGCTTCCCCATAGGAAGACCCAGTAAAGGCAGACCGAATAGGCAGTCCTAGGAAGGAGGTATTTCATTTAATGCCATGATCTGTTTGACTCATTGTGTAATCATGTTATGTTTATGATGAGGATCTACATTATATATTATAGCATTTGTAAGCAGATCAGTATTTTGTATACATCATTATCATATATACACTGAGTACCATCTTAGCTAGGAGCCATTGATAACATCTGTTTAGGTGAGGAGAGAGCAGCTTTGGACACTACCATGTATTGTTATTTTGAGCTTGCACTCAGTGCAACTCTTTCAAGGTTGTCTGCTGAGGTTCTGGCAAAACAAGATTGGTGGAGGGGGAGTGTCTTATCTAACTATTCATCTAGATGTGCAGCAGTCTTCAGCAAGAATTCAGAGAGCAACTCCCGTTGGACCTATGACACTGGAAATATTAGTGTTAAGATAATTCAGAATGCTCAATTCCTTCCCTAGTTTATTGTGTAAAGTGTTTTATGTATTGCAAATCAGTGTAAATATTCCAAATCATTAATTATGTCATATTATGTATGATCTGTGGAATTGCTAGCCAAATGTTCTAGTGTTGTAGCACACTCTTCTAATGCAAGTAGCCTTTTCCTATGGACAAGTATATCCAGAAAAGATCCAGCTAAAAATAGGACTCTTTCATTGAGCACAAATAACAAATGTGATTTCCATCAGATGTTATTGTCGTACTTTATAGCACAATTCTCAGTTTACAATTTGTACAATTCTCACAATTAGGAGACTTAATACTGCCTTTTTCCCCGTACATCACTTTCTCTCCCACATAAACTTTGAATGTAGGGAATATATTGAGGTGATTTGGCATTCTTCTTGGTTCCTTGGATGCTGGGTTGGTGCAGGGGTGGGGGTGGGAGGGAGACCAAGGAGAAAAGGAATGGAGTTACCTGTGAGTACTGGGCCCAAGCTGTCAACTTCATGAGGGTAGTCAGTAGCCCAGTGTAGTAACAATTGCACACCTCTCATTGTGGATGTAGGCTGGACTAGTTTGTCACTCCAGATCATTAAAAAAAAAACACCTTCAGTTCTTGACCACATTTAAGCCTTGCAGGTGTCAAAATGATTTTAGCAGATCTTGAGAGAAAAATAACTCCATCATTGCACTTACTGAGCAGTGCTACAATTATCAGTTAAATGGTTTTAAAGGTTATGTTAAAAGAAGTATGTATGGAACTATTGGAAGCTGTTGTCAACATGAACTTAGCGAAGCTACTAAGAAAAAATGTCAGGTCTGCTATTAATCTTGAAGAAATGGCTTCTGGCCTCAGAAAAGGGAAAATGGTGCAGTATGCTGCCTTTAAAGAACTTGTTAAGCTTGTAAATCCTGGAATCAAAGGCTGGACTCCCAGCAAAAGGAAAACAGATCATTGTAATGTTTGTAGGATTACAGGGAAGTCACAAAGCGGTTTCATCTTCAAATTCAGCATATTATTCCCAAAGGAAGGCTGGAGGACATATTTGGTATCTTCAGATACTTACAGAGCTAGTGCTTTTGATAAGTTAAAACAGAATGCAAAGGCAAGGATTGCATTTTATGGCAGTTGTACAAAGATGGGCCCTATTATTGTTCCGTCAGAAGGTATTGATGAATTATTTTTGAAATAATAATTATGAAAACAAATGATTGTCAACAAGCAGGAAAACTGTTTGAAGAAGTGGTTCAAGTTGTCAGTGCCATACAATAGATAATACTGTTTGTGTAATGGATACCTCTGTTGGTCAAGCTTGTAAGAGGGTCTTTCAAAGATAACGTTGTAGTCACTTCTGTGATTATTATAATCCTTGAGACTTTTCAGAAATGGGAGCCCTTAAAAGTATTTAGCCGAATCACTATATGAGGAAGTGTTTCTGTTTTCTCAGGCAATTACATTGTTTCCATTGATTACCCCTATCCCTCTTAAGACTTCTATACCTACTGTCAGAAATAGTGTTGGACCTGACTTTACTTGTGTTTCATTTAGTAGATTCCAGTTATCTTCTCTGTGGCAGCTTTGATCTCTGCGCGCTCGCTTTTACCTAATGGCCTTAGCTCATACTAGTGATATTCCTATGGCTGTAAATAACAAGTAATAACAATGCTGTGTTATGGTGCTTAACAAATAGGATATACAGTTCACTGTGCTTAATGATGATGATCATAATCATGATCGTTGCACAGTGTTGTAGTTTTATCCAGAAAATTTTGGCAAATTTGTTTGAGTCAAGAAGGTGAAAAGCATCTATGTTAGCCACCATTAGTCTACCAATACTTAGATGTTTGTGATAAGTACTGTAAGTGGAGTATCACATAATCGAAAATGCTTGATTGCAAAAATGCAATTATTGTTGAGCAGAATTGAACTCCCTTTTGTTGCTTACATTGCTTCAACTACTTCCTTACTGAATAGCTTAAGCCTGCTCTCACAACGAGCTGATTCTCTTTGTTCATACGATGGTCCCTCCATTTTCATAAGGGTTCAGGCTACAGAACCCTTGCAAATATGGAAAAAATGCAAATAATTCCCCCTCCCAGCACTCTGCCTCCCATTCCCTTCTGAGGCTTGCCCCCACTCCATCCCCTTGCCTTTTTCCCAGGCATCTTTTTCTACAGCTGAGCAAAAGACAAAGGAAAGGGAGGAGGTGTGCGCATCTCACAAATAAATTCACAAAGTCCAAATCCACTGACGTAGAAAGGACTGTATTTCCTTTTTTCTAGGACACTATAAAATTTCCAAGTTGATGTCTAGTCCAATTGGCCATTTAGATGCGCAAGTGAATTTAACACTCGCAAAGAATAGCAGTGGCAGGGAAGCAATTCTGTTTTCTTTCATATTGCTGGTAGTATGTTATTCCATGAGACATTTATTCAAGCACATGAGCATCTTCTTGGGATTAGTGGCTTCCTCAGTCCTGTTTCTGAGACTTGCCTTATAAGTTCTGTTTGCTGGATTTATTTGTGCACTTGAAGGGGTTTTCTGTTTCATAGCCGTGTTAGTTCAGAATGAAGGCAATAGGAAGTTTGCTTTCAGCAGTGTCATGTAGCCAAATCCAGCCAAAAGATGCTGTGGCAGCCTATTTGCCTGTGTGATCACTGGATGGATCATGCAGAAAAGACATTTTTTCAAATAAAAAGTGTTACAGCATCAGTCAAGAAAGTAATTACTCTATTTCAAAATGTGCAAATGCATGAAGCAATTTTTTTTCTACTGGTTTGAACTAGCAACTGATAGGAGCTGTATATATGGATGAGAAAGCAATTCATACATTTATAACTGGAAAGTTTTGTTTCTGAAATTGAATGACATCTAAATTTACATGGGACCTGTAGGCTTCAGATACGGGATGGTTGTTGATACACTTTTGAGGTTTCCATGTCTCAGTTAGACAGTAACAATTGCCAATCAACACCCGTTCCACAGATAATGAGATGCCTTTCAGTTAAGTGTGCCACTAAAAATGGAACAAGTGCTAAAGCGGTGGTTGGTATGAGTCATTTTATTAATAGCAGGGATTCCCTTGTGTTTTTTTGTGCTCTGTTGCCCTTATTCGTCTCTCTGTAATACCAAGTCTATCTAAGGACTTGAGACTTTTTCTTGCTAATCTTAAGAAACATGTGCTTCTTTACGTTCAAGTAGCTGTTAGAGAAGAATAGGTAAGATGAAAGAATTGTATTCCAACTCTTAAACAGGTTAATTGATCGTGGTTAATCTGCTTTCCCAGAAGCAGACCATAGCATTTGCTGTTGATGCTTCATATTTATTTAAAACTGAGCAAACAGCAGTGTTACATTATAAATTCCTTTTACTTGGGGCTGATAGGATTATAGCTTTGTTCCTCGCACAGGCTTTGCACCATGCATACTATTAAAAATGGTTAGAACAGTGGTTCTCAACCTGTGGGTCCCCAGATGTTTGTGGACTTCAGCTCCCAGAAGCCCCAGCCACTATGGTCAGTGCTCAGGGCTTCTGGGAGCTGAAGTCTATGAACATCTGGGGACCCACAGGTTGAGAACCACTGGTTTAGAAGGACATAGATCTTTTTATCTAAAATCAGTACTTTTTCAAGTAGTTGATTTTGCTGGGACCCCATTCGAAAACAAACGCTAACAGGAGTTCTAATGAAAATATATGCACTTATACATATTTTTTGTTCCTTTACCCCAGTATTGTCAGAGCGTTTGTGAATTTGTAAAATAAATAGCATATGCTTTTAAAGTACCAAGCACCAAAGTTGTGTTCAAATGAAGCGTATGTATCTGGTATATGTTTGCCAGTATAGACATGCGTGCTGCCTCATAGCAAACTGTACTTTTCTTTGCAAACTCACGACTTCTTTGAAAAGTGAAAAAGTGTAAATGCTAGAGTATTAATATAAACTTGGCATCTTTTTTGCTGTTTATTAAAAATAATACATCCTGTGATCAAAGAAATACTGTCTGAAAACATTATATGATCATTAAATCATAGCTATTATTGCCTCAAAAAATTATCCTGAGTAAGCATGTTGTTTCTTTGAAAGAGCAGCCAAAATATAGGGACTTCTATACCCTATAACACTTTCTGGAAAAAAAAATGCAGTAATAGCTTGACACAGTAGATTTACAATGTAGTCTTCCCTTCTAGATTAAGCCAGCTTTTTTTTCCCTCTCAAGTCGTTCCCTGAGATGCCAATAAAAATATTCCAGTGCTGTGTGTAGGAACATGTGTCAAAATAAGAAAAAGATTTTTCTTAATGAAATATGCCTTTGCTCACAGAAAGAGAGGTAGTTGCAGTATGTAAAAAGGGAAACGTATTACAGTGTTCTAACAAATGATGGTGGATATGAATTCAAAATATGTAATGCATACAATTTATAATGGAATCCAACAGGAACAGATTATACCATTCTCTTGGTCCGGTGACAAGAATGGCACGAAATGGCTATCGAGGCCACATGAAGGGCAGCAGGTACTAACCCCTTGTGTTTGGGGTCAGACTTTTTCCTCTGATGTTGGTAACTGACTTGATATTGAAGTGGACATAATCTGACACACTTGGTGTTTCTAATTGCCTTGCCAAATCATGCTGGTGAACTTTCCCTTGGAAAAATAGGTCTTCCCTCTCTTGGGACTTAATCATATCTTTATAGACTGTGGCTGGCTTCTACTCTACATATCCAATTTCTTAAAGTATTGCACTGTTACCCAGAGAAGCATAAGTGTACTTTCTGAGAAGTACTGTAGCACTAGATGATGTTGAAAGTAATTATAGTAACGTAAATGGTATTGGGATCTGAGCCCTCTGCGCTCGAAATAATTTCTTTACAAAGGATTTTGCTTTCCCCCCCCCTCACCTGGAGTCATATAGACAGCAAGAACTTACTAATTATTGGCTTAACCTATTTTGAATGGCATTTTATGCAAAACTGCTTGGAAGCTTCCATACACATGAACTTCAGTCTCTAATGTGTTGTTGTCCCTGGAAACCTAGGTTGACCAACTGTTTAAAAAAAAGATAATCTGAAATTGAGTTATTCATTCGATCCCTTGTCAAAATTGGCTTGTCAGATTGTTCAGCTTACACTTGACATTCAGGTGAATGGAAGAATTTTTCCAAGACGTTTCAAAAATCTTACTCCTTCAGAGTGTCTCTGGAGAGATGACAGCTGTGCCTACATAAACTGCTTGGCACACAGTGACATAAACAGTTGCGTCAGTCAAATTTTTCCTGTTGAAAGCTGATCAGTTGCTCACTTGTTAGAACACAAGCTGCATTAAAACAACATCAGTTTACTGCTCTGGGATAGGCTTTCTGCTTTCCTGCTGCTTCCGTGGCTGCTTTCAAAATATCTTGTTATAGTGTTATGCATGAATTGAACACCTGCTTTTTTCAGTAACTCAGATGAGTTCAACGAATTCAATCTTTGAACTAGATCTGGAAAAATATAAGAATAATTTAAAATTTGTATGTTTGAGTGTGAGCATTTCACAAACTCCTGTTTGGTAGCAACTTAGCTGTTGGGATATTCTGTATTTTCCCATTCTTTATTCATTTTTTTTTTTATAGTTCTGCAGAGTCTGAAGATCTAGCTGTTCATTTGTATCCAGGAGCTGTTACTATTCAAGGTGTTCTCAGACGGAAGACTTTGTTGAAAGAAGGAAAAAAACCAACTGTAAGAGAATGAGTAAATCATGGGTTTGTCATTTGATTCTTTCCATTTTTCAAAAAGTACTCTATTTAAAAAAACGGAACAGCATTGATTCTTTCAGTATTTCATTCACTAGAATTCTTTAAGCCAGAAATGAAAAGTTTATTTTGAAAATCAGTTCTGAAAAGGTAGGATATGAACAAGTTACAAATGATGATAGTATATCTTGCAACCCATTCAGATTATACCTGCAACCTCACTATGTACACTACTAATTATTTTTGAATTGGCAGAAGTACCACAAATAGTGGTTAGCCTGGTGACATAAAGACACTCCATTCCAGTGCTGCATGTTTGTGGCAGTATTGATGGAGTCATGGTGTCTCCAGGGCTAGAAATTGATGCCTTTCAGATGCTTTGGACGGTAACTCCCATAAGCTCCAACCCATATGTCTAGTGGTCAGAGATTATGGGAATTGTTGTCTAGAAGGTACCAGGTTGCCAGCTTCTTCATCAGTCGTGTGATAGCTGTGGCAAGTTATAAGCTATGTAAGGAACCACTAGTACGGAGAAGAATGTTTAGCATCCTCCACTGAATCCACTCTCATCTACAGAAAACTGAAGGTGGTAACAAATATTGTTGCTTTGATCGTTGTTATTTTTTAAGGGGAAAAAATGGTAGCATTTCAGACTGTAACCATTTGTATGAGAGTTTCAAAGAATGGAGGTGACCTAAGAAAGGACTGAAAAATTTATATCTGAATTAACTCTAAATTTGGATGATGAGTGTCCAGATAACCTAGTGATGCCATTTTGTTTAATTTGGAAAGTAGTATGGGAACAACTAATTGTTAGGTTCACAGACTGAGAAACAAGTTTCACTAATGAAGAAATAATTCTTGCCCCAGGCCAACTTATTGTGATTAGAATGGGGTGGAGAATGTGTCACCCTCTAGATCTTGCTGAATTCCAGTTCCTACCAGCCCTAATCCATGGATGTATTTGTGAGGAATAAAAGGGAGTAGAATCTAATAGTATCTGGAAGATGAAGACACATGATCCCCATCCTTGCATTGTGAGATGATGGGCAGTAAAGGTAAAGGATACAGCAACTGGACATGTTGTCCTGTACATATTTTCATAAATAGTGATATCAGTGCAGGAGTGCTGGTGTGAAAATTTCCTTTCTTTTTGGGAAAGCTTTTTTCTTCATGGATCTGGTGCCTATGTCTATTGCACTTCCTATTTTCTTGTTATTTGTCAGTCCCAAGACAAGAACGTGTGACCGTTAACCAGGCACCCACCATGGAACTAACTTTCTGAGACGCTAGGATTACATGCTCTTATGAAACAAGAGGCTATGCTGACAGAAACAGTGCAGATGCAAGCAGTAAGGTCTCTCATGTCAGATAGGCTTTTGTTGAGGAGACAGACAAAATATGCCAAACAGCCACTGGGCAGCAGCAGTAGTGGGAGCTAACACTAGCGGAAGATCTCTCAGACACAACAACAGTGGAACCATAACTAACAGTTGTTAGTACTGCATAGAAGAAGGCAATGGTAAACCATACCTGAAGCCTTCAAACTTGAGACAATCTTAAATGAAATAAGAGATAGTACAGAAGATGAGATTCCCAGATTGGAAAGTACTCAGCAAGCTACTGGGGCCTGAGCAAAGAGCAGAAGACAAGTATGAGTACCACTGTGGCAAATGGTGCAACTGGACTCAAGTTGAAGGAATGTTCAGCTGTTCATGTGCTCAGAGATGAAAGTCCAAAGCTGCAGAACACATAGGAACATGGATTGGAGGAAACAATTATCAGAGGAAGCTAGATATTATAAAGCAACAAATGAAATGCATAAATGTGGCAAAACTTGGAGCGAGCGAGCTAAAGTGAAGAGGATTGGAACATCTTCAGTCAGATAATTATGCAGTGTTTTACTTGGGAAATGAAAATCTGGGAAGAAATGGGGTGACATTAATAGTGAGAAGAAATGTGGCAAAAGTACTCAAGGGATACAGTGCGAAGTCTGACCAAATCATATCAGTAAGACTTCAGGGAAAACCTATCAGTATAACTATAATCACAGCGTATGCTCCAACTACAGGGGCAGAAGAAGAAAACATGGAAAGATTGTATGCTGGAATGCAGGAGGAATTTGATCACACACCAAAACAGGACATGTTTTTAATCATAGGAGATTGGAAGTAGGAAGCAAAGCAGAACCAAAAATTGTAGAAGAATTTTACCTAGGATTAAGAAATGAAGCAGGAGAGTGATTGATTGAATTTTATGAATACAACAGTTTGTTCATCACAAACATATTCTTCATGCAACCAAAGAGGTAATTGTATACATGAACATCACCTGATGGCCAATATAGAAATCAAATAGACATATAATTGGAAACAGAAGATGGAGAATCTCCATTCTTTCTTCAAAAACAAGACCAGGAGCAGATTGTGGCACAAACCATGAACTGCTGATCTCAAAAAAACAGAGTAGAGTTAATGAAGTACGGTAATCCAGCCATTGTACTCAGATACAACCTGAAGAACATCCCTGTAGAACAGTGGTTCTCAACCTGTGGGTCCCCAGATGTTTTGGGACTTCAGCTCCCAGAAGCCCTGAGTGTTGACCATAGTGGCAGGGGCTTCTGGGAGCTGAAGTCCACAAACATCTGGGGACCCACAGGTTGAGAACCACTGCTGTAGAATTTGAAAATAATGTAAAAAATAGATCTCAGCTATTAAGCCTAATTGACCAGAACAACTCTGGGCTGTAGCCAGGGACATTGTGAGGGAAGAATACAAAAAGACACTATCTGCAGCCAAATACAAAGAACAGATTAAATGGATGATAGATGAAACTCATCAAGCAGTTAAGGACAGATGAAAAGGAGACAGAAATAAAGTTAGAACACTGAATAAAACTGTTTGGCAACTCAACTGCAGGAACAAAGGAAAATAATCAATGGAGATAAATAAAAGATAACAATAAAAAAGAATGAATGAGAGACTCATCTACAGGATTCAAGAAATCAAACGGAAATTTAAAACAAGAATGGGGATACAGTACAACCAGCAGCTGGAAACAATACACTGAAGAACTATATAAAAAGAGATGAAAAGATGACAGATTCATCCAAGGAAGAAGTTGAACCCCCAATTTTAAAAGGAACTGGAAGCTGCACTTTAAGCACTTGGGAGAAATAAATCTCCAGAAGCAGATGGCATACCAGTAGAGCTGCTTCAAGATACAGAGACAGAATCCACTCAAATTCTAACTAAAATCTATCAACAGATATGGAATACAGAAGAATGGCCCACAGATTGGAAAAGCTCAAAATACGTTCCAATCTCAAAGAAAAGGGACACTAGAGATTGCAGTAACCAACAGACTAATACAGTAATCTCCCATGCATCATCCCATCCCATCCCATGAGCGATGCTCAAAATTCTACTGCAGTTGTGTGGTTATGTAGCTCATGAAAAACTGGGCAGCTGTTAAATGGGTGTGCCACAACATTTGATTATTCTAATGTGTAAACTGTGCTCAAGGATGTCACTGTGAGGACAGAATATGGAAAAGCAAAGTGATTTCCATTTGACAAAGGGGTCAGCCAAGGCTGCATTTACCACTCTGTCTGTTTAACTTGTATGCTGAACATACCATATGCAAAGCTGGATCAGACTCTGAGGAAGGAGGTATGAAAATTGGAGGAAGCAGCATGAACAATTTAAGATATACAGATGACACCATACTACTAGTAGAAATCAGCAAACACTTGGAACAATTAGTGAAAAAAGTCAAGGCAGAAAGTGCAAAGACAGATTTACAGTTGAACATTAAGAAAACAAAATAATGGCCACAGATGATAAGTAGACAGTGAAGACATTGGGATAATGAAAGGTTTTCTATTCTTTGACTCAGTCATTATCAAAACAGTACTGTGGTCAAGAAATCAGAAGATGACTTGGACTTGGAAGGGTAGCTAAAAAGGAACTAAACAGGATCCTGAAGTTTAAAGATACCTCATTTAATATTAAAGGCAGGATTGTCCATGCCACTGTATTTCCAAAACTATGAAAGCTGGACAGTGGAGAAAGCTAATTGGAAGACAAATCATATGAAATGTGGTGCTGGAAAAGAGTTCAGTGGACACAGTAGATTGCTAAAAAGACAAATAAATGGGTCCTAGAACAAATCCAGCCTGAGGTCTCTCCCTAGAAACTAAGATGACTAAACTGAGACGTTGTACTTTGGACATATCAGGAGAAGAAATGGCTCTCTGGAAATACAATATTGGAGGAAAAGAAGATCCCATTAATCTAATATATAAAAGTCAAAGTTTGTATGACTGTGTCAGACGAAGACTTCATACGATTGGCTGCCTAAGAAGATTCTACAGAATCCTGGGGTTTGCAGTTGAGGGAGGGGCCTTTAGAATTCTCAGCCAGAGAGCTCTTGGGCCTCAGTCAACTGTGACTGTCTTAAATAGGCCGGTTGCTATGGAGATGAGTCCTAGAAGCAAGGAGAAGGACAGTGTATTTCCCTCAGGAACCTAATCTCTGTATGTTAATAACTCTGAATCCAAATTGGATTAGGGAATATGGGGAAAAGTTACAGGTACTGAGAAAGAGAATTTGGAGAATTAGAGACACAGGATCTTAAATCTTTCTAACAAGCATTACCTAGGAGAAAATAAAATCCTGGGCAACACCAGTTATATATGCCAGTAGTGCATAAACTCAAGACCTGACTCTGTAAGACCTGGGCAGGGCTGATGATGATGATGTGACTTGGAGGTCTCTCCAAATGTCCAAGTCGACTGGTTGGCAGTTAACAACAATTGGCCAGGCAAAGTGCTTATCCTACCAAACTGATTTGCCCTTATGGAGGTGTGCTACAACACTGAGTGAAATTTTTCCGTCTGTACTACGCATATGGTTGCAAACCAAGATCACCTCACCTCAAATCACCTCACACATTTCTCAGATTACTGTGTTTGCTGGCGTATAAAACACACTTCTTTCCTGAAAAATACTGTTTGAAAATGGTGTGCATCTTATATGCCGGCAAACTTCGCGTCTAGGCATTCCCTGGCTGCTGCTGCTGCTGCTCCCTGACAGAGAACAGCCCTGCCCTTCCCTTCTGTGGGATCAGCCTCTCCCCCTCCCTCCTTCCCACCTTCTCTGTATGACTCAGTTTCCAAAGGGTGGTTCGGCTCAGCAGCTGCCACTGTTTTTGCTGCCACAGAACGTGCCCACGAAGGGCCTTTCCTGCTCTAAGTCGAGCTGCACGAGACAGTCATGCTGCCTGAGGGAGCTCATTGGCCAGCAAGGTGGCAGCTTGGGAATGCCTAGGCATGAAGTACAGTAGACTAGAAATATACTTAAAAAAAAATTCCTGAAAAATACTGTTTGAAAATGAGGCACATCTTATACACCAGCACTTCTTATACATGGGCAGATACAGGTATGGGAGACGGGCATAGGGCTAAACATTTAAATAAATGAAATGAAAGGGCCTCTCGGAGGTATTAATCTGATGGCTGCTTTGCAGGTAGCATCTTGGACAAAATACTGGGCGGCTCTATGTGGAACCCAGCTTTTCTACTATGCTGCAAAGTCTTTGAAGGCAACAGAGAGAAAACATGTATGTATTATATTATATTACATCTTCCATGAGCATACTTGATCTTCGTCCATAGTTATAGTCCAACCCAAACAGGGTTTTTTGAAATTAATGCACAAAATGTCTTTCGAGTCCTAATTTCGTCTCCTTCTCCTCTCTTCACTATTTGGCTGTCTTGCTTCTTTCAGGACAGCACTCTGCATTTTCTTCCTGGGCAGTAGGATGAACATTTTCACTTCTCCCTTTAATCAAGAGGGTTGTGTGTTCTCAAATCAACTTTTTTGCTACTTTTATTTTCTGAATATTCTGCCTATTTTTTTGCTTTTCTATTTGTGATTTTCTACTGCCCAGCTGCTCAGTAAATAACAGTGATGTATTTAAGTCTTTTACTCCAAGTCTCAAGTCAAGTCTCAAGTCTCTACCTTCAAGTCTCAAGTCAAATCTCAAGTCTTTGAAGATACTTTCAAGTCAAGTCTGGGAACCAACTTTATACCCCAACCTATATTCCAGAATTTCTGGACAGAGTCACATAAAGTCAGTTTTAACAATTTAAGCAGGATTGGCCTTCCACATTTGCAGTTTTGCCATCTGTAGCTTTAGAAGTAGAGAATAGGATCCTTCTAACTTCCCATTTCTGAAGCTGGAGGATTTTTCAGAAGTGGGGAATAGGATCCTTCTTACTCTCCATTACTGAAGCTTCAAAAGTTTTAGAAAGATCCTTCTTCCTCAAGCCTGTTGCCTCACACATTTGCTGTTTCCCACTGAGAAATGCACTGTGCACTTGGGGGCAAGTCTTGTCTTCTGCTCTTAGGAAAAGTTTTTGAAGGCTCCTCCAATATGCAGCAGGGAAAGGCTGCTGAGCAGACTTCAGGCCCCTCTCAAACCCATTGCCTAACCTGTTTGCTTTTCCCCTCTGAGAAATGCACGCACACTTAGGGTTTGAGATAATTGTCATGTCACCAGTAGGGAGGCTCCTGGATGAATGTGTTATGTTACTGAGCCAAGGGCAGCAAGTCAGTCACTGAAAATATACAAGTCTCAAATCAAGTCGGGGCAGTGCATCATTTATGGCCAAGTCAAGTCTGAGTCGAGTCACTGAAGTGACTTAAGTCTGACTTGAGTTTGAGTCAGTCGACTCGAGTCTACATCGCTGGTAAATAATCTCAAAAAGCAGTTTCTGAATGTGTAATTTTCCTACCGTAAGATCCAAATCTAAACAGCTGTGTAAGTAGCCTTATGAGTTCAGCTGGCTCAGTCTTGCAAGCAGAAAGTGTACACCAAAGCACAGAGTAGACTGCATCTATTAATCAGAATAAAGTAGTCTTGGTAGACCCTCCAGGCTTGTATGCAGTAGTTGTACATTGTATTAGCATTTTGAATCTTTCTGGGCTTTGAAGCATGAACACAAAGCTGCTTTATGAAAATTTAAGCACAAACTGGTCTCCATAAATTGAGTATATTATTTTCTTCTGACTTCCAGAAGTCAATTACTTTTATTTGAAGCAGAAGCTTAAGTCACAATGACTAATAAGAAATAAATTTTTCAAACAGTTTCAAACTAACTGAAATGCAAGTTTGTACCACCAACCACTGTAGTAGATGTATAGATGCTTTTTGCCATCTGTTTTCACTCATTCAGAATTCAATATGTTAGAATACTTTTCCAAATCCAGAATGCTATTTAGTGCTTGGAGTGGAGAGTGAACTTCTTTCTATCAAAATATAAATGAAAGACACAGCAAGATACAAATTAATCTCTGTTTAATATGTTACCATCGCTGTGGCAAACATATTTGCTGTGTAAAGCATAGATCCCCCTTTTATGAATACTGCATTTGTTAAGCAATATTAGAATATTACAGTCTCACTATTGCAACAGTTTCCCCCTTATTCCAAATGATCTGACTCTCCCTTTAAATTCACCATTGCTTTGGCACACAAAACTGATAAATGGTTTTGCTTGAAAGTCATCTTCTTTTACCATTCCTTTTGCTAATCTTAGCTTCTAAATTAGCTTCTGTGATAGGTTGTCGGTATCCTGTTTATCCAATTCTTAATTGATAAATAAATTGATATTTTTTTCAGGTTTTTACTATTTTTAGGCTTGCTGCATATAACCTAAGAGATATGAGGTCTTTATTTCATAAACCCTTATTCTCTTTTTCAAACATAGAAGTCATTAGTAAGAATGCCACTCTACTTTTCCCCCTGCTATTTGGCTTATCTATGATAGGACTTCATCCCAGAATCGTTGTATCTTAGGACATGTTAGCCACATGTGTATCCAATCCCCTGTTTCTCCACACTTTCTCCAACATCATTTTGATATTCTATTATTAATCCTATCTATTTTTAGTAGATAATAATACCAGTTATGTATGACTTTCAGTGTATTTTCTCTCATTTGTGCCAATATTGATATATAAGTTGGGGTTTTCCAGTTTGAATTCTGTTGTTTTTCTTCTATAAGTATGGTTCCCTTTTGAGTTCTGCTTCCAGTTAGCAGCTAAAGAGAGTGCTGTGATGAAATTGTTTTTCTTTAGTGGACAGCATGAGCAAAAACAAACATTAATTCATGTTCACACAGGCTAAACATGTACATATGGCTTCACAAGATACTTTTATATTAGAATTTGTTCACAGAGATGCATTATCATCACTAGGTTTCTCATTGCTTGATTGCTCAATGTTTGATAGTTCACAACTGATATTGTGAATTTATTACACTGAAAAGAAGTGGAATCATAGCTCAGAGAAAGATGATGTGATTTCCAAAAGATCACTGGCATCTCTAATTAATCAGGTGTGGGCAGCCTCCAAGGGCCAGGGGAAACCACAAAAGCCCTTTTATATTTGGGATTGGCTTACTCACCATTTCCAGTCACTTCCAGTTGGGGAAGGAAGAGTGGTCCCTAGTTCCAAACAGTTGGAGACAGAAAAACAGCCTTAGAGGCAATGGGAGATGCACTTTGGCCACTCATGGAATAAATGGGATCTAATATAGCTGGGCTGGGAATAGCTTCCTCCTGAGATCTCGTAAAACTCCTGTCAATCAGATCAATTTTCCATAAGCTGGCACCCTGCAGATGTTCTGAGTCTTTTAAAAAAATGTATAAATCACGTACATCTGAATATTTTAAAGTGATGTATAGCAATACTAAAACAATATAACACAGAACCTAAAATCAATCACTTAAAAATCTGCATTACTCATAAAATATATGGTAAGTTGAACTGTACTTGGAAGGCTTTGAAAAATCTTCAGCATGCACCTAACAGGTATACCCCAGATGTAGGTGATATCTCAGAAGGGTTTCTCCAAGTTAAAGATTTATAAAAGTCTTTATAAAAGTGTAACTTATTTGCACCAGTAAACATGATACCACTTTAGTACTATAAATGTAAAAGAAAGGGAGTGAGAAAGATGTTGAATCTGTAACCAGAAATGTAATGAAGGAATGGAGTCCAGTAGAAAATCTCTCAAAAAACCTTATATCCTCAGTCCAAATAACATCAGAGGACTGGTGGAAAATGCAGTGGGAAGAACCAAGATAATGGATGCAGACATAGAATCATAGAAATGTAGAGTTGGAAGAGACCACAGGGACCATCCAGTCCAACCCCCTGCCATGCAGGAACATCCTCAAAGCACTCCCGACAGATGGCCATCCAGCCTCTGCTTAAAAACTTCCAAAGAAGGAGACTCCACTACACTCCAAGGCAGCACATTCCACTGCCGGACAGCCCTGACTGTCAGGAAGTTCTTCCTGAGGTTCAGGTGGAATCTCCTTTCCTGCAGTTTGAATCCATTGCTCCTTGTCCTGGTCTCTGGAGCAGCAGAAAACAAGCCCACTCCCTCCTCTACATGGCATCCCTTCAACTATTTAAACATGGCTATCATGTCCCCTCTTAACCTTCTCTTCTGCAGACTAAACATACCCAGCTCTCAAGTCTATCCTCATAGGGCATGGCTTCCAGGCCCCTCACCATTTTGGTCACCCTCCTCTGGACTTGCTCCAGCTTGACCATGTCCTCCTTGAATTGGGGTGCCCAGAACTGGATGTAGTATTCAAGATGAGGTCATGTGACATTTAGATTCCACCGAAACATTAGGAAAAACTTTCTGACAAACAGTTTAACAGTGGAACACACTGTTGTTAAACAGAGGCTGGATAGCATTCTGTTGAGAGTGCTTTGATTGTGTATTCCTGCATGGCAGGCTGGGACTCAGTGGCCTTTATGGTCTCTTCCAACTCTATGATTCTGTGATTTACCTTGATCTGTGCTGGAACCTCACAGGGCAGAAAAATTCCTATACCCTGCAATGTATTTTAAAAGTTGCAGCTAATAAGGGACATTTGCAAGAAAAATACAAGGATGGGAAGAATGTCATACAGATGTCAGGAAAAAACAAGTACAGCTATAACTTCTGCCAAATCCTGAGCATTGTGGCCAGGCTAGAGGAGCCATCAGTGGATCTGATGTAATTGGGACTAAAATTGAAATTAGGCTGCAGTCGCTATGATAGAAATATTAGGAAAGTGTATGTAAATAGCCAGACTAAATGTGAAAATCAATTTATGATTTATTTTAAAAGTTTATATCTCACTTGTTTCCTTGAAAGGGGACTTAAGGTTTCAGACAGATAAAATCAGCAATATTTAAAGCAACCTGAAAAGCGCAAATGAATAACCAGTAGCAAGAACAGTTTGTACAAATAACAGTTAACCATAAAGACAAAAATACTTCCAGGGCTATTTAATGTTTTTTATTATTTTTATTGAAATATTTTTATCCCACTGTTTGTTGTGTGCTTTCAAGGCAGCGTACAAATAAAATGATATAAACGATTCAAAACGATTCCAGATTAAAACACTAAAGCGATTTAAACAAGATAAAAACATATTAAACAAGTCAACAAGTTAAAACAATGTAAAAGATTACAGCAATTTAAAACCATGTACATGTGCATTTAAAAGTAAATTAAACTCTTAACCCTAACACCTTTTTAGAGACCCATATTTTCAGATACTGCCCAGAATAGTATATTAATGGGATGTGACTAATCATGGTTAGCACAGTGTAGACCTTGTGGCTCCCTGCCTAACTTCATGAGCATGGGAATGTGGAATAATGCCTCAGCTGATGACTGGAGCATGTTGGGACAGCCACGTGAAATAAGGCAGTCCTTAAGGTAATTGAGTCCTAATCTTTTTAAGGCTTTAAAAGTTCACATAAATACCTTGAACTAAATCTGGAAATAGAGTGCAACCAGTACAACTCAGTTGAAATATACATAACTTGGTGAAAACTTTCAGTTTCCATTCAGAGAAGGGAAAAACATCTTGAACATTTGGATTGCTCTTCCAACTCATTCCAGCAGGCAGGAAAAAGAAAGACTTTCTATATCCTCACATGGGAGAGCAACCCACAGAAGGCAATCTTTTTTCCTGCTTATTGCACTGAAAGGACCTGAGCGTTTCAACTTATCACTGCAGCTGCCCCAAGCCTCTCTTATTGGTCTCCCTTTGGTCTCTTTCTAGTCTCTTTCTTGCCTTTCCTCTTTCTCTCTGTTTTTTTTTAAACTTTTACTCTCAGCATTTGTCTCCTTTAGCCTCTTAAGATTCTGCACCCTCACCTCACTACCCCCTCCGTTCCCTTCGCTTCTCCTCTTTCTCTCAGGAGCATGGAAGGAAGGTACCAGCAAGGATGCTCAGGAAGGAGGAGAGAACCGATATAGCCGGTTACTCACCCCACCAAATCACACACACACCCCCCGCTTGTGGCAGGAGCAAAGCAAACACCTGTGGAGGGTGCTAGCCTGGTGGAATGGACTCACAAGAACAGCCAGTAGATGGGAAACCTCTCTGCACCGATGCTTCTTTCATATTGTCACTGCCCAGGCCAAATCAGGCCAGGGGCAATGGAGGCATGCCAAGACAACTTCAATTCAGGGGAATGAGTACTAGCCCCCACCTGTGGAACTGGAAAGAAACCCTTGCCCAGGAGGCCACGACCATTAGCACCACTGGGAGGCTCAGAATCCACTATGACTGTGGTGTACACTGTAGTGTAATTTTCTTCAAAGCAAATCTGCTTTAAGTCCAACTGTATGGTATTTAATAGGCTATAGTTCCTGTGTTCATCAGATCTTGTTCCTAATGCTCTGCTGGAATCTGTGAAGAAATAAACTTTGCTTCTGCTGCCTTTGGAGTCTGGTCAGTTTGTGAGTCTGTCTTATATTGATTGCAGTAGCAGACCTTACATGGTGTCAGAAGTTGGTGTGGAATCCTTTTTTTAATACTGGAGTTGGGAATTTATTCTCACCGAAGATACGGACTCATTCCAACTCCTCTTGTTTTGCAAGGAAATTTGGCTGAGAACTGGAGGCACTGGAACCAACCTTTTCAGTTACTGTATCTCACTGCAGCTGGACTTGAAAATGTAGCAAAGAGATGGCAAATAGCTATCTTGTTACATTGTTTGGGAGAAGAAGGAATTTCTGTACATAATACGTTGTTTTCCCTGAGGAAGATACAAGAAATGTCTCAGAGGTTCTAGAAAAACCTCATTTTTTGCCCCCTTAGAACATTATTTTTGAAAGATTTTGCTTCTGGAGCCATGTGCAGAGTCCAGGAGTTGGTATTGATCTATTTATTTCTGAGCTTAAATTTAAAGCTCTATCTGTGAATTTGGTATTGCAAGCAACAACATGGTGAGAGATTCTGTGTCATGTTTTTAACATGGAGGAGAGACTGAAAGACTTTTGAAAGAATTTGACCTCACTGTTCAGAAGGCTGTTGAAATATGTTGTGTTGACAAGACAAGAACAGCTAAGCTGCAGACAGTGGTTGACTTCTAAGGAGTTACATGAGCTACAGAAGGCTCATAAAAACAAGGAGGGAACTAAAGAGCTAAAGAGATACAGCAGAAGTACAAATATGACTGGATAAAGGGTAACAAGTATCTTTATTGTAAAATAATTCACAAACCTTGAAAATACACAGTATTTGGACAGAGTTGCAACAAGCATACCAAGAAAAAAATATGCCAGGTTATGTAAAGTAACGTGGTTAAAACCTGAAAGTGTACAGCACAGATTCATGAGGTTAATGTAAGCACTGTAATTATAGGAAAGTTGGCTCAGGAGCTGAATGGTGTAATTGTAAGTAAAAGTGCTGGGTGGTATGCTGATATTACTGTGTGAGGATGTTCAATTAAGTTTAAGTTAGATATGAGAACTGAAGCAAATATCTTGGTATTTAGCATATTCTGTACAGTACTGAGCAAGAAGATAATGTCTAAGTGATGTAGTTCTTTTAGCTTATTGTTGCAGGAGCCCAGAGAACACAGAGACCACAGAGCAAGAAAAAGAGTAATTTATTACGCGCGGGTTTTTGGCTTGATTTCTCCAAAAGACCAAAAGCCCTGAATTCAAGTTTCACAGCTCTTTTATAGACAAAGTTCACAGCATACACAAAGATCACAGGCAAAGATCGCAGGCATGTCTCGGTCCACCCCTCCGGGGTCACAAATACCACATGCTGTTACTAGCTCAGACCCCGGAAATAAACAACACCCTGGCTACGTGATCAACATCCTAGCTACGTGATACATTGGCTCTCGTGACCTTTTTACCCTTCTTAAATCTTTCTCCGTTCCTCTGACCTAAGCCCCCAGCTTCTACTTTATTTCTACTTTATTATTTCTAATTCATACCTATATCATTTCCCCCCTTAAATGCATAATTTCTAAACAATTATAGCATTTCGTGACGTTATATCATAAAACAGCGTCAGGCTGAGCCATCAAAGCGTACAGAGCTGCTGTCTTACTGGAAGTAATTTGAAGCATATTACTTATACATTACATAAAACAAGGAAAGCATATACACAGAAACAGGAATATTAGCACTACTGGCAACTGGGGGGATGGGGCAAGAATACAGCCACTGGAAACTATTGCATTTGAATGTTACATTTCAAAAGGGATGGCTAAATTGCTGTTTGTATATGTTTTATCTGGCTAATGCGTTGTCACAAGCCACTGGATTCTCCTTTGGATGGGAGGATTCTATGGAACATGAGAAAGTAGTATATAAAGTAAGCACTTTAGCCATGCATCGAGACTGAGTGTATACAAGAGGTGGCAAAGTAAGATTGTCCACTTCAGGTGGTTCAAACATATCTAGGAGTAGGAATGGTCACAATATCTGAGAGCTGTTGCTCCAGTGGCAAAGTCCTTTTGACTTGTGAAGGACCATTTGTGTTGCCAAGATAGTATACTTTTCATGGGAGATAGGATCATTATTCCTGTATCTCTAAGACAGACTGTACTCTTACAGCTTCATGAGTCTCATCCAGGTATTCAGAGAACCAAAGCTAGGGAAAGAGGATTGATGTATTGGTTTGGTATGTCAAACGATATTGAGATAATTACAAGAAACTCTTCTGTTTGTGCTCATTTTGTTCAAAGCAAACAAAAAGAGCCACTTAAACTACATGGGATTCCAGAAGTGCCATGACAAAGGATGGGTATAGATATTCTTGAACAGGACAATTCCCCTTTTTTCTGGTGGTTACTTTTCAAAATATCCAGAAGTATTAAGTTTAACTGACAAGATTGCAAGAACTGTAATTGGTAGGCTTAAATCTGTGTTTGTTCTCCATGGAATACCAAGGATGGTTGTGAGTAATAATATGCCTTTTGCTCGTCAACATTTCCTATAATGAGGATTTGAGCAATGTTTTAGTAGCCCAAAGTTGTTCAAAGAATGAACAGTCTCGTCTAGAAAGCAGCTTATGAAGAAGACAGGAGATGCACATGTGGATCTGCAGTTGGCATTGTTGGAATATAGGAACACACCAGTTATAGGGATGCCATACTCACCTGCACAAATGCTAATGGACAGGATGTTAAGAAATAAACTTCCGGTAACAACTAATTTACTATGTCCCAAGATTTCTACTGATGTGCATCAGGACCTGCATATTTCTATGACCAAACTGCAAAGTCTCTTCAAACATTACAAAAAGGGGAGTAAGTTTGGATGGAAGCTAAGGATCATAATGAAGAGCTGAAATGTGGATGCAAGGATTTAAGTGGAACTTGCCATTCACCCTCTTTTTGGGGACTAAACATTTCAGGGAGTCCCTAGAGCGGTGGTTCTCAACTTGTGGGTCCCAGATGTTCGTGGACTTCAGCTCCCAGAAGCCCTGAGCATTGACCATAGTGGCTGGGACTTCTGGGAGCTGAAGTCCACGAACATCTGGGGACCCACAGGTTGAGAACCACTGCTCTAGAGGCTGACCTTACTGAGGAGAAGGACAAAAAGAAAGCTTTGGTTCCAGGAAGAAGGAAGGAGGATAGAAAGCATTACAGGCAGGAATGCTGTTCCTTTTATGCCTCCAGATTCCATTTCACCTCAACCTCAGCTCTTCCTTTCAGACTAGAGATTCCAGAGGCTATAGGCCTCACTGGCAAGAGCGGAAATCCCAGGTTAAGCACCAGTAGGTGACCTCATCCAGCAGACCCCATTTCAACAACAACAGGGGTCAGCACAAGAACAAACAGGAATGACACCATTCCTCCAGTAGGGGGCAGACTTTGGGAGTTTGTGCAAGTGTAGAAGACCTCCATTTCCAACCAGTGTGTACTGGACACAGACATGGGTATCAGATAGAGTTTTCCTTCAGACGACGTAAGGTGTTTATTGTGTCCCCAAGTCCCCTGCTACTGGAAATTATCAACCATCTGGTGAATATAGGAGCAATAGAAAATCTGCCACCGTCTCAAAGTCACAGAGGGTACTGCTCCATCTTCTTTCTCATGCCAAAGAAGAACAGTACATGGATGTCTATCCTGAACCACAGAAGGATGAACAACTAAGTGAGGAAGCAACAATTCCCATTTGGGTTGCCAGGGTGTTCACCAGCATCATGGTAGCACACTAAAGAAAAGTATCTGCAAATTTACCCTTACCTAGATGCTCTGCTGATACGCTTGACCTTACTGCAGCAAGGTCAACAGGATATACAACTGGTTCTTGAGTTGCTGTGCCAGCATAAGTTCCTGGTGAACTTTGAAGAGAGGTTTCATAACCCCTCTCATGAGATTCAACACCTCAGGGCCACAATCAACACCAGGTCAAGGCTGGTCTCCCTCCCTCAGGACCAGATCAACAAATTGCAAAGTCCATCTCCAGCATCAAGAGAACACCTCTTGTAAGCCTATCCTATCTGGCTGATGATCCCCACAATAGAGTGCCTTCCTTGGGCCCACTTCCACACCAGGGGCAAGCCATTTGGGGACCAGAGAAGATCCAGATGACTATAGACATGAGCCTCAGGGGCTGGAAAGCCAGCTGCCAGTCTCACCTGGTCCAAGGCTTGTGGGACCAAGAGGACTTCAGCTGCCATATCAGCAAGATGGACCTCACAGTTGTCAAGCTGATCCTCTTGGCATTTGCAAAAATTGTTCAGGGCAAAGTGGTCATCATCAGGACAGACTATGTCACCACAAAGGCTCACCTGAAATTTGAGGCTGGAACAAGTTCATTCTCCCTGATGGCAGAAATGCAGAAACTTCAGAACTGGGCAGAAGACAAACTACTATCTCTGGAGGCAAAGCACTTAGAAGGCAGCCTGAATAAGAGAATGGACTGGGTGAGCCAGACCTAAATCAACCAGGGAGAGTAGAGTCTTCAGCTCAAAGTGATCCTGCGGATCACAAAGGAGTTTGGCCAACCAGATGTAGACCTCTTTACTTCCCTGACAAATTCCAAAGTGTGAATGTTTATCTCCAGGTACTAGACAGAGGGAGCTAGGGGTATGGACACCCTCACTCTGTCTTGACCACTGGGATTTCTGCATGCCTTTCCCCTGCTGGTCTTGCTCCTCAGTGAAATGAGGAAGATTCAAAGGGAGAAGGCCACTGTGAATTTGGTGGCACCAGCATGGCCCAGGATTACGTGGTTCTCCAAGAACATGTGCAGATTCCATATCCCTGCCAGCCCATCCAGATCTTCTCGTTGACAGTCAGATCTGCCATCTCTGCTTGTAGTGGCTACAGCTGCATACCTACAAATTGAATGGGGCATGCTAAACAATTGTAGCTACTCTGAGAAGATCATGAATACCTTCCTGGCCTTCAGATGGGCATCCACCAACAGAATCTATAAATCAGGTGTTTTGTATAGCAGGAAGCTTGTGGACTGCCTTCATTTCTCCATTCCATCCTTGCTGGCGTTCCTCCAGTGTGACATCAGCCATGGGCTCAGGATCAGCACAGCCAAGAGACAGGTTGCCACAATCACAGTGCTTCCACAAGAGGCAGCTGAAGTTTGCATAGGTTCCTGAAAGGCCTATCAAACTTAGCTCTACCTGTAGTGCATCATCTTCCATCTTGGGCCCTGCACATGGTGCTCAAGATGCTAACAGTAGCACCCTTCACACCTCTGAGGGAGGTGTCCCTGAAACACTTGCCCTGGAATGTGCTGCTTCTCACCACAATGGCCTCAACAGGTAGAATATTGGAACTGGCGCATTGTCGGTGTGGAAAGCGCTTTGCATCATGAGGCCGAATTCTGTGGTCCTCCTGTGGACCCTACATTCATCTCCAAGGTGAACTCAGCCTTCCATAGAGTACAGGAGGTAATCCTCCCTGCCTTCTACCCTTGGCCCTCCAAGGAACGTGCACACTCTGGACCTGCACAGGGCCATCTGTATCTGTCTGATAAGGACAAGCAGTTTTTGGGCCTTTGATGCACTGTCCATCTCGTTCCAATCATGTTCAAAGGGTGAGAAGGTGTCCACCTCCACCCTGAACAGGCGAATGAAGTCCTACATTGCAGTCTGCTATGAGACTCTAAAAATGCCACCGCTGAGTGCAGCTACTATGGCACCTCTCCTTTAGAAGAGATCTCCCTTGATTGAGATCTGTAGGGCAGCTACATGGAAGCCTTGCCGCCCCCCGCGTTGTTATGACATTATAAATTAGACCCTTTGAGTCAGCTGAGGCTGCCTTTGGAAGGAGAGTCTTAGAGCAGGTGATTAATACCTAGGACAGTGGGATGCCAACACCACCCATCCTATTTAGGGAAGCTCTGGCAAGTCCCAAATGTTCAAGATGTTCCGTTCCTCTCCTCTCTGCTGGGAAAAGGAATTTGGTCATACCTGTGATACATTCATTTCCAGCAGATAAGGCATGAACATCTTCTCTACCCTGTGGGGTGGTGGCATAAATAGATGCCACAATGTGTGTAGTTTTCCCCAAGGGGGGCCAGTTTATACTGCAAACTGTATGGTTTTCTTCATTGTTGTCCAGTTACATAGTTGTCTGCAATTGTTGATAATACTGTGTTAATAAATTGTTAAAGGCTTTCTCTTTCTGGAGCCTTAGTCTTGTCAGCTGTGTTAGTGACTGACCTTCTGGGGGTTGCTTCCCACCTGAGGACACGGGAAAGTTTCTCTTTCCTGCTTGTTAGAGTGAGTGGAAGCACCAACCCAAACATTCAGGATGTTCATCTCTTATCTATTGGAAATGAATGTATCACAGGTAAGACCAACATTCCTTTCTCTCTAGACTCTGAAATAGCTACCCAGAGAATGAACAGGGAGAGCTGAGGTACAGTGGAGAAAAAGACCACAAGGTGGCCCAAATCCTCTAGACCACATTTTCAGGGAGCACAGCCCTGTAGAAGTGGAAATCAGTGAAAGTTGTAGCTCTGCACTAGCAGGAACATCACATGACTCTGCTCAGGGACACTCTTGCTTGTGGAAGCAGAATCCAAACCACAATTGTTGCTGAATAATAAATGTCAAATAGTTTTCCGTCCATTTGTCTGTATTGTAACATAATGGAAAACAAAGTCTACTTTTTGGGGTGGGGATAGTATTTAATGCATTTCCCGCTGAACCCTTTTACATTCCTTTAACTCTATGTTGTTGGGGTTTTCCTGGTTACTTTTCACTTCCAGTTCAAATCTACTCCAAGTAAGAATGTGTCAGTGGTGGGCTGGATGGTCATGATGGCTGATGATCCAGAGCATCCAGATCTCTTCCTGCTCACAGATTCTGAGAAAGGTCAGTGACATCAACACAGGTGGTCTTGAGGTAGGGGAGTGCTGTTAGTTCTGGAAGTAATGGAATCTGATGGCAACATTGATGGTGTTAAAAAAAATTAAGTCAACTATCTGGATATTTCGAAATCTTTTGAGAGGAAAATGATTCTTGCACTTTATTTATGGAAAGTATACCTAATCTTTTAGTCCAAAGGGGCTCTTGGTGTGCTTTATGTCAGGCATATAAATGGTGAAAGCATACAATAAAGTATTGTAAATTCAGAAACACACATATGAAACAAATTAAAAGAGAGCTGTTCCCAAATACTTGTGTGACTTTTCCAGCCTATTTTCCAAGGCCTGTTGGAGTTGTTATTTTTTAAATTACACTTTGGAAATGTTTTGTTTCAGGCATTTCTTCAAGATAACACTGTAGTCGAAAAGAATTTCATCCATAACTCTTAAAACTATTAATGGGTACTTATTCATATATTGAGAAGTCTCTAGAACATTTTATGGATTTGCCTTCTTTCAAAAAAATAATCTGTTTCCAATTTCTCACGTGGTTGGGAAGAAACAAAGAGAGTACAAATTGCAAGCAGTTGTGAGAACTAGAGTTCTGTCACCTACCATGTTAGTGGTTTTAACACAAGCATACCAATTTTTAGCAACACATCTTCACACACACAATATCAGAATGTAGAATATGCAGAACTCAGCTGGCATAGAATATTTCATCAGTTTAAGAACTGCTTGCCAGGTGCCAGGACAATGCTTCTCAGCATGGTCTTGGCTCCTCAAAAGATAACACTACTCTTTGTGAATAAAGACCTAGTAGTGGTTTGAGTATTAGACTAGGGCCCTGAATTCCAGGGTTCAGTTCTCCACTTGGCCATGGAAACTCACTGGGTGACACACTCTCAGCCCCAGAAAACCCTGTGATAGGTTTGCCTTAGGGCTGCCATAAGTTGATTTGAAGGCACAACAACAACACATTTTCAGAGAATCTTTTGAAAGAGGTGAACTATTACAAGAAATTACAGAGCTCCAGTTTCTTCCTTAATAGGGACGGAATGTGTTCTCTTCAGATTTAGGATTGTTTATAAAGATCACAGAGCATACACCAGTGTGGATGACCTCAGTGGATCAAGGGTCATTTTCTCTCCACTGAATCAGCTGTGGGTTTTGCGCACACACATGCGCACACACTCCACTGCCTTAATATCACCAAAACTTGGCAGCATGACTGGATCCTAAAAATAGCTTTGGGGCTGCATGTAGAATGCAGACTGTTTGTTGTTAAACAATCTGTGTCTGTATGTATTAAAAATGTACATTTGGGATCTGTGTGCTGTATTACATCTAAATTATAATTTCTTAATGGCAAGCTTAGAGATGATTTATTAATAGGAGAGTTAGAGAAAAAGTTTGTCTTCATTGTGATTGAATTGTGTTTATGATTCTGTTCACATATATAATCTGTATTGGGTTCAAACAAAGAACTTAGGCTTATGCTAATGGTAATTTTATAGCAATATTTGCTATGTGGACTTTTATTCTTGTTACTATAAATTTATTTCATAAAAATTGTGTATCTTACAGAAATAAATGCCTTATAAATATTCACAGCAGTTCTTTCTTTTTCTCCCATTTAGGAAACTCATACAAGTTTCAAGCTGGTAACAGAATGAATGCAATGCTGTGGTTCAAGCATCTGAGTGCTGCCTGTCAAAGCAACAGACAGCAGGTGAGAGAACAAGAACAATAAACTACTTTGGCAGCCAGCAGTGAGAATTGAGTATTAAGCATATCCTCTCAACTGTACTCAGGTTTTCATTGACCAAGTGTTCCATTCACATAAAAGTCCCTAAATACTGCTGACATTACTAGACTAGGATAGAATGCTTAACCATTTCATATGTGGTAGTTTAGAATTTATAATAATTGGTATTTGTTAGTAGAGAGCCAGTAGTGTTTTAAGTGTTGCACTGCAACCCTGGAGACTGGGGTTTGATTCTTCGCTCAGCCATGGAAACCCACTGGTTGATCTTGGATGCATCAGAAAAACCCATGATAGATTTACCTTATAAGTTGGAAGTTACTTAAAGGCACACAACAACAACAACAACAATTTGTTAGGATATTAAAAAAATGTACCATCTGTGTGTGCCCATAATGTACATTTTCAGTACATGAGGTATCAAAATAACATGAAAGGGATGCATACTGTTTTCACATATAAGCCATGAAATAATCAGCTACAATTATCTGCTTTGGGGGAGATTTTAAAAACATCTGGTCTGTGGCTTTCTGCAAAGTTGTGAAGGAGAACTTCAGGTTTCCAATAACAAATTAGTACTTTCCAAGGAGAATTACATAGGATACCACAGTTTTAATTGTAAGTGTACTTGTCTTTTATCTATCAAATGTTGCACAATTATTACATGACACGTTTTAGCTGGTTTTTCAGGTAATTATCTCCACAAAGCTAACTCCTCTTCCCTCATGTCCTCCTCCCCTAATATTCATAGTTTCATTCTTGTCTAGATACCATATTACTGAGTATAATTCAGTTCAGTTTTGTACAGTTCTCAGAATTGTCTTCAGATTTGGGTGTACCTTTTGATCCTTTATCCCTTCCAAGAGTTCCACTCATATGATAACAAAGATGACCTATCTACCAGGCAAAAATATTATAGGATATACTTTTCTATAAACATGAGATACAACTTTTTTTTTCCTAGCAGAACTGCTCTTTACTGAATCTTTCTTATACATATCCAGACTCCAGAGGAATGGGTTGCATCTCGAGGTATCATACTTAACACATGATACCTGCCTTTGTACCCTAACGTAAAATTTAAATGCCACCCTATACCATTAAATATTTCTCCTTTATGAAGTTCTGCATTAAATCTCTAAGGTGTACTGATTCAAAATTTAGAGAAAGTTCCAAAAAACGGGCAGATCTAAAGAGGCAATCAGCATTTGATTATGTTTTCATTGTCCCCCAGTAGTTTTACATAGATGTTAAATTTCTGTGAAGAACAGCTGCCCAGTGCTACCTTCTGGAAATGATCTCCAAATGGGGACAGAGCCACTGTAAAATAGTGGTTCTTCTTTGTTGTCTCTATGCCTCACACACAGTCTTGACAGTCAATCCAGGTTACCAAACTCAGTAATACCAGAAGCTGCTAAGAGGTGCAAGAGAACCAACAGGGCCACCCTGCTGTGTCTCTTCTTCCTTCCTCCTTACCTCTCTTCTCCCAAAGACCATCTCACAAAGTGATTAAGGTAGTTGCTGTGTCAAAACCAGGCCTCAGGCTAGATGGAAACAAAATTTAGAACTCTAGTTTTATCCAAGGGTTGCTACAGTTGATCAACAGCCACTCACTCATCCATTCACTTTGCCCAAGATGGAGATACAGTAGGCATGTGTATAACATGAGAGATCCATTCTGGGATCCAGTGTGCAATTTTTGTGTGTAGTGGAACCCTTTGTTTCTTAACTGAAATGAACAAGAAGAGTATTGTGGCTGCCGAAAACTGTTGGTATTGACCGTCTAATGTATCAGAAGAGGAAACTTCATCAATTTCAATAGCAAGACCACTTCACACTAGCACCAGATACTGCAAGCAGCACAGTGTGAAGAGCACAGGACAGTGGTACCCAGGAGCACCAGATACCATGAGCAGCATTGCAGGACCAGCATGAAGCAGCTGTACCCAGGAGCACCAGATGGCACAAGAAGAGCTTGCAGCATGAGGTAGCAGCAGCCAGATACCATGGGCAGCTCTGGAACCATGTAAAAGATAAGCATGTTAAACGCATGCCTACTGTACTAACATGGAACTTGGTATTCAACTGTCTTGGAAGCCCTAGCTTCACGTGTTCCCTACTTTTCTCTTTTTGTACACAAAATAGGATCAGAGCCATCTGTTTCTCTTTTTAAAGTATTTTGGCAACTCTGATTTGTTTTAACCATAGTTAAGGAGGACAGATTAGAACCAAACTGGATTTTAACAACAGGGTAGTTCCAAAGCCATACTTGAAACTACCCACAGCTTCACAAGTTTGAATCTAGCAGCATTTAAGCTCAAGGCCTCATGATTTTTTCACTTAGCAGTAAAGTCAAATTAGACCACATAGATGTAATATCTGAATTGTCCTACAAAACCATTGTATATATTTTTAGGTTCCTGCCAACTTGATGACCTTTGAATGATGAAGCGTCTTTGGAGCCTGAACCAAGATGATGCTTCTGAGGAATTTGAGGAAGAAGGTCCTGGTGAAAGCCTATCAACTATAGTTCTGGGCCAGAATGAAGATGGTAAACAGAGTTTCAAACCTCTGAAGTACTGAACAACAACAACAGAAAGCACTCAGAATTCAGGGGATGGAAATGTAACATGAACTGGCATGGACTTAATATTCTCTGAACTGACCTGTGGAAACCACTGCCTTAAAGAATGAAAGGAAAACCAACATAAAACACCAAATAGTATGTGTGTGAATCCTCTGGTGGTGCTGTGCTTAGGTTAAATAGTTTGTAGCTAGTTTGCATTTTATGTTAGCTTTTAATTTAAAAGCCCAGCTTTCTTTAGAATTTTTCTTCTTGTAGGAAGGGGATTGTGTCAAGGGCTGGTTTGCAAGGGTGTAGCATGTGTGTTCTTAAAGAATGTGCAAATGATACCTGCATCCCTCAATTTGTATGAACCTTTGTTGGGCTCAGATAATTGGGAGTGCAGTTTACTTCATTTAGGCTTAGAATATAAGAACTGTAATATATGCAAATTTCTTCTCTTTTCACAAAGCACTAAATTTGCAGAATTTGATTTTGTTGCCTGCAAGTGGCACAACAGCTGAATGTTTAAACATCGCACCCTCATTTTCTTGTCTGATGAAAACAAATCTTCAATTTTGTAAAGCAAGCTTTGGAAAGTGTCTGTGGATCAGAACTGAGCCTTTCTTCCTCACCATTTAAAACAGGCCACACTTTTAATTCCCCAACAAGCATTATATGTATCTCTCTTCTGAAGTTCTTCCATGAGTTATATATTTTTGAAAGCCCTTTGTTGAATATTAGTGTTTTACAAGGGTGACACAATGACACTGATAATGTACCTGTCTTCTTGCAGATTGAAGTGCATATGCTTGCGTTTGTTATTTGAAATTAGGAATATGATTTACCTTTTCTATAACCAGTCCAAGCCCAGATTGCTATAGAATAAGCATTAACTGTTGGTCTAGCAGTCTCAAAGTACAAACTCCAGATAATCAGGGAAAATTACATGATGCAAGAAAAAAAATATAAATGTAATCTACTTTCTTAAAGAAGTCTTTTTGGTCACATTCCTGAAGAATATCTGATGCACAGAAGAGTTTTCTTTTGTTTTTCTGCGTGGCAATTAGCTGGAAGTGCTTTGAAATTTGCTTTGGAACCTTCAGATTGTGAAGCTTACTATGAATCATAACCAAGGCCAATATGAAAAACATGCCTAAGATAAACCAGATTTTAAAAGGAAAGATCTTATATGGGCTACTTATATTTACACTCTGAACTTATTAACTTTATTCAGAGATGTATAGTTAAAAAAAAGGTGATCCAGAATAGAATTTCACTGATTTGTATTTCCAGAGTCTACATTTTTTCAACATCTTTTTGCTTCCTGATGCAGTAGAGCAGAGACTGACAGATGTCCAGAAGGGTACGGTAATATTGACATGAAAGTTGCCCTTAAAAACTTAAATGAAAAAATTAGGAGCATATTTTAAACTTTAAGATCTGATCCTTTCTCCCTATTTTAAAAAAAAACATTTAAACTAGCTTTAATTTGTCCCATTCTGTATTACTGGGGAATGAAAGTTCAATTCTGATCTTGCAGGAATTTGGTTCAAAAAGGGAAAGTTGCTTGTTCTGAGTCACTTTTAGTATGCTTCCACAATAGCCCATAGGGTGTTTAATGGAAACCTCTTCATAGCCATCAGTATTACTGTACAGAGTTTGCACAACCTATTTTCCAGTTTTTAAAATTGTTGTGTGTTTCTTTTCAAAGTGAGGTATTTTTAAAGAAAAAACACTGTAGATGTGTGTGCTTCTTTCTTCCCTCTCCATTTTTTAGTTTCGTGGTAAGTAACCCTGTGGAATTTTGATTTTTTATATATATACACGTGTGCGCACACACACACACACACACACACAAAAGAGAAAAAACACTAGTGTAGATACAGGCTTGTCAAATTTGTTTGTAATGTTTTTATTTGTAGAAAGATGCAATTGGGAGCCATATAATGCTGATTTTGCTAAAGAGAATTCACACAACAGCTTATTCACACGGAAACTACATTAGGTTTTGACAAGTTCTAGGGGACTTGGTGGTGAATCTTCTAATTCCCTGTCCAGATCCTTGCATACCCCATCATCCTTCACTCAGTTCAACTTTATTCTACAATGTAATTCACTTCGGCCTACATAATCTTTATCATTCACAAGATTAGTTCACCACATCAAAATCTCGCTTTAATGAGGAAGACTAATGTTTCAGTGGAGACAACAAATGACTTGATTTTTCCCATATAGCTTTCTGTATGTCCTAAGGGTAAGTTTCAAAAATGGACTATGCAAGTTATCATGGCTACTTTTAGCTGTGTTTCTGTTCAGAATCAAATGTAATATATTCACATGAATCCATTAGTTAAAAATGAAACAACTTAATCTGGTTTGTTGGATTAACAGAGAGTTACAGTAATTCAGGGGTTTTGGCTAACTTAGTTATATTCTATTCATGTTATATTTTGTCCCACGTTAATTTAGGTTAACTTAGGGATCACACAAGTATCAGATCATTTCTTTTTTTGTGGTGGTTCATTTTTCAAGGTCAAAATTCTTAAATCGTTTTACATATGTCAAATATCCTTTATTCTCCTAAGACTTTGAGATTTAAAAACAGGCATAATTCATAAGATCTTCTTTATATATCTTGTGAAGAAACATTAGCTTATTTATTCTGATAGGATGACTTTAGAACAAAATTCACATCTTACAATTACTAATCCACTCTATGTCTGAACAAAACTTTGAGATTAACTATCATTAAATATCTCTTAGAATTCTTGCACTAGCTGGGTGACTTTTAACACCAACAGGAATTCTGACTCAAATTTATTTGGCACTGATGAACTGTGAATGCAGGGGGTTCCAATTTTTTTATAGCTTAAAACACTGACAGCTCAGCATGTGGATAAATTTGTCTAATGGTGTATTATCTGATTCCACCTAAGCCAGTCAGGCAGTCTTAGTATCTTTAATACAAATACTAGTTTTAATGCAGTGATCCACACAGTTGGAGTGCACATTCAGAGTCTTGTACTTGTATTCTGTGAATACAAAACAAAACAGAATATGGAAACACTGCTTGTGCTATTGTGATTCAGTATACATTTTGAGCCAGAGTACATTTTAAATCAACACATGAATAATATGATTTGAAAAAAACTGTGGTTATCATAATACTTAACCCAAAAACAAATTGTTTTTTAAAAACATCCTACACAAATAAAAAGGAATATAAAATACCTTTCTCTTGCACCAATTTCCTGTTCTGCCTTTTCACCATACACGCCTTGATCAGTGAACCTTCGTTACACTCCTCAGATTAATACACTTATCAGGTTTCTTCATTTCCCACACAATACATTGCTGAGAGCACTTGTTTTACTCAGTGATATACGACTTTTCAATCATTTTCAGTCAATCTTGATTTTTGATTAGCCAGTGGGATGTAGGGTTACTAATATCAGATTGTTTTCATGTCATCTCCCAGCTAAGCAGTATCAGGTGATGAAAATGCAAATAAACCACTTGACAAATAGTTTTTTCTTATACAGAAATAATCTACACATAGTGGGCAAAATCTGTGTTGCAAAAATGTATTTTGATTTGTGCGTATTTTCTTTGGTGGAGATTATTAGGATCACAGTACTGAGAGAATTTGAGTACATTTGTTGTGTGGATTACACTTAAAGCATAAATTCTTGTTTGTGAATGTTGTTCCTAGAGACACATCACTACCAGATACAAAAAGCACTGTAAAAGAATGTTGCATGATTTAAGTACAACTCATAATTTACTTCCTAAGTTTGAAGCACATTCCTGTATGAGTGTATAAATCACTCATGCACAGATCTTTTTCCAAATTAGCTTGGTCACAGGATGATCTTCCTATGGCTCTTCCAATTGCATCTTTGTTTCCTTATCTTTTTGTACAGATCCCTTTTTAATTCCTAAACATAATTGTGAACTTCTTTCCCCAGCGTGCTATGAAAGCTTGAAGCTACTAAAACTGGCACTAAATAACCAGGGGTTTTTTTCCCCTTGAAAAGTCAGGCTTTCTTGAGCTTGTATACTCCAAGTTCCTCCCTTACCCCATTAAAAATGGCTTGTGTCTAAGATTAAAAGTTGCTGTTAAACATGACCAGTTGCTTCAAAGGAGAATACCATTGCCTGCCCATCATAGGGCATATTTGTATAAGATTTTTGTCAGTGCCTTAATTAACTGTATGAAGTCAGAGGGGGCAATCCACTAAGTACTGTTACTATGCATTCCTGCATTCGTGCAAAAAGGGTTTTCACTGGAGCTTCACACAATCCCTAGTTAAATGTATGGAATTTCTACAGCCAGCAGAGTAGTTTAATCCTCATCTTCCTTTTGTTCTGAAATTCAGTTACTGTAAAAGTGAATCTAGAGATCTTCCTGTTCAATTGGGGGAAGTTTCAATTCATTTCTCTCTCTACTTTTTTAAAGCAAGTATTTGCAGTTGATTTGGAGTCCAGATGTTCACTTTGGTAGGTAAGTTGGTGTATATGCTGCACAGCAGGGTTGTGCCCCAAGATTGTGTTCATCTGCCACTACACAAAAAATATTTCATGGAAGCTGAGTATTCACCCAATAAAATGTCTATAGGGAATGTCTGAGGAAGCCATCTAATTCATTTAAAATATCTACCAAGATAATTTCTGGATTTTTTTTACTTACCAATCTCGGTATTTAGGCCAGCAAGCAGTTTCTGTAATTGGTTCATAAAGGTAGATTCCAAGTTGTCTTTTGACGAGCTTCAAAATCTCAAATGCCAGTTGTCATTCTTGTGACTTGATGGTTTAAAATGGATCAACTCATGTCTGAAATCTGAATGAAGTTTAATAGCTGCAGATAAATATCTTCCATATTTCAACATTTGCATCATTTATTTTTCTATGGAGCTTAATTGTCAAATACCATTCATGAGAAAATAAGAATAATTTTCTTCCTATCTGGAATATTCTTACTGATTTGTACAGAAAGTATTTCCTGTTAGAAGATATTTCACAGTAGAAATCTCTTCAGAAAAAAGTCCTTCATAAAACAAGTAGCTTATTTTTCTTTAAACAGAAAAGAATAAAGCTTAACATTTCTGAATACCATATCCTTCTGACCATTTAGGGTTTATTTTAATTCTTATGAGATTCTTAACCAAATGCAGCTTAGAAAGACTAATTCATTTGCAACTATGATAGAGACTATAAGCTGTTCATCACTACCAATTGTGAAAGAAAAAAGATTCTCATCTAGAGATGGATGTTAGATCTAAGAGGCTTTCTTCAGTGAAGAATTTGGCTTAGGTATTGTTGAACATCTTAGAAGCAATGGATTTATCTAGTTTCTGCTCTGCAATGAAGAAATTCATTTTTTTTTTCTTACTCTACAGCTACTCTTAAGTCTGCTACAAGTTGATCGGTGTAAGGTGTAGAGAGGGTTTAGTGTACTCTTGTTTTTTTACTCTTTAACAGTAAAAAGGAAATTCATATAGTCATTCAAGTAATATTTCAGTTTACATGCATACAAAATCTACATTATGCTAAACACAAGCCATTTTTAATGTATTTTCTTCTCTATTGACCTGAAGCACCATTTTGATGAGAATTGAACGCACTATGACCTCTCTGAGTGATGTGCAGTTTCACTGTTCCTTGTCCCTTTTGCCTTCTGATTTTTAATACTTTACCATGTGTGTGTTTGAACTGCGTGTTTGCATAAGCTATTTCAACATGACTTAAAGTACAAAGTTAAAAATAAAATTTTCCTACTGAAATAAATTGCTTAAAATTTTGTCTGTATACATTGTCATTTTGCATAATCACATTTATATTGAAGCAAGTCTCAGATGTAGAGCCAGTTTTCTTTAAATGGAGTGACAACTTAGATCAATTAGAATTTGGTTGTCGTGATCAGAATTTTAACAGAATGGAAGGTAATAATGGAAATATATCATTGCCAATAATGGGAAAAAAATAGATTATTCTTCTTTAACTCGCAGTATCTTGGGAGTACTATCTTGACAGTAGTGTTATAATTTAAAAGTACATGAAATCCAAATTATTTCTGCTAAGGAAGTACAAATACAAAAATAGTTCTTCATTTAATTTCATTTATTTTATTTTATTTACAGTCATAGACCAAATAAAAATACATCTAAAAACAATTATAAAAATAATAATACTACATAAGGACAGTCACAGCCAAAATTCATATAACATACAGTGGGTACTAAGTACATTAAATACACTGCATTTATATTAAAAATCCAAATATAAAAACTAAGATTGGTAAAAATTTCAGATGTAGTACATACGGTTTAAATATATCAAAGAGTATCTAAAATTCCTAGGTTATATATGCCCCTTTAATATTTGCATATGGATAGTAATGACAGAAGCACAAAATCTAGCCAGCTTCTTTGTAATTTGTGTATCCGAATCTGCAAGCAGGAAAAAAAGGTAAAATCTTTCTAATTTCCCTGGAAATTTTTGTAAAATTGGAGTTAAAATATAGAACAAATACCCTAATAAAATGGACAATACAATAAAACATGCTCAAGAGACTCTATTGCTACATTTAAACATAGGCAGGTACACTTATAACTCTTCTTTGTTTTTAGATAAATATATTTGCCTTCCAAAACAGCTGTTGGAAGCATGTTAAAACGTGCCACAATAAAAGCAGATGTAAATATAGGAACTGTTAATTTGGTAAGATAATTGGGACAATCAAATGATACCTCCATATTACCCAATATTGGAATGTTTCTGATTAAACTCCAATGTTCTTGCAGTTCAAATATCCCAGATACACTGCCTTAAAGCTGATTTGGCCCTTGTGTATCCTATGTGTAATAGAACATTATGAGAAAAACTGCATAACAATCGTTTTTTGTTTATCATCTGTTTCCAAGAAGAATGATAAGTATCTGCTATTGTCAGTGGGACCAACCCACATGGTATAAACATGAACTTCAGCCAATAATTGCACAATTAGCCTCAAAAGAAATTAGGCAAACCTCAAGTCAGATGCCTGCGTTAGACACACAGTGTGGGACTGCACAAATATTTCTCAACAATTTAGTTTGAATGACCTCAAACATAATTGTTATAAGCACACAGTTGGGCACCATATGATAAAATAGAAAATATTTGCTTTATTATAGTTAAGGCTTCTTTTTGGCAATACATGGCCAACTCAATAATCTTTCTAGACCAGTTGCTATATAAGGTAACAGAATGGCATTATCTGCATATAGAAGAACTGAGATTAAGTGGTGAGCCATTTGCAGAGAGTGGAAGAGTTTTCCCTTTAAGGATTTAACCAGCTAATTGATGTAAAAATTAAATAATAAATGGACTAGAATACAATCTTTTATTTAGAATCTGGAAGCACATTCTAATAAACCTGATCTTGTAGAAGATGTCCAGAGTTTGTTGAGTCTTCAAAAAGACAATGTTGAGGACAACAGAAAATGTCATTTGACTAATGCACACTTTTTCCCTGGAAGAGGCCATGCCCTTTCATGTTTGTCTTTCCCAAGATTCCTAAAAGATTCCTAAAATGTATACCAAAGTCTTGAGGGATCCATACTTCAATGTTGCTGTCGAAGTCCAACTCCTCGCCTGTGCCACTCTGCCAGCAAGGGAAGGGAGGCGAAGGTACTTGCCCGAGAGGAGGTGGCGGCAGTGAGGAGTGTCCAATACAAACAGTAAGTGGAAATGCTGAGGCAAGCCAAGTCAAGATCAAATCCTAAAGGTCCAAAAAGCTGAAGGTCCATCCAGAGGGGTCAAGGGAGCTGGAACACAAGGGTTGTGACAACTTGCATAATAATTTACTACAAGCAAGCAGCAAGCCATGCTGACAGACATAAATAGCCACTGAAAACAGGTGTTACCCATCATTGTTGTTTCCTTAATCTAGCCAAAATGGCTTCCCTCTTTGCTGTTCGTTTCCATCTCCTCCGTGATTGGGGGCTAGGGCACAGGTGACTGTAATTCCTCTAAATCACTGCTGGTTCCTTCCCCCTCTGGAGCTGGCTGGGGCAACTCTGCCTCTGCTTGTCTTTCAAGTGATGGCGATGTTTGCAAGCTGGTTTGGTCAATCACTGGCTCTGTTTCTGGCACAATCAGTTGCTCATCCACCTCAGAACCATCATTTATCACACTTGCTTTCATTGGACTCTTAATAAAATTGTAAAGTTTTTTTTATCAAGTTGTCCAGTAGGATGCCAGCTAAAGTCTGTAGTATTCCCTAGTGGCTGAATTGTGTTTTACGCTCGCATCAATGAAAGGCACAAGTGCTAAATAACAATCCAACAGATGTAGTCAGCCCCTGAAGACCTTGTTTTAATTATGGAGCAAAGAATGACTGCTGTCTTTATTCCTGAAATCACAGATCTAGCTGGCTATGATTATTGAATTCAACTTCAGTCATCCCACCTTCAACTATGGACAGATGAGCACATTATTGAACTAATGATAGGTGAGCTAGCTAAAAATGGGAAATCCATGTGGGTGCTGGCATAGGAAATGGAACCAAAATTCTGTGGCCACCTAGACTTAAGATTACATGAAATCAATTGTGGTGTAACCCATATCCTTGTACAAATCATCAACATTTTTTTTAATGTAACTGAACATAGAGGATGCTTGTGGAAAAAGTAATAAATTTGGAAAATCCAAGAAGGGGGGGGTAGCCACATTACGGGCACATCCAGTGAAACCAGAAGTGATCAGGAGTTCACTTCTGCAAAGGTGATTTGAGGGCTGAGTGTGAGGGTCCCTCATTGTTAGTAGAAACTTACATTCCCACAGGCATAGGTCTCCATTTTTGGCAGCTTTTTTCAGCAGGGTTTTGAGAGCCCCACAAAAATGGACTTGACAGGCTGCATGTGGCCCACAGGCTTCATAATTCCCACTCCATCTACAAGAGGACAAGAAATTACTTATCGTAAGAAGGTTCAGAACAGGATAGGAATGTGAATCCTTTTTTCAGTGGCACAGATGCCTCACCAGTGGCTCTTGAGCAATACCAAAGACATTAGATGTGGACAAGATAAGCAACTGAAGAGAACATGGCATCATGATACTATCTGACATGGACTCTTTCTCTGCCTTTCACTCCTGTGTTTCACCATTTTCCAGAATAGTCATGTACCTCTTGCTGAGAAACGATGTGTATTAAAGCTTGTCAGGCTGTGAGTCTAAAGTTCCTTCCCCCCTCATTTCCTTGATGGGGCCATATACTTCAAGGCTTGCTCTTCATTTTGTTGGGCTTGAGGTGGAGTTTTTTTTTTAAGGCAGAGTTTTCATTATTTCCTTATTAGGGAAATTTATGATTCTTTAAAGTATTTAATATAGTTAAAAAGTAATGTGGAATTAATTTCATTGGAGGGCTGTCCATTTTTTCCAAGGTCGCCTTTTCCCTCATAAAACTTTTCACTGGTACTTAACAGACTTGGTTGTCAGATTTTCTGACAAAACCTGCTCTCAAAAGCATATGTACAGCTTCCGTACTTTCAGACAGGGTCTGGGAGACATCTAGGACACCACAGATCAAGGGATGTTGATGTAAGAAGTCTCTAATTCCTGGCTGATATTTGTATTCTTAGAAAATATTAAGTGATTTTTTTCTGCCTATCTGGCTTTACTCCATATAATAGCATTATTTAAATTTGGCATGCTATTTAAATTTGGCATACTATTCTGCTTAGTACAATAGATCGATCACTTGTATATCCCTATCCTATTAAGAAGCTCAAGACAACATTACTGGTATCATTACGAAGCCCTTAGGGCTGAGCAATCATGATTTTCCAGAGCTTCTTGGCTTAGTTAGAATTAGAACCCAGAATTCCCTTCCCCAAATCCAGCATTTGTCCTGCTACAATGCATTAAATTCACATCAAATTGAGCTCATCAGTATTTTCATATGGACCAAGAAGTATATAATAGACTGGTAAAATGCTAGGTTTGCAGTTAATAGTTCAAGCAAACAGCACCATCACCATGGGGATACTTATATCATCAATTCTAAGTTTTATATCAAGATATGCCACGAGAACATGAAGTAAACCTTGAGAGTGAAAAGCAATCTGTTTAACACATTCTTTACTCCATTCTCTTTGGATGAGAAACATGCCGCATTAAGCTGTTCCCTCTGCCAACCATCTCTTTGTAAAGGAAGGGAGGAAGGCCACACGGAGGTTCACTGTCTATGCTATAGGTGACTGCTGTGAAGGCAAATGCTAGACACATAATTCTTGCCCAGAAAACTTGGCCCTATCCTTGATCTCTCATTGGGAAAAGAAGGCAATGGGATGTCAGGAAACAAAATTAAGTATTGCAAGGAGGATGTCCATCCATTTTGGAAAACATCCATATTTGTGCTGCTGCTATAGATGGGCAACATGTCTATGAATCCTCTGTCAGGCTGTGTTAATGACATGATGGATGGTACTATACCTAAGTGCTGGTGATTCTGTGTGCATGGCCAGCCATCAGTTTATGCTTTCCAGGAGGCTTACAAAACAAAGATAAACTTGTTGGTGTTGAGTTGTAAGGATCTATAAAGCCATAATTTGGGGAAACAGGAATTATGACATTTGGGAATGCAGGAATGAAGCAAATGCAGTAGGTGGAAGATACAAACCTGAAATATTACCTAGGCAGGCAGAATCAATCTTGTATAGCCCTATCTGGTCTGAGATTGTACTAATGCCTTGAAGTTGGATGGGTGGCTCACAACTAGGGATAGCAGACTTCAGAAACCAAAAGTTTCCAATGGCTCCTAACAATGTCATCACATAGAGTGTCATATATCAGACAGGCCAGGCAGAGCTAATAGCAACTAGCAGACTTTAGAAGCAGGGCTCTTACTCATGGCAGAGAGAAAGCATGAGCAGTCGAAGTCAAGTCCTGAATCAGAGCCAAAAGTCCAGAGTTGTGAGATAACAAATCCAAAGGGGCAAACCAGAATTGTAGTCACACAGCAGGCAATGGTCCAACTGGAGGCAGAGTTCTTGGCCAGGAAGCAAGGGATAGACACAGGGTTTCAACCACCAAGAAGAGCAGTTGTCAACCCTGGTGAGAAAAGCCAGATGTTTCTTATGCATAGTCTATCGTTGTTGATGCAAGTGTTCTCTCATTAGGGCTCATTTGGTATATAAATGAGTGGAACGCCTGAGACCTTCTTTCTCTTGCTGTCGTTCTGCCAAGGTTTCTTCCTCTGGTGCCAGTTGCTGCTGGTCATCCTGTTCCCCTTGCTCCGGCCCCTGCTGCTGCTGTTGTCTTTCTCTGGGCTATCTTCTGCCTCTGAATCAGAACTTTCTTCCTTTCTGTTAGGGTCCTCAGGGCAGGGCATGACACAGAGACTATTCGCAGAAGCCTCTTGGAAGGTGGTTGCTCCTCTTCTGTGTACCTTTGGAACCAAAAATATGGAAGAGGGAAAGGATGTGAAGTATGTGAGAGGAGAAGGTTAATTGGTTGTGACAGTAAAATGGTGGTCCAAGAAGGAACAACAAGGAAGTGAAACCAGAATCAGAAGAGGACTTCCAGTTGGGATGGCAGCATGATTAGTTACTCTGTTCCATCTCTCCTCTTTTTTCAGTTTTTAAACAACAAATCGGTTGTCTTTTGTTTAGCTTTGTTATGTCTCCTACAGTGTTTTTCTCTCCTTCATTTTTTTCATTCCTCCTTCATTCAAGAGACTAGTTTCAGTTTTCACTCAATCAGAGTTCAGACTCAGGAGGCATTTTGTATAATGTTGGCTATAATTGAAAAAAAAACTTTGAAATAAACTTCTCAAAGACTATCACTGCAATTAGACCTTAATTAGACATTTATTAGATGGACTGAACTCTGTTTTGTTTTGACTTTTAGCTGCTTTCAGCTTGGTTTTGTTTTTAAAATCTCTGGCTTGTTGGATTACACTGCTGTTTTGTACAAACTTAATGAGAAATGTTTTACAATAATGAAACTCCTTAGAAATTTTCACCATAATTGGATTTTTTTTACTTCTTCTTCTTCTTCTTTTTTTACTTTTTTACTTCTTTTACTTTATCTGGGAGCTTCATTTTAGTTCCAGAGTTTTTGCTCGATCAGATTTCAGAGGTGTTCAGACATAAGGGAAAAAGAGAAAGAAACAGTGCCTCCACTTCACCAACTCCTCTCATTTTTCCACCTGCAACAAATCCAAAGAGTGTAGGTGATATAGGCAGGGGCCAGATGTTTACCATGTTTACCTACAAGATTGACTGCACAACTGAATGAGCTGAAACCACTTATGCTATCTATGCAGCCTTTTTGGTGGCTCTTGTTAAGGAAATTCAACGGGTACATTGATAACCTACATACAGACCAATAAGGCTAAAGAAGACAGTGTTAGAACTCATGAAATGGCTGTGAATGCCTGCCATAGTCTTTTGTTTGCCTGGATTTCAAAACTAGAATCTCTCACCCAATGAGCTAATTAACTGAATTTTTGAATAAATTTTTGAATAAATTTCTACATGAATTTTATGTTTATATTAAAATTTTAATTTTATTCCAATTTTTGACTAGAAATTGGGAGAGCTTAGTAAGTTGCCAGTGCTAAATGACATTTGGGTCTACTCCAGTTGTTCAGTTTCTCTGTGTGGCTAAGCAGAGATTCTCTGCTTTGAATAGCATGGCAATTGCAAGGCAAGGGAGAGCCACAGTGGAAATCAGAAGAAGTGATGTTTTTTCATGACTATTTAAAGAACGTAAGTTATTTTGAAAAATCCTTTTTATTAATTAAATATATAACAAAATCATCGGATGAATATATCAATTATTTTACCATTTTTACCCATTACAATAATTACTCTTCTCCGTCCCCCGTCACACCTTCCATTTTATTGCTTTTCTCTTGGATTTATACCTTAAGTTAACCTCCATCACTTCCTACCTAAACATCTTCCATATTTGTTCCTCTACCATATTCCTTGTATT
Source organism: Iguana delicatissima (assembly GCA_948472985.1). NCBI lineage: Eukaryota > Metazoa > Chordata > Lepidosauria > Squamata > Iguanidae > Iguana > Iguana delicatissima. The sequence continues at coordinate 367,681 of CAOKZL010001877.1, read as the reverse complement.
TAACATTTTTCCTAATAAATTCCCTATAGTACTCTATAGTACTCCCTTCTTAAGTCAATCTTTTTTTTTACTGTATTTATTTCTTCCCCCAATGCTTAATATATTCCATTATCAACTTTCATTCATACTTAAATTGTTGTACTGATTTCTCTTTTATTAACATTGTTAGTTTCTCCATCTCCATCATATATTTTACTTTTATAAGCCAAACATGTATCAAAGATTTTCCTTACTTTTCCATTTTTCTGTGTAATTTAGTCTAGTCAAAGTAATCAAATCCAATACCAGTTTGGAGTTTTTCTTAATCACTGGATGATTATCAAGAATATTTAACAAATAGTTCTGATTTCAATTCAAACTGAGTGTCTAATATTTTACAAATTGTCATATATATTTGCTTCCTATAACTTTTTGCCTCCAGACATGACCACCACATGTGGAAAAATATCCTTCTATTTTCTTTGCACTGCCAGCAGGTCTCTTCTCCTTTTCTGTGTATCTTGGACAGTTTAGATGGTGTCATGTACCATCCATATAACATTTTATAGTAGCTCTCTTTCAATCCTATATTTAGATTAAATTTTAAACCTTCATCCCAGAATCATTACCATTTTTCTAATTATATGAATGACCAATATTTTGCACCCATTTAATCATACAATCTTTTATAACTTATTGCTCTCTCTCTCTTTCCAATAGTATCTTATATAAATTTGTTATTACTTTTGGTTTGTTATTGTTAATATTTCATCTAATTTGTTATATTCTTTCCTGATGTCTTACAGTATATTATCAGCCTTAAATTTTTCCTGCAATTGTCAGTAAGGGAACCACTGAAGCTCCATTCCTTGGGTCTTTAACACTTCTCTTGTTTTAAGTCTAGGCCGGTTATCTTCTCAAATTAGTAGATTTTATATTTTAAGCATGGTGTTTCTAACATTTTTCCTCCTATCAGGAAAGCTTCTTGAGGAGATCTCCACTCTAGTATTTTTATTGTAGAATTTTTGCCTGTAAACATTCCATACTTTAGCCAAGGATTTCTTTATGTAATGATTGTAAAAATCTTTATTTTCTTCTGCTTTATTATACTATAAGTATATGTGCCATCTAAATCTTAAATCGAGTCCTTCCAATTGTAAATGTCTTTTGTTTCCTAAATTTATCCAGTCTTTTATCCAATCCAAACAAGAAATGTGACAGTAGAGTTTAGGCTCCAGAAGACCCATTCCATCTCTTTCTCTTGTGTCTTTAATCACTTTCCACCTTTTTCTTGGTTTCTTGCCTGCCCAGATGAATTTTGATTGAAGGACATATGTGATAAGAGGAGACAATTTATCAAAGTAAGAATGCTAGCAAAGCAATTAAACCTGAAGTATTATGTCAAGTATCCAGCTATATTCTGTGTCTTTGGGGGTGAGGAATTTTAAAATTTCAAGCAGAAATTTCAAGCAGAATCTTTTCTTACTGAGCTTAAAAACTCAATCCCAGGCCCAATCTCAGGGTTGTACACCAGCTGTTTGATAAAGCCTTTCCACAACAAAGCTGATGTCATTATATATTGAGCCAGTCTCAATATAACAGGTACTAACCCAGCAGTTCTCAACCTGTGGGTCGCGACCCCTTCGGGGTTCAACCAACTCTTTCACAGGGGTCGCCTAAGGCCATCGGAAAATATGTATTTCTGATAGTCTTAGGCTCCATTCCCTCCTCGGTGGTGGTGCGCAAGCGTGGCCACACGCGCTCTCACCAAAGGGGGCAGGAGGATGCGAGCACCTGGCTCGCGCTTGCGCACCACCACTCCCGGGCCTTTTCTGCCCTTATCACGGAGGTGGGGGGTGCCCTCTCTTCACAGCTCCTTTGTCCCACAGCTGGCTTCCTGGTCGCACGACCGCCCCACCCCTTCCTTCTGTAGTGCAGCCTGGGAGCTGTAGGCTGCACTGGGGGAGGAAGGGGTGGGGCGGTCACGCAACCAGGAAGCCAGCTGCAGGACGAAGGAGCAGTGAAGAGACCACCTCGCGCAAGAACCTGCTTGCGCGAACGGCACATTCAGGACAGAATTATTGATAAACTTAATGATGAAATAGAATCATTGAACAGGCAGCTGAAAGCTCTGGTATCTCAATATGCTGTTTCTGCGTCTGAACAACTTTGTCAAGAATTGCAAAAAGTTAAATATGAGCTGAATAATATTCCCTTGCAACAAATGGAACTGGCTTTGACATGTCTATGGCCATTTCCGCACTAGGCTGTTATAGCACTATGATTCCACTTTCAACATCCTATGGAATCCTGGGCTTTGCAATTTCGGGAGGGGCCAGGTGGAATCATAGTGCTATAACAGCCTAGTGCAGAAATGGCTTATGGCAAGCATATTGGGAAAATGGGGAATGTCCCAACAAGATTTTAATCCCTTAAGCATGAACAATCATGCAATGTTATTTGGGCTATCAAAGATGAAAGCAATCATTTATACACCTTGCCCAAAGATATAAATCTACAATTGTTCCAGTTTTATGTTCATCATTATAGCTTCAGTAATGAAATTTACCAACAAGATACGGAGAGTCTCTTAACTTATATTGACCTTCCTCCTCTTAGAATGTCGCAGCAAAAATTTCTTTTGTAACCTGTGCAGTTAAGGGAAATTATTAATGTTATAGCAAATACAAGAAATGGGAAGTGTCCTGGCACTGATGGGTTTCCAGCTGAATGGTACAATGCTTTTTCCAGTCCATTGGCACCCTAACTGTTACAACTTTACAAATATACCTTAAAATCTGGCTTCCTTTCTTCACCATTAAATAATGCCTATAGTACCCTGATACCTAAACCCGGTAAGGATTGTACTTGCTGTGCTAACTACTGCCATATATCCTTACTTAATATTGATACCAAAATATTAACAGCTATTTTAGCTAATAGATTACAAAAAGTAATTTCATGTTTGATAAGTCCTGACCAGGCAGAATTTATCAAAAACAAGAAAGGATCCAATAATATTCAATTGGTTGAGGAGTTGCTTGCTTTAAACTCAGATAGAACTGATCAGCCAGCCATTATTTCTTTAGATGCTAAGACCTTTGATTAAAATCTAGTGGCCATTTATTTTGTTAGTATTTGTTAATTTGGAATTTTCAAAAATATTTTTTAAGAATAAAAATGTTATATTCAGCACCAAGGAAGGATTATGACCCGTGTCTCATCTTTTTTTTTTTAAACATTGCAATGGGGTACAAGACAGGAATGCCCATTGTCTCCTTTAATATTCAATTTGTGCTGGGTATCCTTAGCACGTGCTGGTAGATAAAATTCCAGGATCAATGGATTTGTGCATGTCAGCTAAAATTTAATAATGTTCTCTTCCCAGATTGTCTTTTATTTCTCATTTCGAAGCCTCAGCAGTTGGTCCCTGTTTTGATGCAGGTGATTAGTAATTTTGATAAAATATCTGGATATTAAATTAATGAGTCTGAGTCAGAAATGCTGACAGTGGGAAACAAGATAGACTCTTGTGTATTTAAAGCATGGCAGCTTTGACATTGCCCAAATTCTACTACTTATTTGGATATAATTATCCCTAGGGACTTATCTCAGATTATTAATCTCAACATAAGTAAACTGGTAAAAATTATTGTACAAGATTTAGAGAGATATGAATCTGGGATGTAAGGTAAACATTGTTAAAATTAATGTTATACTTAGAATTATTTATGTTGTTTGTGGACTTCCTCTACTTACACCTTGAAAGCATTTCCAAAAACTAAATGCACTGTTTAGCAGGTGCAGGGAGCTCATCTCCTCCTAGAATTTCAATGAAAGGGATGCAAATTCCAAACAAAAGTGTGTGTGTGGGGGGGGGGGGTGTCGGCCTACCAGATCTTACATACCATCTATGTATATATCTATTTTCCTGTATTAATGTTTGGACATGTCATTTTAAAGTAAGTAGTCCACCATGGTCAGCCTTAGAGTCCTCATTTCTGGCACCTCCATTCAAGTGGACAGTAGTTGTTTCTCCTTTTATTAAAAAGGGCAATATTTTGTCAACAATTTAAGCAGTTAGAACTGTGTGGCAAATACTATCTAAGTTTGACCCATATACTCTTACCAGATTGACTTTATGGGGAATCCAGATTTGGTTATTTGTAAGGAACCATTTTTATGTACGGTGTGGGCCAATAATGGGATTGTTACCTAAAATTAGATACTTGGTACTGATGATGAATTTTTGCCTTTTTCACTTTTGCAAGAGCAGGTTAAACTACCTTTATCAGCTAAACTACAATATTTACAACTGAACCATTTATTACAATCTGTGTTTGGCCCTGCAGCTATAAGTAAATCTGAGGTTCCCTTAATATTAGTGACATTAATTGAAGCCAACCAAGTATACAAATGAATGATTTCTATATATACATTCCTGTTATTTATGAATAAATATAATGAGCAAGGTTTACAGCAAGAATGGGATACAGAACAATGACCATCAGTTTTTACATCTATAACTCATGTAGCTATAAATCTCTGGTTACATCTTATACAGCAGCAATTGCTCTTTGGGGTATATTGGTCTATTCAAGAAAGAGCTAAATCAGCATTTATTGGAGACATAATACTGCTAATGCTTCCTCAACATATATATTTTGGATTTATCTTATTGTAGCTATATAGTAGCTGTATATTGGGGAAAAATAACTACACGAGTAAATGTTGGAATGTAAAAGTTACATGACATTCAGGGATGTGCATGTTCTTTTGAATTATTTACCTGTTTTTTGGAAATGAACAGTTAGCCAATGGAAATGGATTTTTGTATCCTTTTTACTGCTAAAAGACTGATACTTCACAGAGACATATCTAGGGTGGGGCAATTGAGGCATATGCCCTGGGATGCCAATGCCAGGGGGGTGCAAAAAAGAGGACCCCCCGCCTGCCCCGCACACTGCCCCCCGCTACCACTCATCCTACCCCTGTCCTGGCCGTCACTGCTCACCCTGCCCCTGCCCACCACTGTTCACCCTGCCCCTGCCCACCGCCGCTCACTCTACTCCCATCCACCGTTGCTCACCCATCCGCTTGCCCTGTCATAGCTCAACTGCCCCCGCCTGGCGCCACTCACCCCACCCCTGCCTGACACTACCCTGCCCCCACCAGGGTCTTTCCTGGCCGGGTGTGGTGGGATGGGGCAGCAGCAGCACCTACGAGCACAACTTCAATGCTTGCCCTAGGCTCTGTTGAGCCTCGGTACACGACTGATACTTCGTTACAGCAAAGATAATTTTTTTCCTCCTGTGATCCAGTAAATAAATGATCTACCAATGCTTGCAACATTTGAAAGAATGATGTATAGACAAAATTTACAAATGGACATGTATTTGGACATTTCGACAACTTTTATAGAAACTTAGGACTAATGTGGTTATTTTTCCTCCTTTTTTGTTTTTATTTTTATTTTCCTGCTTTTTTAAGTACTGGAACATTATTGTATGTAACTGAGATCCCCTTTGAATATAAATCAATTTTTAAAAATTAAAGAGTAAAAAGATCCCTGTTAGAGGAAGTGATGTGAGGAAGCTACTGCACATACATTGTTAAAGTGGGTGTGTTTCTGGAAGTGGAAAGAATCCAAAGGCTGATGAAATGGAAGAGTAGAGGTTATGCCCTAAGCTAGTATTTAGTGAGCAGGTATTGCCAGCCCACCAAGGAATATAAATTGACTCAAAAGGAGTCTCAGAGCTTATAAACTTTGTTATTACCGTTTACTAGCCTTACTTTGGAAGATATTAGATATCATTTTTATATCACCATTCAGCCCCATTTTGCCCCCCTTGGCCAAGTGTTTGTGAGGCCCCCGAACAAGCACAGAGCTAGGCATGGCCACTAATTGCTGAACATTCCATTCTCCACCCAGGCAAGCCAACTCAGCCAGATCTTCATTTTAGGAGACCTCCCTAGACAAACAGCTCATTAAGGACGCACGCTAACACAAAGAACTCCCTGCCCCGAGCAGGTAACTTGACGAGCTAGATGCTTAACTGTCGAGCAAGCTGCATCTGCATACTGGCCATTCCATTGTCAATTCGGACTTAATTCAATCATACTAAATTCTGACCTTTCGGAGACATTATCTCGCACCCAAACCTCATTGTTCTTCCCAAAGTACAGACTAGCCTACGGTCATATTTTCCCTATAAGAACCCCCAGTTCCGAGAGCTTCCTCGGATCGCTCTGAACTTCCACCCCATCTTGCTGCCGCTGTGTCCACCGAGCTTTCCCCTCGGTCTCCATCTGAGACTGTGCATCTACGGACCTCTTCATTGATCTACCCCGGGCTTCGGACAGGTGTAGTATCTCCCACTTCAACAATCCCTCTCAAAATCCCTCTATGCCACTAACACCTTTATTTTCTATGGTTACTTATGTGAGTGTGTTGCATACACTGTTTGCCTGTAGTTAATAAAATTCAAGTTATTATTTCACATTTGATGTGCTTCTTGGCTTGGCCTGACCCAGTAGACATTGGGTTAAAAGATTCTGCTGTGTTGCCCTGCCTCTCGTTTTGCTAACGAGTGCTCCAGCTACTTTTCCTCATAATTGTGTGTTGTTGTTTGGTTATTTCGGTGTCCCTCCTGGGACCCCAGTAAACAGGGTAACAACTTGTTAAACTGATGTCAAACCATGTACAAAAGATTGGTTGGTAATAATTGCAACACCACACAGGTTATATGTATGAGTCCTTCTTAGATATTCCTTCACTGAGTAATGAACACATTTGTATGAACTTGCCTTAGGCCCTGAAATTACATTTAGTTTTGTTTGTTTGTTTGTCTGATTGATTGATTGATTGATTTCCCACCTTTCTCCCACATTGGGACTCTGGAACTAAATGGGTAGATCCAGAGCTTGCAGAAGTTTTTTGTTGGATCAACTGAGTAGCCATATTCCAAATTCTGGGCATTACCCTATAGCACCCATGAAACGTGTTCATTAGTATGAATTAATATAGTACATTCTGAAAAATGTAAGTTTTTCTCTAGCCTACTAAAACCTTCCTCTTGTTCATGGACATTCTGGCTATACAAGGACCTTGAAAAAACTTGAGCTCTGACTGGGGAAACAGATAATGATATGCTGAAGAAACCATACTAGGTTACCTTTTCATTATACGGAGGATGTCTACCAACTCAAAATCTTCAACAGCCCTCTATAAATTAAATTACTTCCAGTTTCATTACTTCACTGATGGTTTCTGAATATATTTGTGGTTTTGTGATTCTTTTTCCAATTGCTATAAATGCCTATTGCTATAAATCTGTTCTTGTTTTCCTGTTCTTGCTCACTCTTTAGTGCTATTTCAAGGAACTCATCCAAAGAAAACCAGCCAGGGGATGAGGGGAATGTGACGTGCGTCATTTACATGAAAGAAAAAAGTGGAGGGTACGCTGGTTATGTTTAGGTGCATATGAGAAAATTATGTAGACAATTACATAACCAGATATTTCAGCTCTTGGATCTGAAAAGAGGAGCACAGCAGTTTCCTCCACTGCAAAACACTAGAAGAATGCCTGGTAAAATTAATGAGTAATGAATGTTTGAAACAGGCAAAACTAACAATATTCTGTGCTGTTTTCAGGTTATTTGTGGAACTCACTGTCCCAGCATATGGCAAGCATCAATACTATAGTAAAATAGATAATAATGATAGAGTCACAGATTGAGAAAAGCAAAGAATTGCTTCTAATGCTAGCCATGGCCTCCTTTCTTCCATGCAGGTCATAAGCTCTGTGGAAATTAATCAAGTTTGAACAGTTTTTATTGAGTGCCTTTGACATCTGCACTACCTAAAGGGACCACCAACCTTTCTCTTGCTCTTAGTTTAGTTCTGAACAATAAAGGCAAATATTATATACTATGATATTGGCAAATTGTGTTCTGGTCCCTGATGCCCAGCCTAAGATCTGTTTCAACCCTGCTTGCTCAGACGTCAGCTGCTGAAATTCCTATGGAGCATGGCTATAGCCCAACTGTCTGAGAGGTGCCTGGAATTATAGTCCAAAACAAATTTTTTTGTAAGCTTTGCTTAAATATTTTTTTTCCTCCTCTGCCCCCTGGGTTTCTTTTGTTGCTCTTTACATTCCACTCTCAGAATGAATTTTCAGAGAATGAATTAATTTGTGCTTTTAAGGGCTAGAAAAACACTCTTACAAGAGATGAAAGCTATTTTTCCACATTGATTCTCACAGTTGTTTCTATATGCAGCATTTCTTTTTGTGTGTTTAAATTAACTTCTTATTGCAACTGTCCATATATTAAAATGTTTGTGCCTTAATCTTTTAAGCCAGGGTGGAAATTGTGTTTGCTCTCCAAATGTTCTTGAATGGCAGCTCCACAGCAGCCAGAAAAAGTGCATGGCCAATTGCAAGGAATTCTGGGAGTAGCAATTCAGCAACATCAGGAGGATTACATGATCCCCACACTTGCTTTAAGCCAACAAATGCCAGATGCTGTTAAGGATGTCCCAAGGCATACCTCCTAATGTTTAATTTAAAAATGACCACATGTGATGGGGGAGAGTCAACAATAAGCCAATAGCAATAATGCTTACAAAACTGGACTGGGGCTTGGGAAATCTAGGTTCTAGAGACCATTGATGTTACAACACCCATGACTGGCATGGTTTATTGGCAAGTAATATTAAATTAGCACTATATTAATTGGTGTTGATATAAATGATGCCTGAGGTGACATCAAGGTCACACTTGAAGAGGTAAATTACTGACTGTAAACATGACATGGCAGGCCAGGTCAGCCACACCCACCTCTTAGGCAAGAGACCCAGTCAGTTCAGGAGAATAGCGTGGCCACTCTGAATACTATGGGCATGAAACGCCAAGCTGGACTCTCAAAGCTGAAATAGGGAAGTTCCCACCAAATTGTAATTGGCTTAACCCTGGTCCTTGTACACCTGGGTGTTTCCCTATTGCTTCCTCACCACTTCACAGTACTCAGCTATTATAACAACCATTATCCCCTTGTCACGCAAACACTAAAACCATGAACTCTGTCCAGACTTCATTATTTGTGTTGAAACTGCCATTGTCCACTTAGCTGGGAGTGTGAGCCATAATCATACCCACAGGATATTTTTTGGGTACAAATACCCCTGATTTTAGGCTGCTCAATGCAGTCTCTTGCCATTCCCAGATGCCACTCTGTCTGTCCGATTCCCAAATGAGAACTGTCCTTTGGTTCTTGCCTAAGCCATGTTGCTGCTTTCTCCACTTCTCTCTGAACTGGTAAATGTCACCTGAATCCCTTAATGTCCTCTGTCCCACTTTCTTCCCTTTCCTTTGGTTAGTCTTTGTGCAAGCATGTGAGTGAATCTTCTTAATAAAACACATTTTTAGTATGAAGATGAACTTAAACAGCAAAAAACAGATGCACTGGTAAAGAGGCACATACACAAAAAGCATATAATATATGCAGAATCAGTAATGTGAAGTTAATGGAAAAATTAACTAGTTAGAGTTAAGAGCTGGCTGATTCTTTGCTTATACATATATTTTAATTAATATCTTCAAGCATCATTTTATAAAAGAAAATATATTAGCTATAGTGCCACTCAAAGCTTGGTGGTGATGGGACTGTGTACTCCTGTGAGTCAAGGGGCTATGCTTATGATAGTATGCTGGTGGTAGGCTTTCCCATGTCAAACAGGCTATTGCTATTGGTCAGCAGTAGTAGTAGTGGTGACACTGGTGATGGATTTCTCAGAGGCAACAGAAGAGGCACCACAACTAATGTTTGTTAGTACTGTGCAGAAGCAGGCACTCATAAATCACTACTGAATGTCTTTTATTGAGGAAACACTAAGATGAGACAGTCCAAAATGAAATAAGAGATAGTGCCAGAAGATGAGACTTGTAGGTCAGGAAGCATTCAACAAAGCTACTGGGGAAGAACAGAGGACAAGTACAACTAGTGCTCTGCCTAATATACACAACTGGACTCAAGCTGAAAGGACATTTAGCTGCTGACATGCTCCGAGGTGAGAGAAAAGTCCAAATTTCTACAATATAGGAAAATGAAATGTGAGAAGCATGAAACAGAGGAAGCTAGATGTCATAAAACAAGAACGTGAATGTATAAACATTGACATACTTGGGGGTGAATGAGTTAAATCAGACAGGTATGGGACATTTTCAGTCGGATAATTACACACTGTTTAACACAGGAAATGAAAATCCAAGACAAAATGGGGTGGCATTAGTTACGAGGAGAGATCTGAGAAATAAAAGGGAAATGAAATAAGAGGGACACTATATGAAGAGCCGAGAAACACACTGCATGATCAAGAAGAAATAAAAATACAGTGGAAGCAATACACTGAACAATTACATAGAATTGATGTGTGGATGACAGATTCATGCAAGAAAAGAGTGAGAACTGGCAGATGTCTCAGCTGGGTTCAGAAAAGGAGCAGACACTAGGGATCATTTTGCAAAGATACGTTGGATGATGGAGTGGAACAAAGCAGAAGAAAATCATTCCATACTTTCTAGATCACTGGTTCTTGACTTGGGATCTGGGATCTGGTGACCCTTGGGAGTCACAGGGGGTCTTCATAGCCCTGCTGCTGGATATCAACAGCAGCAGCAGAAGCAACAGGAACGTGATGGGCTGCAGGTCCTGAAATTGCTCCACTTCCAAATTTGGCATGCACACACATACTCCCACTGTCACATCCCTGATGAAAGGGGCACCACAGGAGACAGGAGGCTTGTCTATGTGCCCAAATTATGACTCTGGAGACCAGGGTCTGAATCCTCACTCGGACATGGAAACCCACTGGGTGACCTCAGGCAAGTTACATTCTCTCAACCTCAGAGAAAGGCAAAAGCAACAAATCTTGCCCAGAAATCTCCTGTGAGGGGTTTGCCTTAGGGTTGCCATAAGTCAGTTTTCAAAGGGTAGAGACATAATGGCTACAAAAAGGCTCCCCTTGTTAGCAGCACTTTGTTGTTCTGTGCCTTCAACTCACTTCATAATTATGGCAACCCTAAAGGGAACTTATCATGGGGGAGGGGGGATTGGTAAGATTTGTTCAGAGGGGTTTGCCTTTGCCTTCCTCTGAGGCTGAGAGAATGTGACTTGTCACAGTGTCTGAGTGGGGATTTGAATCCTAGTCTCCAGAAGTCTGTAATAAAAAAAATTTGAATATTTAAATTAAATATTTAAATCTTGAGTTAAGTCTTGGGGGTCTCTGGCAAGAAATTATTTTTATGGGGGGGTCCCTGGTGAAGGAAAGGTTAAGAACCACTGTTCTAGATCATAGCAAAGCCTTTGGTTGTGTAGATCATGAAAAACTAAGATTCACTCAAAGAAATGGGTGTACCACAACATTTTATTAGCCTAATGTCTAACTTGTACTGAGGACAAGAGGCAACTGTGAAGACACAATGGCTTCCAATTGGCAAAGAGGTTAAGCAAGGCTGCATTTTATCACCTTATCTGTTTAACCTGTATGCTGAGCATATCACATATTAGACTTGGAGGAAAGAGGCATGAAAACTTAGGGAAGGAACATCAACAATTTAAGATATGCAGGTGACAGACATGCTACTAGCAGAAAATAGCAAAGACCTGGAAGAACTACTGAAGAAAGTCAAGGCAGAAAGTGCAAATGAAGGTTTAGAGCTAAACATTAAAAAAATAATCATCATCATCACATGTGATTTATATAACTTTAAAGTAGACAATGAAGATACTGAGATAGTAAAAGGTTTCCTATATCCTATATAGGATATATCCTATATCATTAATCAAAACAGAGACTCTGCTGGAGAAATCAGAAGAAGACTAGAAGTTAAAAGGACAACTGTGAAGGAACTAAACAAGATCCTCAAGTGTCAAGATACATTATTGAATACCAAAGTTCATACCATTATATTTCTGATATCCATGTACAGTTTGAAAGCTGGACAATGAAGAAAGCTAATAGGAAGAGAGTCAACTCATTGTATTTTGGACAATTCATGAAAAGACATGACTCATTAGAAAAGACAATCATGCTTGGTAAAGGAGAAGGCAATAGGAAAAGAGAAAGTGTTACACGTAGTAGACTTGGTCAAGGAAGCCTCAGCCTTGAATTTGCAAATTTTGAGCAGAGCTCCATGATAACAGAGCAACTTGGAGGCCTCTCATTATAGGCCCCCATAAGTCAAAGCTGACTGGATGGCAAATAACAACAAAAGTGGTGCAGCTGATGTTGTCTCTGAGAAATCCTCCGCCAGTGTCATTTCCCACAACTGCTGCTGCCTAATAGCTTTTTGGTACATTTTTTCTGGAACCTCAGTACTACCAGCAGCATAGTTTCTTGTCTCACAGGAACATGCAATCCCACTTCCACAGAAAGATGCAAGTGCAAAGGTGGAGCATTCAAGTAGATGCCTAAAATGTCTATAACTAATCAGCCTAACACTCACTTCATGTAGTCTCCTTGCAGTATGGTTTTTCCCCTTTTGAGAGCTACCCTTCCTGAACCCCAGAGTAATTTGCAAAATCAAACAGCTGCAGAACATGAAGCTGCCATTTGACTTGACCATCAATTGATCTGACCAAGCTTTGCAACCTCCAAGCATTGTTTTTTATCTCAAGCTAGTTCAGGGCAAGAGATATGGACCAGAATTCTTCTGACTTGCAAAATCAAACACTGGAAAAAGTTCGCACCTATAGCTCTTAAATTTTCTGTGTTAACATTTGCTGGTAACTTTGCCTTGCCTCTATTCTTTGGATGCCTAAACTGAGTTTCTAAATGGTCAAAGCAAGTTTTAAGATGCCACAACACTAGAAATTTCAGTTGGGGTGACAGTGTTACCCTGATTTCTGGGAGTCCCGTGGGGGACACCTCAATGTACTCCAAATATTGGGGAATGGGAATTTGCTAGAGCACAAGCTAAAGCAATGCAAGAGGCAGGGCAACGTAGCGAGATCTTAAACCCAATGTTTACGGGTTCAGACTGAGTCACAAACCAAGCAGAAGTAAATTATAATTGTTTTCTTTATTTAAAAGACAGTCACTGTGCACTTACGTACTCACTCACACAGACCTAAGGAAGTAAAGGAAGGAAATTGATAGAGGATTTTGAGAGGGATTTTTCAGGGGAAATACTACACCTAATCCTGTAGCCTGGGTAGGCAGAAGAAAGTCAGCTGGAGCAGAGATTCTCAGCAGGTGGAAGCTGAGGGGAAGGCTCGGCAAACGGAGAGGCAGCAAGACAGGATGGAAGCCAGGAGTGATCCGAAGAAGCGCTCAAAATCAGGGGTTCTTATAGGGGAAAATGTGCCTGTAGGGTAGTCCGTTCCTGGGGAAAACAATGGGTTTTGGGTTGGAGACAAAGCCTCCGAAAGGTCAGTACTTAGAATGATTGGATTTTGACAGCGCTGTCAATAGCGCAGGCAGTATGCAAATGGGGAGTGCTTGACAGTTGAGTAGTCAGAAGCGCTAATCTCGTCAAGCTGCCTGTTCAGGGCAGAGAATCTTTTGTATGCTTCGTGCATACTTAATGTAGTTTCAAAGGGTACTTGCCTGGAGGTCTCCTGAAGCTGCATCCCGGAAAATTACTGGCCTGCCTGAATTTGTCTAGTATATTTCAGCTCGTTCGGCTGTGTCCATGTGTGTGCTTGTCCAGGGGCCTCGCAAGCACGTGGAGGGGAGCAATTTGGAATGGCCAATCTTTGGAATGGCCAATCTTTAGATATCAAATTATATTTAGTAAGCCCTGGGCTCAGACTAAAACCACAGTAACAACAGAATTCTTATTTGGGGGCAGGGACAATGCTCTCATTTGCCCCACCTGTTGCTACACCCCTGATCATATCAAAACTACCCACTCTGATCAGTTCCCTATTCCATACAATAGTGAAGAGGGGTTAGGAGAATTTGGCTTGTGAGTTCATGGCTGAGCCACAACATGACAGCAGCTCTAGCAAAGCTTGGCTATCTTCCTATGTTCCTAGCCCATCTCAATTCCATTTCAATACAATGAGAGGGCTACAATCAATACATTGGCTCTGCAATGGCCACATCACATTTTTTGGATTCTGAGTGCAAGCAGTGCTCTTTCCATTCTCTTGACTTGTTCCTTCTGCCCAGTAAGTTCTAGATAATAACCATGTGCTATTTTTTGCCAATACAGGGGCCCATCAATTTCATTCTAGCACTGCAACATCCTAGGCTGACCTATGACACCAACAGGACAACATTGGCAGATAATTCAGTGACACAACAGCAGTTGCAGTATGTAATATTTGCTAGTCTACTAGTTCACACAATTTGACCCATTAGCTAAACCCACTGCCAGTTGGAGCCTTCCAGATGTGCTGGACTATATTCCCAATCCTTGGGGATTACTGAGTTATAGTCTGACACATGTGGAGGATTCCAAGTTGCAGTGCTTTGAATGAAAACATAAAAATTACAGACCTGGAAAAGACCACAAGGGCCATCCAGTCCAATCCCGTGCCATGCAGGAACGCACAATCAAAGCACTCCCAATAGATGACCATCCAACCTCCACTTATGTCCCATGTCATATGACTTTTTCATGCCAGTCTGAAATGCACAGCACAAAAAGAGAAAGATTCATGTTGGTAACTGAGGCTGTAGATCTTGGGCTGGGAATTAACAGAACTATTTGTGAATAAATACATCCATCATTTCAGTTAGCTGTAGACGTCTGGCACCCATTATTAAAGCAAGCTTGCTGCTATGGTATCCGGTAAACAGTTCCTAAACAACGCCTTGCTTAAATCAAGGTCTTAGTGCTGCTGTTCTTCTGTCTGCCCTGAAGTATACAAGAACTGTCAGATGAAAATAGGTTGCTGGCTACCACTTTTGGAACCTAGAGAAGCATCTCCTTACATTCATGTGTACCAATAGATTCCTGTTGGCTTGTACAACTGGGAAGAGAAAGACAACACTTAACAGACCTGAAGACGTTGTCAGTGACAATAGTTTCCTTCCAAGTGCATGATCATTTCTTTAAGTTATTGAATATTAAAAGCAAAATTACATAACAAAAATATTGAAGTCAATGGTTTAATGGATCTAAGCAAATAATTGGAGATAATTACAGAGGTGAAAGGCACAATGCATATCGAAGTGAAGAGGCTGTTTGAAATTTCAGGACTTCTGGACACGCCTGTGACTTGTTACTGATAGGGGTATAACAGATTCATACTAATCAGTCCACTCCCTGCATGCCCATGCAGCTGAAGTACGATTGATAAGTGCCTGATTGTTGTTGTGTACAATAAAAGCAAATCTCATCAAAATGTTCCAGAAAATAGATCTTTCTAGACAATTTATAATTTGTTTGTCGTTTCTATGTCTCATCTACTCTGGTACCGTTGTTGGAAATATGATCCATTCTTTTCTAAATTTAGCTGTTTCAGATCTTGCAGCTGCCATCATGTAGATGATCAGGTCCTTAAACAGAAAATAACAATTGGTACCCACAAACAAATAGTCAAATAATGTTTATTATATCATGCCTTACTTCCTCCTTCCCCAAAACAGTACTTACTGGTCATCCCTTCCCAGTATGGATACAGGCAGCAGAAAATGGAGCTGGCAGTAGCTGCCTGTACCAAGTGTAAAATCTAGGTTTGTTCTCATGTGATTTATGAAATGGACCCTCGTTATATTATTTTCTGCTTCCTAAAAAAGCTCCTGTTTCCCTCCAAGTTTTGAGAGTTAAAGTTGAATTCCTGTGATCATGCAATGTAATCTTTCTTCTTTGTTTGTATAATATTCAGTGCTGCTTGAGCACACACCTAATTTTACAGTGGATCTGTTCAAGACCTTTTTCACAGTACACTGTTATAGTGCTATTATTCCACTTTCAACATCCTAAGGAATCCTGGGGTTTGCAGTTTAGGGAGCGGCATTTAGAATTCCCAGCCAGAGAGCTCTTTGGCCTCAGTAAACTACAAACCCCAGAAATCCACAGGATGTTGAAAGTGCAATAATAGCACTATAACAGTGTACTGCAGAAAGGTCCCAGGTCACCAAGATTTTAACAAGCTTTGCTTAAAATAAGGATGTGAATCTTCTTGCATCCTGATAGCCAAATTACATTTCAGATTAGGTTCCCAGGACACATTCTAGAGATGGATGTGGTCAAATGTAAAAAGGAGGACCAAAATGCCAACATATTTCAGCTTGAAGTTTTTACTCTCCATAATTAAGCCTCAGAAAAAACATTTCAGTCCTTTACAGCTAGGAGAAGTGGAAATCATTACAGAAAAGGGAAACAACTGAAGAACGTAGATTCGAAGGCTTTCACGGTCAGAATCCATTTTTTCTTGTGGGTTTTTCGGGCTTTGAGACCATGTTTTGGTTGTATTTTCTCCTAACGTTTCGCTTGTATCTGTGGCTGGCATCTTCAGAGGAATGGTGAATTGGAAGTGGAGTGGAGAATATATATGCCAGTCTCCTCCTCCAGAGGGGAGGGAGCAATTAGCATAATAGTCCTATTGTGTGTATTGAATACTTGTTCCTGGAGGGAGACTTCCTGAGCCCAGGTGGGGCTCGTTAGGGCTCGTTAGTGTCTTGTGTGTTTTGATGTTGGTGTTTTTCAATATTAGCAGCCAAATTTTGTTGACCTTCCAAGTCTCCTCTTTCCTGTTAAAATTATCCAAGTGTTTGTGGATTTCAATGGCCTCTCTGTGTAGCCTGACCTGGTAGGCTACACAGAGCCCGAAAAACCCACAAGAACCAACTGAAGAATGTATTTAGGGGAAGGGACTTAAAGGGAGAGATGAAATGACAGAAATCCCTGAGGCTGGAGATGGATATATTTTCCAGAGCTCAGGTAATAATGCAATAGGGTCATCATTGCACATGATATATGCCCTCACTTTCTTTGGACTCTGCTCAAACAGATATCATGGCTTTACATGATGTTACCCAATCTACCAAATCTGGTTGCCCAGAGAGTGATAAAACCAAGAAAGAGGTTGTCAAGCAAGACAGAAAGGACTGAAAGTGATCGGTGAGAGGTAACAAATTAATCAAGATTAATTTGAGAGAGCCATTAAATATTCAGATTCATTAATAGAGTCACATTAAATACCCCCATTAACTTTTCAGCTGTTTACCTAATAGAAAATTATACTTCCGAGCTAATATTGTAGACACTGTGCAAGTAGTGCACAATGCAGAAGACACCTTCCCTTCACTGGAAGTGCCTCAGCAGCTCCACAGCCAAGACGAAAGAACAGCTGTCACATTCTACAATCTCCAGTGATAACACTTGCATACACTGGAGACTGGTGTGGTGACGCTTGTTCTCTTCTCTCAGTTGATGGACGCATGATGTAGCCCCCTCCCCCCCCCCCCCAGTGGCCACTATATAGCAAGAAAGGTTCACTCTGGTACTGGAAAGCTGCCTTCTGCATGAGGGCATTGCACAAGGAGATGGTAAACACCACCCTCCATAACATCCCCAAAATTACATGTGCTGGCACAACCCTGAAATAAGCCAGCATATACCACCAACAAAACTCTGGTCTCAGTGTACATTTCCATCATAGTGTGTGCTTTGGATCTATCTCCTTGTATATAAAAATTGTTGACTGAGTTCTTATCCCTAGTGCAGTCCCAGGGATTTCTATCTCACAAAGGAGAATTCAGCCACTCCTTCATCTCTTGGTATGTGACCACCCTGACCCCCGCAATTCCAGGCAAGGATGCAGACCTGTGGGGTTCTGCACGTGAAAGGACAGTACACAGTGCACTCTTTTCTGGTGCGACTTCTGCACACACGAATATGAGGCTGCAAGAAGCATCATATCCCATTACAGTAAATTGATGTGATGGGTGTGTGCCTGTACTGCCACAGTGGACACGTGTTGTGTCCATTGACTACAACGGGAAGTGATGCTTGTGTTTTTTTGTTTTACATACACCATGGGTGCACTTTACCTGCTAATGAGGTACACTGGGTTTGCTAATCGCCAAATGTTGAAGGCTGTACCCAGTAGTTCATTTTATGTCTTTCATTTCTTTGTTTTTTATTATTATTGTTATGTTTATTTTGTTTTTGTTATCCTTATGTTCTATCTTTCTTCCAAAGAGCTCAGAGTGCCGTAGATGGCTCTTCCTCCTGCAGCCACTTTTCATCCTCACAACAATCACAGGCTGAGAGAGAGAATAAGTGTGGCCCACTACCACCTAATGAGTTTCCTTACTCAGTGTGGACTGGAATTTGGATCTCCCACATCTCAGTGCAATGTTATAACCACTACAGCATATAAGAAGAGATCATCATCATCAAAAATAAAATAGCAAGGTTCCAAATTAAAACAGCCGAGGCTAGAGAGAGGTTTTGCAGAGCATGGCATGTTGTACTTTCTCTACAGCCACAGCTGTTTAATTTCTGAACCTCACCATTTTTAATCAAATGCACAGACCTAGAGGCTGGAACCAAATTCTGAAATGTCTTTTCTTGAATGTAGTATGTGCCTAATTCAGACGTATGAGGGTCTGTTGAAGCAGGGAAAGGAACCTAACCAAACCTCAGAATTCTCTTCTGGCTGAGCTAGGATTCAATAGTGCCAGCTGATGTTTCTTTTCCATCTAAAACCTTTCTGCTGACAGGCTCTGTTTTAGATGGAAATAACTATGTTTTAAAAGTGCTGATGTCACTTGTGATTTTTAAACCTGAAGTCCACACTCCTAATAAAAAAGGAGAGAGAGAAAACGTGGTATTAGAGGGGCTTCATGGCAGGAGACCAGTGTGAATACAGTTTCTAGAAGATCTGTTGGTACTGAAGGAAAATTGAAGAGTAACAGAGCATAATGTGAGAGCTGAATACCATTATGGTAGTGTTTATTTTTATCCTGCTTTTCAGACAAAGCCCCTTCCCACAGGACAGGCCCAAGAAATGTTGCTGCCTGAGGCAAAGGAGAAAACTTCCAAACACAGCAGTTAGATTAGTACTGTAGTTGAACCTTGCACTTGTGCTTGTCATGCAACTGGGTCCTTTGCCAAAGCTGAGGAAGCACATTTACTCAAGGTCAGCTGTGAGTAAAAGCTCCTGCTGTGTAGAAGGAGGCAGGAGAGGTGCTTCCCACTCCTCTCATCAAGGTCTCTAGACTCACAAGAGTTCTGTAACACCAGACCAAAGTCCCAGCTCTTCCAGCATCATCTTTTCTGTAGTGGCCAACCAGAGGCCTCTGGGAGCCCATGGACAGGGGTCAGAGGCAATCACTCTCTCCCACTCTCACTTCCTTTCGCAGGTAATAATCAGGGGCCTTTACTAATTTGAACCCACAAGTATCATTAATCATAGCCCCAAACATAATTAATATATGTAGAGTTGAAGGCTTTCACGGCCAGAATCCATTGGTTCTTGTGGGTTTTTCAGGCATTGAGACCGTGTTTTGGTTGTATTTTCTCCTGACGTTTCTCCTGATGTTTGTCTTTTGTGTTTTGACTTTTGTCTTTTATGGTCAGGCTACACAGAGAGGCCATTGAAATCCACAAACACTTGGATAATTTTAACAGGAAAGAGGAGACTCAGAAGGTCAACAAAATTTGGCTGCCAGTATTGAAAAACACCAACATCAAAACACAAAAGACACTAACGAGCTCTAAGGAATCCTACCTGGGGTCAGGAAGTCTCCCTCCAGGAACAAGTATTCAATACACACAATAGGACTATTATGCTAATTGCTCTCTCCCCTCTGGAGGAGGAGACTGGCATATATATTCTCCACGCCACTTCCAACTCACCATTCCTCTGAAGATGCCAACCACAGACGCAGGCGAAACAGGAGAAAATACAACCAGAACACAGTCTCAAAGCCCGAAAAACCCACAAGAACCAATAATTAATATAGTAGCAGCTGGTAGACACATCACCAGGAATTTGTCCTTTTTCAAAAGCATCTAAGCTTGTGGCTAAGATGGAAGATTTTGTGTTAGTAGCTGTCCTGTTCTGCTGGAGCATAAGGCTGACAAAGGAAGCAGAAGTGGTTAGGCTGTGTCTTCTCTCAGTGGATATTAAGGCTATTTCTGCACTAGACTGCTATAGTGTTATTATTCCACTTTCAACATCCAATGGAATCGTGGAGTTTGCTGTTTAGGGAGGAGGGAAGAGAAGAGCTGACCAAAGAGCCCTGTGTCAAAAGAATGGTACTTATCTATAATTTACAATGGTCAAAAGAGTGGAACATCAAAAAAGAGTCGTCAAAAAGTGGGGGACACCTTTATTGTATTCTGTTAAGACTGTCTCATATTTAAGAACTTACTAAGGAATCCACACATGGCCAGGAATTCCACACTGAAAAAGACATAGAATTTCCTACAGGTGAGCAAATGTCTTAATAGAGTAGGCAGAGCTTGGCAATTTTTTTTCTTTCATTGCAACTTTTAGAATCCCTTAATCCTGGAGTAAGATGGACAGACTGTTCCACCATCTCTTCTGCCAGCATGCTTGATTCTTAAGAAAGTTTTAAATACTGATAGAAAACTACAAGGCAAGCAGCATTTTCATACTGGCTGGGGAGGCATGGATTTCTCTCCCTCCACAGCCAGGATAAACATGTAGACTACTGACTTTTTTAGGAGGCTAGTAAAAATCCCGCAGGCTAACAACATTTGCAATTATTTGCAAGGTCCTAATGGACCAAGGTAACTGAGAACCTCCAGAAAACTCAAACCAATCTGCTCCCTGTGTTTGGCTGAGCAACCCAGCCTCCATGAGGAACTGTGTTCCAGCATGAAATCACTCTTTCTTCTTCTGTTCGAAGCAACGACTATGATGTGTGTGTATGTGTGTTTGTGGTTTTGATTCCTGCTTGGAATCATCCACAAAATGGTTGAACAATGCAGTCAACTGATTCCAGTACTTTCTCTTCGCTATTTCAAGGAGAAAGAGCAGTACCCTCACTGGGGAGTTCCTGGCCTTCCCCTGTTTGAAAGCCCAGGGCTGGCTTCCAAGAACATTAAATTCCAGCTGCCTTTTCCACTCAAAGCCTGGTTAGTTCAGTACCCTCCCCCTTCTTTTTCTCTGGGCCTTTAAAGTAGGAGATACTCCAGCCAAAATATTCGTCATGTTTCCAAATCTCCCTGCTGCGTGATTTATAAACCAAGAGTGCTGAGGGAAAGATTCCAGAGTCTTGTGAAGCAACTTACCTGCAGATGTGCATCCATGTGTCTGATAGTGTAGCACAATCAGCTCTATATAAGGCATCTCCACTGGCTCCACAGCAGAGGCAAAGGGCCTGAGTTCAAATGGAGGTAGAACTATTTAAAAGTAGGTAGATCAGCAATCAAGACATGTGTGGTGTTGGCACAGATAAAAATCTGAGATTCCCCACACAACTCCCTGAGTACTAGACATTAGATTCCTTACTTGACAGCATTACACACCTCACACTTGCCCCTAGCAGTGGGAAGCGTCAGGAGTAATGCTACTGAAGTTTGGTGGAGAGACCACTGGAGGTTGAAGATGCTTAAATTATATTAGCATGAATGCACACATAATGGGTTAAGCAAATGTGTATTTGCATACTTCCAGAAGATCCCCAGGGGGTAACTTGGACAGCCCTTCTCCTATGGCCACGGACCAATTCCAATTAAAGGCAGTTAGAAATGTTTGTGTGTACATGTTCCTGCTCTGCTGCCTTTTTCCTCCCAGCCTCTTCCTTAAGCTGTTGTTTCTTGCTTGTAGTGGTGATGAAGTTTCATCTATCTCCCTCTCTTTCTCTGGGTACGCACTCTGGAAAGACTGGAAAGTTACTGTTTGTACAGAATTTCCCAGTGCTCATGAAGTGCTCAGTGATCAGCTAATTCTACAAGGTGAGGTCCAAAAAAAATAATAATTTGTCCAAGCTCTTATATAACACATGTCTGCATGTCATTCTATGTGTACAAGTACAATTTGGTTCCAACTGCATATCTTTAGATAGAGAGGAAGTAATATCAGCAGAATTCTGTATGATCGTTGTAAAGTATATAGCGTCATAACTTATTGTTACCTAGGAGATTCCAGCCAGACCACCACCACCCCGCAAACCCTGCTTACTGGGAAGCAGCTGGTGGGATCAATTGCGGTCTGTTCCTGTATTGATCAAGAAGCAGTTGCTTGATGTTCCCAGCCCCTCCCATGAGCAATCTCTGGCATGACAGGCAGAAAAAGGATCCCATTGCAAATCCCCCTTGCAGTGGAAATTGCCCATGTGGGGAGGAGTGGAAACTTTAGGCAACCACTTCTTGGTGGACAGGAGAAGGGACCCCTGTCTCTCCCAGAAGTTGCTTACTCATATGTGGAGTTTGGGCGACTTACATAGCCACTAAACTAGATGCTACAGAATGTTTATGAATGCGGAGCAATTATGAATATATAGCTGTAAGTTACACATTCATAAGAACCCAACAGGATTCTGGTTGATTGTGTTTGTGTATGCTCCTTGGTCTAAGAATTACTCCATTTGGCCCCAACTGCCTCTCTGGTTGTTTCTCTGTTTATCTGCACATATCTTACTGAGGGATGACATTTCCCCCCGTGCTAGTAAGTAATTATCTTAAAATACAGAGATTCATGCACCTGGTAATTAACAATTAGTTCCCACTTCCTAAATTTCAGCCATCGCTCCTGGGCTTTTACCCAGCAGGTCAAACAACAAAAAATGCAAACATAATAGGAGACACACTGCACAGTGGAATGAAGAACAACCAAAATCAAGTGGCAAAAGAAAGATTTGTTAACCACTTGGCTTCCCAACTTCTGAATGAGTTTCCAGCACAAATTTTCTTTCCCAGGGAAGCTGCTTAACCAATAACTTAGGGAAGCAGTGTTCTAATTTAATTTTCTTCTGGTTTGTTTCAAAATTAGATTGGTTTATTAAAAAATGGTACAACTAATGGTTCTTTTAAAGTGTACAGTTCATTTTAAAAGCTGCTGTGTCTACATTTATCTTCTCCTGAAACAAAGCACGTCATGTTCAAAACCCTTTGGAAAATGTAGATTCCAGCTGGTTCTGTTCATTTGACCTTCTTGTTGCATTAGATGTGAAAAAAATCAACTCTGCATATGGAAGAAAATAGGAATGGGCTACCAACAGTTAAAGAAAAAGAAGAGAGCTCACCTGTGTAGCTGAAGCAAAGCAAAGTAGCTGCATCAAGTTAGTGCGTGCTGGGAAGCAACATGGAGATGCTGAGAGGACAGAAAGCTATATGTGCCATGTGGCCTAGCCTGCATGCTGCACTGAACTAGCCACTTGCCCCATGACGCAGAAGGGGATGCTGGCCCATCACCAGTACAGTATTTGAAATAAGATCCATGCCTTAAAATGAATCTATGGGAATAAAACTCCACCCAATTGGCTCTCAATGTTCTGCTTATCTCCTACCCCACCCCTGTTTCTCTCTCTCTCTCTGGTTTATCCATACTGTTTATCCATACTTCTTGTTCTTATCTGTTCCTGCGCTAAGGACAAGCAAAAAAAAAAAAAAAAAGGGAAAGTGAAGTAGGGATGATAGACAGCATTGCTCATGATGTCCACACCTGTTACCATGCTGTACACCCCCACTCCATGATGTGATTGGGAATAGACATTATTTAATTGGCACAGTATAAATCATATATTTATGGTTGAAAAGCCATGCTGGCAAAGAAGACTGCCTATGCACATCCAAAATTAGGTCAGAGAGGACCTCTCAAGGCATATCCAGGTCATACATTCACTGAGGACTAGTGAAAGAAGATGATCCTCTCAATGGTCCAAACCTAGAAAACAGTATATTGTCACCAAATTCCCAGACAAAACAAAAATGACCAATGCTCTGTAACCTCCTTCCTGCTGAACTTCCTCCTTTTGTTCCCTCACCTGTCCAGACATTAAGAAGCTATCATGATTCCCATCAACACAAGACCATTAACCAGCTCTGGACCCTTTTGTTTGCTCTGCCAGAGATCCATTAACACTTTCCTCCTTCAGGACAGAAGAAGGATATATAAACTCTGCTCAGACCATGAGCTTTTGCCAGCACTTGGGTGGCACTCTGCACCTGAAACCTTCATTCCTCCATGCTGTCCTTAAACTTCTGTATTTGAACCATTTCACTGTGACTTTCTTCTCTTCAGGATTAGCAAATATCACCTACTGACCAGTGGTGAAACTTTATGACAGCTGAAGTCCAAAACATAGAAGGGACAGTAGGATGGGGAAAAATTATAGAACAGAGCAGCACAGCAGCCTCTATGACATTTTCCATACTTGGATAACAAGTCTTACATTATTATGGCACAGCAGTTTGGGGGCCAGGGAGCCCAAATTGTTTGGAAATGCTTCTTTCTTTTTCTGGTTGTTTTTCCCTGAATACATTGAATTAGAGGGTCACAGAGCAGGTCTTCTTGGGAGCTTAAATGCTGTCTCTTAACTCTCCCAGACCTTGGAAAAGTTACTTTTTTGGTCATACTGGCTGGGGAACTTTAGGAGAAAGAAAGAAAGAAAGAAAGAAAGAAAGAAAGAAAGAAAGAAAGAAAGAAAGAAAGAAAGGGCCAGCCAGTCAACACTGGTCTCAAAAGGCAAGTGCACATCAACAAAAATGGTGGGCATGTTTCAGAAAATCTGTGCTTCCTTCAACAGGAGTTAGCCAGACCCTCTCATTGTCCCAATTTGGCAAGGACAATCCCAATTAACCCTCTGTTGTCCCATTTTTTCAGGTGCTTTTACTATTTCCTGCTTTCTTTCTCCTCCTCTCACTTCTCCAATTGTCGTCAACTTACTTCAACTGGTGCAAACTGGGGGCCTTTCCACACTACACTGTTCTAGTGGTATTATTCCACTTTCAACATCCTGTGGAATTCTGGGGTTTGTAGTTTACTGAGGCCAAAGGGCTCTCTGGCTGAGAATTCTAAATACCCCTCCTTAAACTACCAACCTCAGGATTCCATAGGATGTGGAAAGCAGAATAATAGCACTGTAACAGTGTAGTGTGGAAAGGCCCTGAGTTAAAGTTGCGAAAGTATTTTCCAATTAGTCAGCGCAGGGTGAGGGGGATGGAGAGGACAGGAAGAGGCAGAGTAGACTACCAGAAGACTAAAGCAAAGTCAAACTGTTGCAGCCCCTCCTAACTTTTCTGTTCTCTCTCATTTGTCATTTCAAGCACATTTCTGATGTTGCTTGGCCATGTATTTTCTAGTTTTCATCTGTGAAATGTTGGAAGATGTGGGTAAGCTGATAATGAACTTGTGAACTCTTGAAGATGACTGAGAACTCAGTCAGGACATCCTGCAGATGTTTATAGCTTCCACCCTATCATACGTGCTAGTATCGCCCTTTTTCACTTCCTTCACTGACTGATAAATGAGACTGACAGACAATAAATGAGACAGACCTGACAGTCTAGTGATTAAGTGTCTTTGTTGGTTCCTGAGGGGTTAGTTGGCTGAATCGTCGCTACAGCAAATGTCTGTCACTGTTCACTGTAGGGGTTTGAGATCCATGGGCTAAATTCCTAAACAGCCCAGATCACATTATACGCAAATGGTCCCATTCAAGAGCCTTTGGCTGGCGCTTCCCTTCTCCTCCTCCTATTACTTTTCATCTTTGCTCCCCAAGGGCTCCTTTCCTCTTTTATTCCAGCAATGACTTATGTAAGTAACCAAAGAGGAAATTAGTAACAGGCTGAAGCTGGCTTCATTTCGTAATTTTCATTACTTGAGAGTGTGTGATCTGAGCAGAAATATTTTTGTTGCTATCAAATGCTGACGTTCTTTTCCAGGTCTTTATTAATTGCTCTAACCCGGGAGCCATGTCATAATGTTCTGTGTTGGAGGAATTAGTGTAACTGATCAGGAATATTACATAATGAGGCTTGGAAGCTTTAAACAGTAGATTAGTCAACTAAAGAGTTAGTGGATTGACATATTGGGAAGTCTAGTGTACATTTTTCCCCATTCCGTTTTAGTTATGGGTGGTTACTATAATAATGAATACTAATATTTAACATTAATGTGGAGCCAGGAGGGGCATTTATTTATATGTTAGACTATTGTAGTTCCAGCCCACCTTTCTTCCTTTAAACTCTAAGCAGCATACAGAGCTTTTCTCCTCTCCACCTTCCATGAATATGCTCAGAGAAGGTTCACACAGCTTTCTTCCTCTCATCTCCCATTTATCTAGTCAGGCTGGGGGTGCGAGAGAAAAAGAGGCATTGGCTCCAGGTCTTCCAGTGAATTTCATGGTTCAGCAGGGACTTGCGTCTGGATTAGCCAAGTCCCAGTCCAGCTCTCTAACCTTCTCTTTTCAAACAAATGATCATAGTGTATAACTTACAACAGTCCTGTAAGCTAGTCCATTATTATCACTGCATTGCAGAAGGGAAGCTGAGGTTCACAGTGTGACTTAACACAGATCCATTCCTTGAGTTAGTCACAAGCACAAGAGTTGAACTAGAGTCTTTCCAATGTGCAGCTTTATTTCGTGCCAGTTGAAGTTAATCAAAGTCTGTAACTAGTGAATCCAGATCCAAAAGGAATTTATCAAGACTTTTATGTTCCCACCCACTCCTAATTTTAACCTCAGGAACCCTACCAGTAGGGAGTCCTCTCCCTATCATTTTTTTTAAAGCTCTGGGGTTCTAGCCACAGAGATTTAACCACCTCCCGTTTTGCCATCTTCTTCCTGCCTCAGGAATCTTAGTAATGTATCTCAGGCTATTTCTGCACTAGAGGCCATTAGCACTTTATACCGTTATACTGGTGGCATCACCATTCGCGTGATGTGGTCGGGTTTCCGCACCCTTCCACCTTAAGTGGATGGGTACCAATATTGCCACTGGTGTTCCTTCTGCATTACCGTATCCTTAGCCACGCCAGTGCTCTGCCTTCAGCCTGCCCCACCACCCCTGATTGGGTGTGGGGTTTTTTGGCTTTTTTTTTTTTTTGGAAGCTGTACTAACACAGCAATGTTGTAACAGCATGACCTGCCAGCACACTACTGTACTTTTGCCCTATACTGTTTAAAAATGTATTTAAAAAATAAAAAGTTTTAACTCAAAGGAGACATTTAAAACCGTGCCATGGGAGTTGCTGAGGGAGGGACGAGCTGGGCTTGTCCACAAACGCACCCACTGCTGGATCTGCCATTACAGGAAGCACTACCAAGCACTATAACGGTACCAAACTAAGATGGCTGACAGGATTGAACCACTAAAGTAGGCTCTTGATGGATTTTTTTTTTCTGGAAAAGATATAAGGCAGTTTTGCAATGGTTGGGGATTGGATAGCAGCTGGATAGCGACAACGTTGTGCAGAGGCATGGCTCCTGGACCAGTAACAACCCGCTGCTATAGGGTTATAGTGATGTCATGCAGAAATGGCCTCAGAGAGAGCTCTTCTGTTTTCTACCCACTTTGAAAAACTATTTTCTGATGAGTTATGGTTAGCCTGCCTTTTTTTGACACTCTCTCTTTTATAAAATTCTCTTTTTGACTTGAGATTGGCAACTGGAACTCGGAAGGTAACCAATGTGAATGAAAAAAATTGAAGCTTCTGCTACAATTTCCCATTTAGTCATACAGGCACTTTGTTTACTTCTAAAAGAACCCTTTTCAGTTTTGACTTTTCAGCCTGAAACTAGCCTCTCAAACTTGGATGACAACGGAAAGCACTGTGTCAGATTTTGAGGTATCTACCATGATTTCCTGGTGAGTTATGGCTGGGTCTCCTTCTTCTTGCTTCTAATGAGCCTCTGAGTATTTCTTGCCTAAGAAAACCCTATGAAATTCATGGGGTCGCCATAAGTTGACAGGTAACTTGAAGGCGCACACACGCACACAATGAGCCTCCTCCCCTAATTTAGAATTTTTCTCCTAGCAACTGGGCTCTGCAAACTGGGGCCATTTCAGCACTAGCCTGTTATACGCTATGATTCCACTTTTAACATCCTATGGGGTTTGCAGTATAGGGAGGGGTCAGATGAATTACGGATCCTACAGACAAACAGATTCACAGAAATTCTCTTTTATTTTTATAGATGTGATAGTATTCTTCCACTACTCTCATTCTTTTCAATGGAACTAGTCATCAGAGTTTTCAGACAGATGATTGTGCTGGGGGATTCTGGGACTTCTAGCCAAAAGAGCAACTTTTTCAGGCTTTGCTTCTGGTGGATACATCTTGTTCCCATACTGCAACAGATCTGTTGAAGGGATGTGCTGTAAAAACGGTTCATTCTCTGAATACGCTTAATGAATGCCAGCCTTTTTCCTTGCCGTAAGCTCTGTTAGGGTGTTAAGTGCCTTTGCTTTCTTTTCCATTCCCCATGAGATCAAGCAAGCACAAAGCATTGCCAGATTATTTTTCTCCTTATATTCACAACTGTGAGGTTTAAGATGGTCTAAGAATAAAGGAGAATTACTTGATACAAGATCATGATTCAGTGCGTGTGAGTTGATATGAGTCCAATGAGGTTTGTAAATAAATACTGTCTGGATTTTGAGGAGAGTAAGATCATGTTTTATAATCTTTTCATGAGTTTGCTGTTGACTATAATGCAGCTCACCCATCAAGATCTGCGGCAGGGAACGTTTCCTAGTTTTTACTCAACTGCTTCTAATCAGAGTGGATGAGCAGTCATGTAGGGACATGAGGGCAGGGGGAAGATTTGCCCCAGGTGGCAATGTTTTGGGGGCATCCTGGCCCGTAGCCACACCCCTGTGTGCCCTGGCCACACCCCCATGTGCTGCAGCCACACCTCTCATGCCGTAGCCCCACCCCTTCCTGCCCCCCTCCTCACAGTCCAAGCTCCACCACTGTGGATGAGCATTTGCTCCCATATTACAAATTATAAATATTCCTTGGCATCCATTTAGTGTCTTCTTATGCACTTCATAAGCTCTCAAAGACTTCCAAAGACATTTTGCTTCCTGATGATGGGACAACCTGCCCCATCACCACCAACCGAGTATGCCATGTACAGAAAGCAGCTGGTTGGTGGGCAGGGCCACCCAAGAAAGGAGGCAACTGGGTCAATTTGCCGTGAGTCCTCCACAAAGGAAGCCCACCTCCCTCAGCAACTGCACCATTGACCCTGCCTCATCTCTGCCATGGTGCTCACCAGAGCTGCCTTCCTTTGTGCATGGGCCTTTGTAGAGAGTGGCCTCTGTCCCAGACACATAAACTCTCTGGGTACACCTGAGTGGCAGTTGAAATTTTGTTTCAGAATTGGTAGTGTCTTTTGTAGCATCTGAAGGAAGCAGAGTAAGTACAGGACAAGCTATACGGCCTCCTACAGCACTAGGATCCTGCCATCCCCCAGCAACTGCTACCTGAGGCGGTTGCCCCTTTCTGTCTTCAGCAAATCACGATATTGTCAAACAGGCATTTTCTGCTCTGTTTGCCAGTCAGACCACTCCATTCTAAGGAAATTGAAATTTCTTCCATTGTGGCGACACTGGAATTAATTGGAGTCAGAAAATACCCAACGTTACTATAAGCGTATATATTCTTTTGGTTTTTTAAAATCTCTTTTTGGTTTATTTTAATTCCATCTTGTGCTTTCTAGCTCTGAGTGTTTGGGTAGAACACTCTTGATTCCACACACACAAAAACTGCTTTGGACATAGGACATTTGTACATCCCACAATATAGTACATTTAAATTTTCGTGGGGTCAGCAAATACCCCATGATCCACAATGCAAAAATTAAAAAAACAAACAAACACCAAATCTTAGTACATGATAGTTAATGGAACACCATACCAGAGTAGATGTTCCTTTTTTCTTTTTATTTGCTAGTTCTGTGGGGGACATAAAAGAGATTTGTGAAAACAACTAGCAGCGGATAGACCCTCATTTATTTCTGTACCACCTGGTAAACCTAAATGATGGCAACTAACCCTTTCCCATGCTTTCACCTTTTTTCTCCTTGCTGTTTGTTTAAATTAATTTCAGAACAAGGAAAGATATGACGCTTGGAAGAGTCTTGATTTAATAGCTGATCATGTAAAAATGTATTGTCATAAATGGATGCTTATGTTTTGAACAGCTATATGGAAAAGTTAATTTTTTAAATATTTTCTTCCATGAGTTGAAGATTTGTTTCATTCTTTATCTGACTTTTTAAAGCCTATGTCTGTTGTTTAGCATCTAAAGCACAAAGTTTTCTTTTCCTAGACTGGCATTGGAGCATTCTTGACCCCCAAAAGACAGCCATTTTCCTGGTCACTTGTTGGGAGATCACATTTCATGTTACCTGCTGGATTCTGTTTTTGCTAAGAAAGGCTGGAACAGAACAACCCTCTCTGGACGAAGGTGGTGTTTCTGGGAGTTTCCATATATACCTGTCTTTCTGTAATATAGGTTTATGAGAGAAACTTGGTCTGTACTTACTCCTGTCTGTTTGGATGAGGTCATATGTTTGCATAGAGAAGATTAGTCTGGTGCCCAAAAAATATTTTGGAAACAAGAGAATTTGACTGGCTATTACTCAGTGTAGAAACTCTAAACTCAAACTTCTGTGATAGCTTTCTCTAACCCTGTTGTTGTGGAACACCTTAAAGTCATTTCTTACTTATAGCAACACTAAGGCACACTTATCACAGGATTTTCTGGGCAAGATTTGTTCAGACTGGATTTGCTATTGCCTTCTTTTAACCTAGTGACTTCCAAATATGATGGACTACCTCTTCTCTATGAGTATGTTGGGTAGAGATGATGGATCTTATATTCTAAGACATTTTGTGGGTGTACCAGATTGGGAAGACTGTTCAAAGTTGTAATTTTTCATGAAAATATAAACACACATACACACCAAGGGTGGGGAGGTGGGGCAGACAGACATGGTGTATACAAGAGTTCAGTACATTGCTCAGAAGAGGTGACATTCTAATGGGAAAATAAGAGAGGAAAGACACAATTCCAAACAGATCATATCTATAAACTTCCTGCTTAAGTGTTACTGCTCCATATATGCAACAGCCCTGCCCTAGGCAGTGCAGATCAAGAAGAGGTAAGTCTTGGGGTCATTAATTTCTGCTTGTTGTTGCTGTTGTTGTTGTTATGTGCCTTCAAGCCATTTCTGACTTATGATGAATCTATCAGGGGGTTTTCTGGGACTGAGAGTATGCAAGTGGATTTCCATGGCTGAGTGGGGAATTGAAACCTTGTCTCCAGGGTTGTCATCCAACATTCAAGCCACTACACCTTGCTGCCTAACAAGATAAAAATCCTCCTCTTATCTCCAAGGATCC
This sequence comes from Iguana delicatissima, assembly GCA_948472985.1. Classification (NCBI taxonomy): domain Eukaryota; kingdom Metazoa; phylum Chordata; class Lepidosauria; order Squamata; family Iguanidae; genus Iguana; species Iguana delicatissima. The sequence continues at coordinate 336,407 of CAOKZL010001877.1, read as the reverse complement.
TTCTGACTTAAAATGACAATTAACTGAAATGTGAGTGTATGTTGATTACGTAGGTATTGTTGTTGTTATTGTTGTGTGCATTCAAATTAGTTCCAAGTTATGCCTACCCTAAGGTGGACCTATCAGAGGGTTTTCTTGGCAAGATATGTTCAGGAGGAGTTGCCTGTGCCTTCTTCTGACATTATGAGAGTGTGATTTGCCCAAGGTTGGCCAGTGGGCTTCCATGGCTAAACTCTGGCCTCCAGAGTCATAGCCCAACACTCAAACCACAACAACAACACACTGGCTGTCATGTGGATCATGAGTTGGTGCCTACTGAAAATTGTGTTCTCTGAAGACCAAGAGTATTTTCATTTACGAAAAGTCTTTTCAAGAATGCCATCCCCTGTGTAATGGAGCAATGTTATAATGCTCCAAGTCTATGTACTTCAGCATGGTATGCTACTTTTTTCAAAGTTACTTTATGATGATCATTACAGGGTCCCTGGAACTAGTATTTCTAAGCCTCAGGGCAGGGGAGGATTTGGTGACAACTCTAGACATTGAAACAAAATAAAAGTCAATGGGTTGATGGGAACTGTAGTCTAACTCCTCTGGGGGGTCACTATGTTAGGGAATGCTGTATTATATTATTCAAATTCATCATGGAATCTATATGGTCTTTCTCCAGTGAAAGTATGGTCAATTTTAGCTCCTACTAAGAGTGCAAATAAAGTAGACTAAAGAAACAAAGTAGGTTATATATAAAGTAGGTTATAAGAAATAACAAAGTAGGTTATAACAAGTAGGTTATAAGAAATAACAAAAAGGGCCCAATTCCTGTAGATCTAAGAGTATTATATGTATTCTAGGTTGCCTGCTTGTGGTAGCAAATGCTTTTTGTGACTGTCCCTTCCAACTGTTTTGAATTTATACCATTGTGTGCTTGGACTCCAAAAGGGCCATAGCTGTTCCTTCTGACTCTGAATCCAGACTGGCCATCCCCTCAACCTGTTTTCTCTCAGCCCTGTATACTCTTCCATGGGCATTTTAAAGGAAATCATACATGCTTTTGGATTCTGAAACAAAACTGCTACCTCTGGTTCTGAATTGGGAAAAGGAGGTGGCTTCCTCTGGTATTTGGACTTTAAAGTTTAGAAGCTAATGCCAGGGCTACATGATCCCAGTATGGAAAAGAAAAATTATGTAGTTGTAGAACATTAAGTGCTTCATTAATTTAATATTTTATATTTATTAATACTAAATTACGTGTTCTATAACGGAACAGCTCAGCATTCCTAGTGATACTTGCCTGTTGTATATTAGTTCTATCAGACATGGTGCTTGTTTGTCCCATCTTTGTGGGTGAATGGTCTGTGTGTGTAAGGTTGTCCAAGTGCTCACTGCCTTTGTTCCATGCGCTTTTCTTAATTTAAAAAAGGAAGCTGTTTATCAGACTCTCAGTCTCTTCTACATACTGAATTGAGAGCAGAACTTATTGGGGCAAAGAAGCCTTGGGAAGTAGTCACCACCTCAACCACCAGCACCCCAGAACCCGCAGGCAAATTGGAAATAAAAGTGATAGTCACCGACAGGTTCTGGTGCTCAGAGATATATTCCTTCTGTACGTGGAGACTCTGCTAAGCTATCACAGCTGATAGGTCTATTGAACTACCTCTCAATAGACCTATTCTCAGTGTATTAATCTCATCCTTCCATAAAGCCATTTGCTCTAGCCCAGAACAACTTCTCCAAACTGATGCTGTGAAGGTCTGTTGTGTTACAATTTCCATCATCCCCAATTAATTTAGCCAGAGGCTGCTCTAGACCTAAGGTAATTCACTCCATAAATAAACTATATGCCTTCCAAAGCAGCTTTATTCCCTGTTGTCCATCCATTACTGTCAAGTAATTTTATTTAAGAACAACAGCTTTTAGAGATATGAAGGAATGAGGGAGAAAAAAGCCAGCTGCCTCTCATTCTTTCCATGTGGTTCTCTTTCCACGCTAGTCATTAGACGGAAGATCACTGCAGTTAGAGGAGAGAATTACATACTGGATGGAATTAAAGCTAAGGAAGAAAAGAATTTTGTTCACATTTTAATGTAAGCTCGCTGCATTTTGCATAGACAGACCAATATATAGCAGTTACAGCAGTTACATTTTTATACTGCTTATGAAAGCTAAACACTCCCTAAGCAGTTTACAATGTTTTTAGCTAATTGCCCCCAACAAGCTGGGTACTCATTTTACCGGCCTATGAAACAATGGAAGGCTGAGTCAACCTGGAGCCCAGCAGGATCGAACTTACAATGTTGTGGCTGCAGTACTGGCATTTAACCACTGCACCACCAGGACTCCGAACTGAAGCTCAATTATCTTAGGAGATGCTGGGAACTGCAGTAAACAAGCAAGAAAATGAAAGAGTAAAATTTCCAAGCTCTTGGATATGAGTCAGTTGTCTTGTTACCACCCCCTACATACCTCATCCTCTGGAATTGCAAAATTGGCAAGAAATATCATTTTCATATAAAAACTGGACACTTATGATTGTAAAAGCATGCAGAAGCAGGACACTGGCTATAAGCGTGGGCTAGATCAGGATGACCTCAGCATAGCCAGGTCATGAGTTCAAGAAGACTAGGCACAAAAGCCCAGTGTTCCAATAATTCTTTCAATCGGACAGACAACCAAGAGAATAGTAAACAAAACTGGCCAGGTGCAGCAGACAAGCACCCCTGCTGTGCACATTTCATACAGAGACCTTCCCTATTCACCCTACCCAACCAAGACATTAAGGGGCTGTCAGGACTCCCATTGATGTTTTGCCACCTAAAGTAAGACAGTCAATCCATTCTAGACCCCCTTTTGTTTACTCTACCAGAGACACTTGCCTCTTCAGGGTAGGAAAGGGGTATTTAAACCCTAGCTCCAACCCTGGTGATTTGCTAGCACACTGGGCATCACGCTGCACCCCAGATTCCTGTTCCTCCATGCTACCCTCAGACTCTTGTTTGAGCCATTCCCCTTCAATCCTCTGTTCCAGGACCAATAAATATCATCCTCTACACCTGAAATCTCTCTATCCAATCTTTCTCGCTTTTCCATTCATTAGCCTTATACGGTTCATGAGACTGCTTGATTTCTTGTGTGCGTGTCTATTAATTTCCAATAAAATACCTCTTTAAGATGGAGTCCTCTCTCCAGTTAGTACTGGTATACACAGGTGAGATGATCCAGCCATTACCCTCCTCTCACAGCCCTCCTTTGATCTAATAATTTCCCAAATTATAAGGAGACATTGGCACTGCTGGAGGACCTCAGGGTCCCCCACCTTTTAGGGCAACAGTCCTGATGACATTCTGCCAAACAAAAGGCTTGGCCTGCAGCTGCATGCCATCTTCATCCCTCAGATAATATCTCTGCAGCCCACATGGGAAAAGGAAATGAAAGTTATGACAAAAGGAGAGAAAGTTGATGGACAGCTGTAGACCAGACCCTTCAATTTGTAGTTGCAAAGCCATTTTTTTAAAAAGTTTTTTCAATATTACAAATAGAAACAAAAGTTGGAAGGACAGGGGAAAGTCTCCATGGATGCATTAGTGCCTGCAGGCAACATTTTGGGAAGTGTGGGGCTTGCTGGATACATTTTACTTACATCTGTACACATAAATAAGCTTCTTTGTCATTGCTTTCACATTAAAAAGCCACTCTGTCATTCTTCCCAAAACCATCTAAGCCTATAATATCCAGCAGGAAGATTCTGGACAATTCTTAGTTTCTCCTTGAAAAACCACAGATTTTTCTGGGACATTTAACTCCAACCTGAAAAATGGCTCCTGCTTAAAAAAAAAATCCCTCATGATGTTTTCTCCTTCCTGCAGTTCTGTAAGAGTAGAAACGTTGTCATCTTCTGAATAACAACTGCTGATCTAGTCCAGCATTATGTTTGTACAGTGGATAACCAAATACCAGTGCTAGGAAGCCCACAGGCAGGGAATGAGTGCAAAAGCTCGCTCCTAGAGTAACCGGAATAGAAATCATGGAAGAAGCATGCATATATTTGAAGCAGATGTGTTTTGGGGAAATTGAAAAAAATATTTGAATACTGAGAGACTTTGGTAATGAGACTCTCAATCAGCAGAGTATTTTAGTAATTGCACAAAAACGGAAGTTGAACAGATCACCAGTCCCACTTCTGTAACACCACCCCAAACACACTTAATCTAGCCCAAAATAAACGCAAAAACAGTTTGGTTAAAAATATAAAAGACTTTGGCCCTTTCCATACGCGGAGGGAGAAACGGGGCAAAGCACGCAGAAACGGAGCTTACCTGAAGCCGGGTAAGTCTGTCGCCACGAGGAGCAGTGTGCGTTTGCCACTCTGCACTCCTGTGGCGTCCAGCGGCATCCGGTGGTGTCCAAAATGGCAGCTTACGACTAGCAGAGGCTGTCCACCAACCGGAGAAGCTCACCAACCGGAAGCCTGCCCCCTGGCAGATCTGCAAATCTACATGGGGGCACTGCAACGGGGTGGTACGGGGCTGCATGCTCGTGTTTAATAAAAACCACTTGGAAAGTGGTTTTTAAAAAACACGTGGCGCCACCACTTCCGGCCACTTCAGGGCGGTTTGAGGTGTAGAACCTCAAAATTAAAACTGACCCTATACACTCCATGGTGTGGACGACCTCCGGTTGAGGTCGCTCTACACCGTTTTATTAACCCCGTGTGGAAAGGGCCTTTACTCACAAAATCTTGTACATAGTCTATACAGGTTCAATTCTTGAAGAAGGTAGGAAGAAAATTAAGCACTCACATGCTTGCTGACAATAATCCTTGTTGAGAAATCTCAGAGCATGCTTTCAGGTCAAAAGGCAAAGACAAAAGGGGGAATAAAATGGCAAGAGAACCTTTTAAAAACAAAGAATGTGTACGTGCTGGAGGAAGAGGTGTTAACCAACAAACAGGAAGTTCTCTGTAGGCTATCTCGTTATGCTTACAATAGACATGCAAACAAACTAGCCATTTAATTAGGCATGCAAAGGTTGCCACTCCCACCAATGTGTTCCTGGGCATTATGTTTGTTATGGCCCCGTGCACCCCCAAGATTGATATGGTTTAATTGGCAAATATTATTTAATTGGCACTACATTAATTGTCATCGATATAAAATGGAACCTGGGGTGACTGGAAGGTCAAGCTGGACAGAGGAAAATTATTGACTGTAAACGTGAGATTGCTGTAACAGAACCTAGGGGTGTAGCACTGCAGCCCTAGTAACAGAGGGTGATGTAATCACATTGGCTGTCTGACTGAGATGGACCCAGCCCTAGCCAGAGGGAGGGGATGTGGGTGAGAGACCACAAAGCATATATACTGGGAGCATGGTTTAGAATCTGGATTCCTTCAGTGAGATTCATAGAGAGAACTCTAAGCCAGAGCATCCAGTAAACCAAAAGAGGGTTTTCTGGAAAAGGGTTAGCTTCTTAGTGGCCTAGAGAGGAGGCAGAGAAGTAACCAAGCCACCTCTGAAAGGGTCAGAGAGTGGAACCCTGAGTGGGGAACCAGACTTTTGGGCTTGCAGAACCATAGGGGTGTGTATGAAAGATCTGTTGGTAAACACTGTGGTGTTTTCAAGGAAATACCATATTTGCCAGTGTATAAGATGCATCAGTGTATAAGATGCATCCCATTTATGTGCCAACAAATACTATCCGCCAGTGTATAAGACACACTGGCATATAAGACACACCTCATTTCCAAACAGTATTTTTCAGGGGGAAAAGTAAGTCTTACATGCCAGCAAGTAGGGTAATTAAATATCTTTAAGAAAGTGTTATTTTGTTTGAATATTCTTAAATCCACAATACATTTTCCCTTGTTAGTTCTTTTAATAAAGATTTCATTCTATTTCTCTAGAAGTATTGCATCAATAGAGTATTTTCTTCAGTTTTATTTTTCATAACAGGTTATCCATTCCTTTTTGGAGTAACTATTAATAAGCTTTGCCCCTTTTCCACAAGGATTATGGGTTTTAGGGAAAACAGGGTTGTGATTAAGTGTGGAGAGAGAGCCAGGGTGTGATAATAAGATTAAAAGGGGTGCTGCTACTCCAATGAGGGAGAAAAGAAAGCAGGCCTGGTTTGTCTGTGCCCTGGGTTAGCCCAAGCACACTTTCCTCAGCCTACCTTCCTTTCCTCTTCTCACCCTCACACCACAACACACTCTTTATCTGTGATCATTGCAAGGCAGGTCAGCCCACTCCCCTTCTAGGTGCAGCTGAAGTCATTGTCAGGCAGATTACCCAGCAACTCCCGAGACAATAGGCTTAAGCTGAAGCTGGAAGTCCTCTGGTCAGAAAAGGGAAGTTTTCACCAAACTGTAATTGTTTCAGTCCTGTTCCCTCAAACCTGGCCTTGCTTTGTCTATCAAACCTCTGCACATTACAAAGCTATTGCAACAGCCATTACCTCTATTGTTACCTAAACACTAAGACCATTAACACCATCCAGACCTCATTGTTTGTTTTGTAACTTCCATTGTCCACTAAGCTGGGAGAGTCATTCATACCCAAACCTGCAGGGTAGTTGTTGGGTATAGAAACTTTCAGTTTTGAGTGATTCAGCATAGTCTCTCACCTTGCTGAATGCCATAGTGTCACCCAGATTTCTGAATGAGAACTGTCCTTAGGTTCCAACCTAAGCCACATTGCTGCTTTTCTTCACTTTTCTCCAGACCAGTAATTATCACCCAAACCCTGAGATTCCTCTGTCCACAACTATCCTCCCTCTTACCTTCAGTTAGCTCTTGCACGAGTGTTTGAGTGCTTGGATCTTTTGCGTGCATGTGCGAATCTCTCAATAAAACAAATGTTTAGTTTACTTTTGAATCTCTGGCTGGTTCTTTCCTGCGTGATCTTGTTAAGTTATCCCTTTCCCACAGGCTCCTAATTTTGAGCTAATTAATTCTCCTCTGTCACATGGAGATACTGGCATCATGGGTGGACCCCTGAATCTTTTACAGAACAAAGGCAGATAGGTTCCTACCACACAGAAAAAAAAAAACCCAAACAGGGTGCCAGTCTTGCTACATGTTTTAGCAAGCTTTTCTTCAAAACTAGCAGCTCTTTCTGGAGTTCTTTATTTGTGTATTCCCGTATAGTAGGGGGTTGAACCAAATGGTTTTGTGGTCCCTTCCAGCTCTATGATTCTAGGTAAAATGAAACAACCAAATTGGGTAGGCCTGGCATAGGTAAAACTGTTTTGAACCTTCTAAGGTTTTAAAGGTTTTTTCTGAAATGCATCAAGAATTGCTTTTTCTTTCATCCATTCCCGCTTTTCTTATTATTATATTTTGATGGCCAAATGTATAGATCCATGGCTTTTTAACATGCTAGAGAGTAACTGGTGAGACAGGCTTATCTACTCTCCTCTTTCCTCTCTGTTTTGCCATCACATAGGCTTAGTAAGGGATTCTGGAGGTAGCTGCTATTTACCTTGACTGCTGTAGACCAGCAGACACAACTACAATAAGATCAGCTAGAATGGAATCCCATTTTTCCTCAGTTCAGGCTTTATTGTATCGTTTACTAAAGAAATGCTTCTGCAACCTGACTCTAAAAGCTTGTATTTCATCAGCTTTCCTTCACCACACTTCCAATAGAGAAGCTGCTAAAACCAATTCAGCCATACAGAGATTGAGGGGGGAATGCAGGGACTGGCCAAGTGTACAAAGACTTTGTCAAAAGGAGCTTCACCATCAGAAGCTTTGAGGCATGCCTGTAGCATCCCGCTCTCTCATAAAGTTGTCTAATCCCTTTAAAGCAGGGGTGGACAAAGTAGAGGCCGTAGGCTAAATTCAGCCTCCAGGGCTGTTTTGGGGTCCTCACAGTAAAAAAAAAAAAAAAAAAATGACTCAAGATTCTCCCTACAGGGCAGGAGAGGCAGTTTTGCCACATTCTTCCCCACCCCAGGGGCCTTTTAGGCCCAGGAAAACCTTTTTCAAAAAATTGTAAGTAAACTGATGTTTTGGGGAAAAAGAAGGCCTGTCCTGAGCCTAAAATGTCCTGCGGGGGCTGAAAACATAGTAAAAACACCCCCGCAGTCCATAGAGAGTGTTAGAGAATATCTGGGGGGGCAATTTTTCTTGAAGTAGGGGTGGGTGGTACAATCTCCCAAGGTTTTCTATGGGGGTAGTGCCACCTCATAGCCTCCCACAAAGGCTAACCCCTGCTTTAAACCTATCCAAGGCATCACCATGACTTGTGGTAACCAATCCCACAGTTTAACTGTGCAGTGTGTGAAGAAGTACTTTCCTTTATCTGTCCTGAATCTCCCACATTTAGCTTCATTAGGTGATCCTGGTTTTTAACATTTTGAGAGAGGTAGGGTGGCCCAATGGATGATTCATGTGTTACCCCACTGGAATACCCGATCCCGGGGACTATAAATTTGATATCATATATGCCTGTCATGCCAGAGAAGTTGCCTGGGTGGGCACATAGGCAAAGAGGTTGAATGACTGAAACCAGGTCAAGACCAGGAAAATCCCCAGTCACGTAGCCCAAGGAGACCTCAGGCTATACACATCCACATAAACAAAGGGTCCTCAGCCCAGAACAGCCAACTTGGGGTTAGCGTGCTTTCCCCAGGTTGAGCAATTTTGACTCTGGAAAATCCTACAAGGCAAGGTCCATCTGTATAAATCAATACTGCAACTCTACACAACCACAACCCTACACAACTGCAACCCAGCATAAACTAATCTGCAAACTACCAAGTTGCCATTGTATGGCATTCTGTCCTTTGTTGTGGCCATTGTTCTTCCCGGGAGAGGGACTGCCCCAAGGTATGTTCTGCCCTATAAGTAGTCCTAGTTTTTTAGGGTCTCATTGGAGAACTCCCCACCACGCTAGCAGACTGGCACTCTGTTAGTTGAGTGATCCCCTCAACTGTCTGTTCGCTGAGCTCTGTTCTTCTCGCCACTTCCCGGACCGAAGACTTCAGGATAGATGCAGTATCACCGTCTCTACATTTCCTTTGCTATATCCTCTATCCATTTTTCACCTCTTTTCCTTCTCAATAGGCCTTGTATACATGAGTGAGTGCTTTGGTGCGTGATACTATAATCATTTAATAAAATTCATTTATTTGGTACATTTGTCTGGCTTTTTGCTTGGCCCGACCCCGTAATATTGGGTAAAAGAACCTGCTGAGTTACCCTGCCCCTCGTTTTGCTAAAATTGAGTGCTCTGCTAATTTCCACCAACCTTTGTATTTTAGAGCTACTTAAGGTGTCAGGGTAACACATGGAAGCCAGGGTAACAAATGGAGGTTCCATAATGATAATATATTCGAGTTCTTAGGGGAAACTCCTGCATAGCACTCTTGTGACACAACATTGGCAAGAACATCCTATTTTCACCAAAGCAAACATCATCTTTACTATAGCTGGGAAAGTTAGGGTTTGTACTAGAACCCCTGAATCCCCTTGATCTGGCTGGAGGGGGCGATTCTGGGATTTGTCCTAGATTGAGAAAAGATGGGGAAGGAAAGAAGGAAACACACATACTGGCTTAAAATGATTTCCATTTTGTGTTTCCTCTTTAGGAATAAGAATAGCTACTCTATATATTTAAAGATGCAGAAGCTGCTGCACCACCTCCATCTGGGGAGTCATTCCTCTGTTCATTTTCTGTTTGTAGATCTTGGAAGGAATCCATCTTTCCTTTCCAGCAGGGGTTTCATTCAAAGCAGTACTTTGCATGCCAGATCATTCTCCTGGCTTTGTCTTTTGCCTCACTTGCCAGCAGCAGCAACACTGGCTTATGCTGCTGCTCCTGTTTTGCTCCTGGGACCTCTGGTGAGATGTCAGTTTCCACACCAAAGGCCAGTTTGACTTGAGTGCAGTTGCTACTTTGACTCAGTGGACATGGGAGCTTTCAGGGAATTGGTTGATTGAGTTGTGTTAATTGCTGAGATCTATCTGTCTGTCTGTCTGTCTGTCTGTCTGTCTATCTATCTATCTATCTATCTATCTATCTATCTATCTATCTATCTATCTATCTATCTATGGCAAAGAAAAGAATTATTTTCCTGTCTTTTGGTTCACACATGGGCTACAGAAATCTTTGTGTACCTCCTGGATCCAGAGCTGGATTCCAGGTATCTTGTCATCATTATTTCATGAAGACCTGTATCCTCTTTCTTTTCATTCCCTGCTTCTTCAAAAAAGAGGATAGCCAACTGGCATTCTTCCAGAAAGAAACTTGTCACAATAATCATTTTTTAAAAATGATGTTTACTACTATTCTTGTAAGAAAAAGCAACAGTGGCCCTTTCCGCAGCTTACGTTTTTGCAGAGCTGGGGTGTGGGCATTGCGTGAGCAGCCTCTTGTGAGAGGCTCTCGCGTCTCTGTTGCTTCAGCTCCACAGGTGCCGGCTGCTCATGCGAGAGCCCCACCTCTTCCTTCCACAGTGCAGCCTGGGAGTTTCCCAGGCTGCGCTGGGGCGAGAAGCATGAGCACCGCGGCTCTGGAGCTCCACACGCACGGCAAGTGCACGTGGGGCGCTGGAGCGATGCGTGATCACTCACCATTTTCAGCTTAAAGCCAAAAATGAAAAAGTGCATGAGCGGCACCTGCCGGACCCTGGAGCATCACGCGTTTGTGAATGTGTCGTGTGGACTGCTTCTCACATTCGCGCGACGCTCGAGGGGCCATTTCGCATGGCAAATGCCATGTGAAAAGGGCCAGTGTACCTCCCTGTATATTTCATGTGCATTTTAATGTACTGCTATCTCATCACGCACATTCTGGAGAGCACAAAGACCCAATATGCACATCTGTTTTCCAAGAAGACTGTGGGTTCCTATGTGCTCACAGGCAATGACCTCACTGCTTCCCAAGGCCTTTATGATATCCATCTGCTCTGTGAGGTCTTTCTTGCTACTCAGTGCCAATGTTCCATCTAGAGCAGAGGAAGGCATGTTTCTGGGGCCTAGAGGGCAAATTTTAAGCCTTAGCACTTGCCATGAGTGATATCAAGTCTGGAAATGCCCCAAAGGGTATGGGTGAGGATGACAAGGCCTCCATTTTAGTTTTGATTTTTTGATGTTGGAGAGATTAGCCCATGACTCCTTGCGTGCAAAATGGCTGTTCTTAAGAGATGTCTAAGAGCAGAAAACATTCTTTTCCTGATTTGTGTGAGTGCAAGGGATATTTCAAGGGGCTGCAAAAATGGTGTCATGGGCTATTATTTCCCCAATCCTGGTCCAGGCCTTGCCGTCCACAAAGGGGTTGGACTGTCAGAGTCCAACTCCCTGCCTGTGCCTCACTGCCAGCAAGAGGGAGGAGGAGGCAGCGAGGATTGTCCAAAACAACAACTATTAAGGAAACCACAGAGCCCAGCCAGGTCGAAGTCCAGCCCAGTCTAGAAAGCAGAGGTCTGTCCAGAGGGGTCAAGGGAGACCCCAAAGGTCATGAGGCTTGCAAGTAATTTGCTACAAGCAAAGAGCAAGCCACGCTGACAGACCTAAATAGCCACAGAGACAGGTGTTCCTTATCATTGCTTCCTTAATCTAGCCAACACAGCTTCCCTCTGAGCAGCCCATTTCAGCCTTCTTCATGACTGGGGGATAAGGGGCTCAGGTCACTGTAATTCTTCCAAATCACTGCTGGTTCCCTCTCCCCTTGGAGCTGGTTGGGGCAACTCTGGCTCCGCTTGTTCTTCAACTGCTGGAAATGTTTGCAAGTTGGTTTGGTCAATCACTGGCTCTGTTCCTGGCACAATCAGTTGTTTCTCAACCTCAGAGCCATCATCCATCACATGGGCTAGGAGAAGTAGGCAAGCTGTGGTCCTGCAGATAATGTTGGGCTACCTCTCCCACCTGCCTAGTCAGCACAGAGAGCAGTGAAGGAATGACATGAGGTGCTAGTCAGCAACTTCTGAAAAGCCACAAGCTGTCTGCCCCTGAAGTTGGGACCAGAGCATGGAATACTGCCATCATCACCACTCCTGGAATACAGGCTCAGTTCAAAGCAATTGATAGTAAGAGCTCAGTGGTACACCACATGTCTTATATTTTGCCAGTTAAAAGAGTCTCTCAGGTAACAAAGGTAGAGAAGGCCCCTGCTTTGAGGCCTTGGAGAGCCCTTACCAGTCCATGCCTATGGGACTGGACCAGGTGACTACTTACACAATCTCCCTTCCCCCACAAACAAAGAAGATAATAAGGACATTGATTTGACTAAATTGTGCAAGTTCTCATTTACACAGATGCAAATTCTGAATTAATTATTATAATCTAAACCTTGGCCATTTCTGCACCCTGCTGCTATAGTGCTACTATTCCATTTTCAGCATCTTATGGAATTCTGCAGTTTGCAGTTTAGGGAGGGGCTTTTAGAATTCTCAGCCAGAGACCCCTTAGGCCTCAGTAAACCACAAACCTCAAAATTCCACAGGGTGTCAACAGTGGAATAATAGCACTATAACAGTGCAAGGCAGAAATGGCTATAAATAAACTACCTATTTTCATAATGGGGAAAGGTTTGCTCAATCTGGGGGATAATCAGACAGCAGATCTGGAGAATCAAGGCCCCTACTCTCCCTTCTTAGGATTCTTTGTGTGGCAACCTGTTAGCAGCAAATATGTGTTTTTGGATGGGGCACAGGGGTTGTTCTGTAGCCCTTTGCTCCCTGCCTGAAATCTCATGTCCCAGCATGACCTGGGAGGGGCTGCTGGCACTATTTATTGTTGGAGATGGAGGGAGGGAGGGAGGAGGCAATTTAGATCATGATTATGTGGCTAGTCTGGGCTTCAAGGGGTGAAAAATTCTGGGTGCACTGCATATGTGACTGTACCCCCCTTTCTTCCTGCTGGTCTAAACTGTCTCTCCCTTCCGTCCCCTCCCCTCCCTTCCCCTCCTGCCAGAGAGGACATGGGAGGGTGTGGGCAGAACATTATGGATTGTCTGCTTGATACAGAATCTTGGCCTTTAAACAAGACTTATGACTGAGATGAGCGCTTTGACTGGCCTCTATAAAATACAAATATAGTAGTCACCCTGGCATTAATTCAATATAAATCTTTCCCTGGGACCATAGAATATATTACACAAGTCCTGATTGACCAAATTTCCACTGATTCAGTGGGTCTACTCTGTTTGGGGCCAATAATTGCATTCAGACCCAAGACAGCTAGGAGCTGATTTCCACCTTGTACTGCAGTGAAGGTGCATGGCAAGGGAAATTACCTCCTAAAGACTAGTCTTCCCAGTGGGTAGATGTTGTTTCATATTACAGGAAAATACTTAAGACAGTTTTAAGAAAGAAAGAAAGAAAGAAAGAAAGAAAGAAAGAAAGAAAGAAAGAAAGAAAGAAAGAAAGAAAGAAATCCCCTCGTACTTCCTTATGAGCCAAATTCTTTTGCCATGCCATCACAGGGAAACTTTACATTGATGACAGACTCACAGGCCTTTCCATAATTAAAAGCAGCTGGCAGAAAAAAGAAAAATTGTTTTCTGTCTTCTTTCTTTTTTCTCTTTGCAATCCTCTAAGTTCCTCTGTAATGTCCAATAAAGACTTGAAATTGCAAAACCCTCTCTTTTTTTGTTTATGCAGTGGGAGGGAAATGAAGAAAGGTGGGAATATTTGCTTTATACATTAGAGCTTTGGGTGATGGTGGTGTTTTGGGTTTTTTTAACAGTCCACCTAGTATCTTACTAGTCTCTTACAATATTGTAAGTTAGATTTAGGACATTGTAACTGTTTTGTATCCTCTCTTACAATTGTGACATTGTTGCCAATACTGCAAACAACCCTGAAACTTGTCATAAAAGCCAGTCAGTCATCCGGAAAGACATAGGGCTGTGTTGCTGGAGAGTGAGTTGTGACCAGATGGCAGGAGGAGACTGGCCATGTCATGCTGCAGCGCTTTATTCACAAGGATCCACATGTAGCCATGACATTGTGACTACGTGTTTGATGCAGGGTCTAAGCCTCCATTTTTTCTCCTGGCAAAATTAAGATACAGTATTTGTCCATGCTAAAGGGTTACAGAATATGTAGCAAATGGGACTGTTACTTCAAGGTATTTCACATTTTAGCAAACAACTTCCAAAATAGCTTTAGGTCCTCCTCCTCAGGATACCAATTTCTCAAATGGAAATTCAGTGACAATAATGGAAACTAACAGCCTTGGGTCACAGAAGAGGATGCAGGCATAGGCGCCTGTTTGCTAGGCACAGGGAAGTTCAGTGTTGTGGAAGACTGACAAGTGGTTCTAGTGGATTGCCACTGGCAGTAGGCAGGGATGCCATCTTCCTTTTACGCCTCTGGCAGAAAAATGTCCTTGGTTGGCTGTGATAGGATAGCAGGACTGGCCTTGTTACCAAGGTGAAAGGGATGTCTGAATGTGTTCAGAAGAAATTATGGATAAGCAAAAAAAGAGAAGTAGCTTCCCATGCACATGGGAAGGGAAATAGGAGGTAGGAACACCTAAGGAGTTGTTGATCAAAAGCAAGGATGGAAATGGAAAAGTAGGTAATGATGGTGACTAAGTGGTCTTGCCAACCCACTTCTCGCTGTTTGAGGCCACAAGGAGGGACCCTCTGGAAGAACCAGAGTGACACCATCATCCCCAATGTCTTCAAGAATTTAACCCAAATCTAGCAAGTCCTGGAAGGCAATTACTTGCCCACCCTTGCAATAAGTGTCATTTGTCTGCCAAGTGGCTGCAGTATAATTCCATTTTATGGCCAAGATTTGTTTTGGAAGTAAAAGCTTTCTTCTAAGCTCTCTTGAATCTGAATCTGAATCGGGACCACAATGGAGGCAAAGGATCAAAACTTTCTGACCTCTTTGTTACCACAACTTATACCCTCCCATACTGCAGGATAGCAAAATTGGCAAATAATATCATTTTCATATAAAAACTAGATTCTTGTGACTGTAAAAGCATGCGGAAGCAGGACACCAACTGTAAGTGTGGGCTAGGTCAGGATGACCTCAGCAGGGCCAGGTCATATGCTCCAGAAGATTAGGTGAGAAAGCCAAATGTTAATGGGCTTCCAATAATCCTTTCAATAGCACAGGCATCCAAACCAATAGTAAATGAAAATGCCCAGGTGCAGCAGGCAAGTACCTCTGCTGTGTGCGTTTCCTACAGAGACCTTCCACATTCACCTTACCCAACCAAGACATTAAGAGACTGTCAAGAGTCCAATCAGCCTCCTTTAAGCTGTAATTTCCCCAATTTCTCAGGAGACCCTGGCCCTGATGATGAACCTCAAGGTCCCCTATCTTTTAGGGTTACATATTCATCACAGAATGCTGTCCAAAAGCCCCCACATCTTCTTTTTTTTAACTTTTAGAAAATCAATCACTAATTATTGTTAGTTGTATGAAAGGAATATCTGGTCTGTTGTTGTTGTTGTTGTTGTTGTTGTTGTGTGCCTTCACATATGGTGACCCTAAGGTGACCGTATAAAGTGCTTTTCTGGAGTTGAGAGTGTGTAGTGTGCCCAAGGTCATCCAGTGGGTTTCCATGGCTGAGCAGGAAAACTAATCCTGGTTTCCAGGGTCATAGTCCAATGCTCAAATCACTACCTTTAGCTACCTAATTTTCCTACTGTGCAGTGGGCAGGAAAACTAGCTGTATAAAATCACTCAGTGCTCTTGGTTATTTCTTTGTGGTTTTTTATGAAACTAAACATTCCCTGGGCAAGCAGTAGGTTTTCCATCTTTTTACCCTAAGGGAAACATTTCTACAAACTGGAAACTCTGGCAGCTAGGAGAGAAACTGATGTGATAGCATCACAATAATTAAGAACAGAAACAAAGAAGTGGAGAGTTTGCTTTGTTTTGTTTTGTTCTTGTGGACTGTTCAAGGCAGCAGACTAAGGCAGAGTCCTCTTAATTAAAAACAGAGAAAAATTGGCCAGATCAAGCACAAGTCTTCCAAATTTATCCTAGACTCCAAGATCTGCAAATAGATGTCTTGTCACTGCCTTCCAGTTAGGCTCTGAGCATATTAGAATAACAACTCTGATAATGCAATGCAGTAATTGCAGATATGATAAAGGAAAGAAGCTGTGTGTGTACACGTGTGGCAATTGTGTGCGTATATGTGCAGTCTTTGAATTTTTCCCCACAACAGTTCTGAGAGAAAAACATCTTGTCTTTGGCTGTCAGAGAGCTGCTCCAGGACATAAAAGTTCAAAAAGAACTCTGGCTGCATGTTGGAAAATCAGGCTGGGGCCAAAGGGTATTTGAATGTTCCTCCATCGGAGAAGTAGACTTCTTTATAGACAGAAGTTCTGCATGCCATGGAGGAGGGCTTCTTTCCCATTTACATGCTAATTTTGTTAACATGAAAGACTCTGTGCTGTCTGGGGGGGGGCAGTCAAAAATGTTGCTCCCTCAGAAGTGAGATATAAAACAGGTCAGGAAAAGCTTCCCCTCTTAATGGATTTGTGCCTATAAACTGGACCTAATGCAGCCTCCTCCCTCCTTCTCCTCCTGAGTAGGGATTGTGAAGCATCTCTCATGAGGGGCTTCTTATTTCCTGTTTAGCTTTCTGTTGCTAGGCAGCACATGAAATCCCCCCACCCCATAAAATTTACAGTTCCCAAGTAAGCTGTCCCTTCTAGTACCCCCCTTCTTTCCAGCCTCACATCTGTAATGGGTTTTTGATCTGCCAGGATTCCCAGGTTGCTCCATCCATCTTCAGCTTTTCAGAAGAAAAAAAAAAGGCAAACTGAGAATGCTTGTGGTTTCCATTATTTTTTTTCTTGTTGTCGTTGCTTTCCTTCCCTTCTCTCTCTTTCCTTCACATGGCTTTCCATCTGTAATTCATTCTTTCTCAAAGCCACATCTGTGTGTTGGAGGCAGAGAGAAAGGGTGCTGGCAGTGGCAGGAGGAATGAAGTCATCTTATATCTTCCTCCATCAATAGCAAAAAGGCTGCAGGTAGGAAGCAAACAGAGCTGTAACTTCCCAAGGGAGCTCTTCTCCATCTTTTTCCATGTAAATACAAGACCCTGGAGTTACTCAAACATAAAGCCTTCTTAGTTTGGGGGTTTGAGCAAAAGTCTTCTCAAAAGGAAGAATGGGTTCTCTCTAGGGAAGGAGAGAACAGCCAAGAGAAATTGGCCAATAAAAGATGACTTCATAAAGTACATCTCTCCTGTTGCAAGAAACAACATGGCTGCAGCATGTTGGTAAGAGTAACCAACATGGTAACATCTTGTGGTGTTTCTCTGTGCACATTATACGTAACGAAAGTAAAGTGTGTGCCTTCAGGTTGCCTGTTGACCATGAATTTCTACCAAGCAATAGACTAGCACCCTCCCTGTCCTCTTTCCACAGACAGGTGAATATCTTTCTGTTTCAACAGACCTTTGGGAACTGATTTATAAGGCCCATCCCACCTAATCAATGTGCTGGATTTTTCTATTTGTTGTCCGTATGTGTGTTAATGCTTTATATTTTAACTGGCTTTGATTTTTTTAACGGTTTAATCACTTTTTAACTTTTGTATTTTGTGATTTTTTTTTAATTTGTCGTAAGCCATTTTGAATTCTGAACTGGGGAAAACATGGGATTATGATGATGTTATGGCCCCGCGCATCCCCCAAGATTGAAATGGTTTAATTGGCAAATAATATAATTGACAACTACATTAATTGGCATTGATATAAAATGGAACCTGAGGTGGCTGAAAGGTCAAGCTGGAAAGAGGAAAATTACTGACTGTAAACGTGAGATTGCAAGGCAGGACAGCCACACCCCCTCCTAGGCAAAACCAAAGTCATTGTCAGGCAGATTACAAGGCAATCTTGGGGGCAATAGGCTTATGCTGAAGCTGGACATCTCTGAGCAGAAAAGTGAAGTTCCCATCAAACTGTGATTATTCTAACTCTGAACCCTCACACCTGTATATTTCCCTTCTTTGTCTTCCCAACCTTTCCACAATACAGAGCTATTAAGACATTTATTCTTCAGTTAGTCCTCGTGTGAGTGCTTGGATCTTTTGTGTATTTGTGTGTGAATCTTTCAATAAAACACATTTTAGTTCACATTTTGAATTCTCCAGCTGGTTCTTTCTTACAGGACCCCATAAACATTAGTGAAAAGATCTTGTTAAGCTACCCCATCCCTTGCAGGCCTCCTAATTTTGAGCTAAATAATTCCCCACTGTCATGAGGAGGTACCGGCATTGCAGGTGGAACCCCAAATCACCCATGATTTGGGGTAGCAATGATGATACCTTTGTAAGGGCCTTAAAAATGTTCTGGGCCTGCACAATCTTCTTGTCCACCACAGATATCATATTTCATTATCTGAATAGCAATATCAGCAACACACAACTGCTAAATCGTCTTACTGGGGAAAAGCTGCATTCCATGACATAACAAGATTGTTGCTGGATATGTCGCCCTCCAGATTTTGCTGGAAAGGACCACAAAGGCTGTCTGGTCTCAGGCTATGGCTGTGCAGGAATTCACCACTGAATCACCCCAAGAGATGGCAAGCTAACCTCTGTTTTAAAACCTTCAATGAAGAATGTCCACCACCATCCAAAGTAGTGTATTGTAGATATTACAGTCCAGAGACATCTGGAAGGCTATATGTTCTCCACCCTTGCTGTTGTTGCAGGAGTCCAGAGACCACAGAGACCACAGAGCAAGAAAAAGAGTAATTTATTACGCGCGGGCTTTTGGCTGGATTTCTCCAAAAGACCAAAAGCCCTTAATTCAAGTTTCACAGCTCTTTTATAGACAAAGTTCACAGCATACACAAAGAGCACAGCAAAGATCGCAGGCATGTCTCGGTCCGCCCCTCCGGGGTCACAAATACCACATGCTGTTACTAGCTAATTACCCCCGCACTCAGACCTCGGAACACACCGGCTACATTACACACAAACAACATCCTAGCTACGTGATACATTGGCTCTCGTGACCTTTTTACCCTTCTTAAATCTTTCTCTGTTCCTCTGATCTAAGCCCCCAGCTTCTACTTTATTTCTACTTTATTATTTCTAATTCATACCTATATCACTGTGAGAGAAGAGTTCGAGCTGCAGCCTCAAAGTTTCGTGTTTTTCCTTTAAAATTACCAGTAGAAATGAGAAACCCACTGGCTTATCTTTTTATCTGCCAGTTTCCTCATTAGTTAATCTGACTTCAGCAGCTCCCTTCAGGAACTGGTCTAAAGAATACCGCCAACCCCATTTAACTTCTGATTTTTAGTATTCTTGCAAGGAGAGCAACTCATCCTTTCCTGGAGCACCAGGGACTTTTAGTCATTCTTGACAATAGTTTCTTGTTTTATGTTGTTCTGGTGTCTACTGTGGAAAAGGAATACCCCTGGGAACTTTGACTTTGGGAACATGTTTTTGTCCTCCCTAACAATGGAAAAAATGTCAAAACAGTGTTTGTGGGAATATATTCATTGTTCAAAGCTCTGTCAGTGGCTACCTCCTTCACCACTTCCATCCTACATATGTTTATCATCTCCAAATGTGTATCTTTATAGCATGTGTATGTTCTTACTGCCCTCACGTAACTGCTCATCACATCACACACTTTTCTCAAATAAGTCCAAGTATAAACAGTACTTTTTAAAAAGTGTGCACACCATCTTTGGAAGATGATAACATGTACACAATCACACAACAAAATTATACCTGACTATCCATGCATCTTTCCAGGAAGGATTATGTGAGATAGATCCAACTGAAATTGCTATGATGTGGCATGATTGATGGCATCATGGTAAAATTCACCCCTTTCTCCAGCTGCCTATTTGCAACATCTTGAAAGGTTGCTTTTTTTCTTTTTTTTCTTTTTTCTTTTTTATTGTACTAACTGTGGTGGAACATAATATGTATTTTGAAATTTGTCTTATGGCAAACATAGTTTTTTGTTTGACTTTCAACTAAGTGTGTGATATATGCCTTTGTGCAATATATGCCTGAAATAATGGTGCCATCTTATGGTTTGAGGGGGAATGGCAACAGTGCTTTTACATTAGTACTTTTTTAGGTTGTGTACGAACTGAGAAAAAAGAACAATGGGAATTATTTATTTATTTAATCAGATATTTAATCTATATAAACAGATCCCAGGGTGGCTTATAAAAAGCATTAAAACAGGTTAAACGGGTTACAAAAATAGTAAGATAATTTAAATAAGCTAAAAGCATATTCAACAACATAATGAGTTACAACAGATTTTAAATTTAAAGTTTTTATAACTATATATAACAATCTTGGGACTGAATTAATGAGGTCCAAAGTCTTTGGTAAACAACCCTTCTAATGCAACAGCAACTGAAATATATTTTCTAGCTTTTTAGCAATAACTAAACACATTAACTCTTTTTAAAATTAACTTCCCTATCTCTGCCTTTGGAGACAAGAGGCCATCAGAATACAACATCCGCCATCCTGATCACATTCATACATAACTCTCTCATATGCACATGCATTGAAGCATTGAGGTTTCTAACCCTAAGGAAGTGTGAATGGGGACGATGCCCACTGATGATATAGATAGAGGTGTTGCGCATTTAAATGGATGTCTCTGCACTCCACCATTTATTATAATTTTTCAAGTAGAAGTTAATATCTTCTGTTTCCATATCAGCTTGCAGTTTGTGTTGTATATTAAAATCTGTAGAGAAATTTGTACTAATTTCATACACAATTTCCCCTACTATTTTGTGCAAGCAATTACCCCTAATATACGTCCCTTTGTGTTCTGTTTTCTGTAAAGTATACACTTTTTAAATTTTTGGATGTAGTTTGCCCTCGTATATCGCATTATTAAATGCTGGTTTTGATGGGAGAATTGCATTATTTTTTTCTTCTTTGTACCCCACCTTTCTCCCAACAGGGGAATTCACAGCAACATTACACATTAAAACAGAACAAATTAAAACATCTGTAAAAGTATAAATATAAAAGTTAAAAATAATTAAACCATTTATAACATTAAAACATTACATATTAAAAATATCAATATTAAATATATTGAAATCTATTAAAAACTCTACCAACCTTTAAAAAAACCTGCACAGCATCAAGAGCCCACACCCAGTCAATTTATAAAAGCATGCCAGTACAGAAATGGTCTGTTATGGGAAGTAAAGCAAGGACAGTGGCATCCTGGACCCTCTAGGATGGGAGTTCCAAAGTATGGGAGCAGCCATCAAGTAAACTCTCCCCCTTGTTCCCACAAAATGCACCTGAGAGGGTGATAGGACAGAGAGAAGGGCCACTCTGGATCATCTTAAAGCTCTACTGGGCTCATAAAGGGAGATAAAGGCCTTTTCCGCATTTTACTTTTGAAACGGGGCGGTGTGTCCTCCAGTGAGGACGTTTACACTTGGGGGCAAACTGGGTCCGGACTACTTAATGTTTGTCCGGACTTCAGGCCGCTCCAGAACACCCAGAACTGGTGGTTCCCCGTGCTATTGAAAGACCGATTAAAAGAGGACTTTCAATAGCCCAGCGCACCCCAGTCCATCTCTGTGCTAAGTGTAGATTTGCAGGCTCGCGCCAGCGCAACACTACAGATCTTCCGGGGGTGGGCTTCTGGCTGGCGGGCTTCTCCAGTTGGTGGAGAGCCTCCACCAACCGGAAGCTTCCGTTTTCATCTACGGAGAGTGTGTAGCGTGAGCGTGCGCTGCTCCGGAGCATCGTGGATCATCGGGGGAGCGTGCCAGTCCAGTGAGTAATGGACTGCCCCGTTTCCCCACAAAGTGCGGAAAAGCCCACAGTCTTTCAGTTAACCTGGATCCAAGCTGTATAGGGTTTTGTAGATCAAAATCAGTACTTTGAATTGTGCCCAGAAACGGACTGGAAGTTGTGGAGTTGTTACAACAAGGGGTTTGTGAGCGCCCTGTACAACCAGCCCGAATCAACAACCTGGCTGGAGCTCTTCGGGCCAACTGTAGTTTCTGAGCACTTTTCAAAGGCAGCAAACATGGAGAGCATTACAGTAATCCAAATGGGATATAATCAAGGTATGTACCACTGTGGCCAGATCCAACATCTCCAGGAACAGTTGCAGTTGGTGCACTAGCTTTAACTGTGGAAAAGCACTCCTGGTTGCTGCTGAAACCTTCAGTCATAGGGCTGAATCTAGGAATACTTCTGTGACGAAGTCCTGAGGGTGTGGCTATCCTGAGTGCCACAGCAGCCTAGTAACAGGCTGCTAGGCAACTAGAATAGCTACTCAGGAGAGAAACCCAGCCCATTAGTGTGAGGGAGGGACTGGAGGCTTGTGAGGAGAATATATGCAAAGGCAAGCACTGAAGGTCATTTTGAGTCCTTCAGTAAGAAAGAGCCGGAATAAAGTCCCTCAGTCAGCCAGGGAGGTGGTGTGAGTGGTGAAGGTTTAGTTCTCAGGGAAAACCTTGAGAGAGGCAGAAGAGTAATTAAACCATTAGAGAATCTGGTCGGAAAGTGTGACCTATATTTGGGGGTTGAGCAGTTGGTGGAAGTGTAGCCAAAGGGCTGTTTGTGATACTTGTTCTTATACAAGGGTTTCAAGATAGAAGGAAAGTGTCTAAAAGAACTCTGAAGAACTGTGTCTGTTTTGATCTGCCTATGAACTCCAATACTTTATTGTGTGCATTATATTAATAAGTATTACAGTTTGTTTTTATAAACATTGACTCAGCTGAGTGGTATACAGTATTTAAAACCAAACAGAAAACATGGTCCCATAAAACTACAAAGGAGTTCTAAATAACCACTGAAACGCTTTTACTCTTTACTCAGAAGTGATGTTTAAAGGGGAAGGCAGAGCTGTGTGTGAAGTGACAGAGTGCTTTATCAGGCTGAGAAGCTGCCATACCAGTCTGGGAAAGAGAAAGAAGTGGGCTCTGTCACAAGCCCCAAACTGTGTTTTCAGGGAGAGTGTAACCTCATCTAACACAGTCTGAATCCTTCTTCCCAGATCTGTCTTTTGACTGATCAAGAGTACCTCTGTCTTCACGCGTGAGCGGCTGCTCAGAATAAGATGGATATTATGTTATAATATACTGTATCTGAAGTATTGCAGTATCTAACATGTAATATTAGTATTTGATAGTGTGGTACATTAAATTTCAATATGTTGATTATATGGAAAAAAATTGAAATCTAGTGAGGGATGGAAGATAAACAGAAATAATTCAATGATATGTACAATTATATATGTTTATTTTATATTATGGAACTTCAATAAAATTATTTTAAAAAAAAGAGTACCTCTGTCTTGGCTGGATTAAGCTTCAGTTTGTCAGCCCTCATCCAGTCCATTACAGCTGCCAGATGCTGGTTTAGCACCAGAATAGCTTCCTTGGAACTGGATGGAAAGGAGTAATAGAGCTGGGGACACCAAGGTCCCTCATTAAGAGAGTTGCCATAAATCAAAGCTGACCTGACAGTGGTTAGCAACAACATAAGATAACTTTAAGCAACGTTAGGGGCTTGTTATTCAAGGGCCACACTGATCATGTAGTAAAATATCTCTAAGCAAGGCTCTGTTTTTCTAGTTCATAAAAATACACGTAGGGCAGCAAGACCTTTGAGCAAGGAGCTGTTTTTTAAAAATTGAAACCCGATCTGAGAACTTGCTAATGGAGAAGAAAGAAGCAGCCCCTGGTAAATAGATGATCAGCAAGATTTCATCTTTATAAAGGGATTCCCAGCTTCATCTTATGAGAGGCACAATCCACATGTGGGACATCTGATTCATATGAAGGAAAGATACTGAGATTTGGCCCTGTTCCCAGTAATTCTTTTTAAACTGTAGGGTAGGCAGTCCTAAAGCTATTTCTTTCCTGTTTTGCTGCGGTTGAAAAAGGAATAGAAGTGTTGAAAAACAGGAGAATGGACTTATCTTTGAAGAAGGGACAGGAGGGAAAATACCAGGTGGCGGGAACTGAGGACAATTGCCTTTAAAACATGTTTCTAATATCCATTTTCACTTGGTTTTCGCTCCAGCTAAACCTGCCAGCTGGAGATGTGTTTTGGACATACTAACTTCTGATGTGTTTTTAATGATTCTTCCCCTCACCACCACTTTGCTTATTTCTTTTAAAAACTGACTCCACCAGGCTCCATTTGGGGTATTGACAGATTCCAGAACTGGTGGTTCTCAGGGAATCATGGAAAATCAACCTGAACCTAATGCGCATCTGGATCTCATGAAAATCATCACTAGCTTTTTTGCCTGTGCTTATTTAGACCTGGAAGGACTTTATATGGTTTTCCCCCATCCTCGCCCCTCTATCACCTTCCTCCCTTCCTAACATGGAAAAGAGAAAATCGTCTCTCTTTGTCCACAGATATTTCAACTGGCCTGTACTCTGGTCACCTGGCTCTTGTTCAATCTGAAATAATTATTTGGGATAAAAAAAAAAGTAATTTGGCAGCCAAGAAACAAATCCTAATATGAATTTAGATTAAAGTGCTTCCATTTGAGTTTTTTTGAAGTGTATCTAAATTGTTACACATGACTGCCACTGAAGTGTTTCTAGAGAATATGGCATAAATCAAACAACTTGATTTCTCAAGAGAGAAATATTGGCCAGAAGACAGCTATCTGAAAGAGAAATGAGTCCTCAACAACACTGGGAAAGAGTGGATAGAAATCAACATGAACTTTTATTCCACTACAATTAGTTTCTATCCATTTTCAGAAGCAAACATTTAAACTGATTAGTTCCTTTGGCAAAGAATTGAAAATGCTAAACTAAAATCATTCCATTCACAATTCCATACAGCAAACTAGAATTTTTCATTTCCATTGGTAATTAAGGCTTTATAGCAAGCATCATCTAGGCATGTGGAAAGACAACAGAATTTAGCCATTTAGACATGACAGCTACACAAACTGTAGAGGCGTAGAAAATATAAATTAACGCATAATTAATCTCAGTTTGAGTTAGTAAAATATTTCAACTATTTGGGTCAACATTAGGGCTCATTCAGTAATTACACACATAATAAATATGACTCACATACTGGCTAATTCCAACTTTTGGCAGCTATGCCTTATACCAGGGCTGGACAAAGAGCAGCTTCTACACTACATGTGTCAAACACAAGGCCTGTGGGGTGAATTTGGCCTGCCAGGCCATTTCATGTGGCCGTCATACCTCTCCTGCAGCTGTGGCACTCCCCTCATCTGGCGAGCCCAATTCCCACATTATGGGCCCCCAGCAGCTGATATTCTGAAGAGGGGCCCAGCAGCCAGTACTCATGATCTACCTCTACTTCTGACTGCTCCTCTGTACAAGTCTCGCTGTCAGAGCATAGCCATGGGTTACCATGACAATGAGTTGTGCTGCTCACAAGAGCTGGACAGAGGAGCAGTCAGAAGTAGAAGTAAATCATGAGTGCTGGCTGCTGGGCCCCTCTTCAGAATACCAGCAGCCGGGGGACTGCAATGTGGGGATTGGGCTCACCAGATACAGAGAGGGACAGGGAGACAGAAAGAGGCACAGAGAAGAGAGGAGCATCATCATCGTTTATTGATTAGTCAACTGACCATATCAACAATAAAAATATAATACATAATACAAAAATACAGATACAGAAATTACATACACAAATGGACTCAACTCATATAAAATTAACTAAAATAATTAAAACATATAAAAAACTTAATAAATAGTGAGTTTGATATAAGAAGTAAAATACATGGTAAACAAGAACGATAAAATAACAAGCATAAAAATTCAGTCATAACATTTAAATAAGCTCATTGCCATGACTGGAGACCCTATTTTGTGTGATAAAAAGATCTCTCAGGTAGGCAGCTTTTGTAATAAATTTTGCAATCCTGAGACTGAGTGTGCATTCTCTCCAGAAAGAAAATAGGTCAATTTAACAGTTGGATCCCAATTGGTCGTTCTAACCAGAAGTGGTTGTAAGTATTGAGATCTCACCTTGGTATATACACAGCTGTCAAACAGGATGTGTGCAATATCCTCTATGGCTGATGCGCCACAGATGCATGTTCTTTCATGGTATGGAATTTTTCGAAACCGTCCTATTCTTACCATAGAATTAAGTTGTTCAAATCTAGCTCTGGTGAAAGCTATTCTCTGTCTCTGTGTTAGGTTCAGCCTAAGATACTTTTCTAGACCAAATATAGTTTTATTTTTGGCTAACCAATTTAGAGACTTAGAACTGGCCAGCAGACCTATATCTGTCTGGGCACTGATGTCCAAAATTCTTTGTTTTAATATTTTCTGTGCTGAGTGTCCACAAGATGATAAATAAGACGGGGAAGTGCCAAGCTGGTGCATTAGTTGGAACAGCTGGCATATCCAGGAATTTGAATGCTGGAAATCTAACTGTTCATCTAAGCAAAGTTTAGGAAGTCTTCCTGGGTCCATTTTGAGGATACTTAGCCAGTAGTTAAAAACTTTTATCAAAACCTGGCACTGAATAGAATGTGCCCCTAATTCTGCTCTCACTGTTTGAGCCGGAGTGTTCTTATCTGTTCCTAGTATCCGCCTTAAGAAGCAGTTCTGTGCCTGCTCCAAAAGTGGTACTTCATTTGACCCCACAATTCTGCCCCGTAGGACAGAATAGGCATGATTTTAGCCTTATAAACTTTTAGAATAGGGGATACACTGGAGGGGTGGTTATAGTTTATCAATTTATAGAGTATATTAGAGTTGACCCTAGCTCTCTGTTTGTTTCTACTAAGATGACTTGTCCATTTCCCTGTGTTTGAAAAGGACAACCCTAGATATAAATAGGAGCTGACTTGTTCAATTGGGACTCCTTTCAGGAACCAATTATATTTTTTGGACCTTTTCCCGAATATCACCATCTTAGATTTATCTTTGTTAATGCCTAAGTCATTATGGGAACAGTAATTAGCTAGGTTCTGTAAAAGCCGTCTCAAACCAACCTGCAAACAGGCGATCAGAACCATGTCATCGGCATAGAGGACGACATTGAGGACGACATTGGGTGTATGGGCCGTTGTTGAAGAGAGGAAACCTGGGATGTCATTAATGTATAAGTTAAATAAAGTTGGAGCTAAAATACATCCCTATCTAACTCCTTTATGCACATTAACTTTCTTGGTCAGTGCACCACTGGCTGCAATATGCACTTTAAGACAAGTATCTGTATGGAGGGCCTTGAGCAAATAAAGGTGTCTTGGCTCCATATTCAAATCTGCCAATTTGCTCCAAAGAATATCCCTGTTAATTGTATCAAATGCTGCTCTGAGATCTATGAATGCTGTGAAGAGTTGTTTTCCTTCATACATATACTTTGTAATAAGGTGGTGTAAAATAAAACAATTATCCATTGTGGATCTTCTTGATCTAAAACCTGCTTGTTCTTCCACTAACAAGTTTTTATCAGCAATCCAATCCTCAATTTTGCCTAACAGATGTTTTGTATACATTTTGGCCACAATGTCAATAAGGCTTATAGGTCTGTAGTTTTTAGGGTCTCCTTTGCCACCTTTTTTATATATGGGCACAATGATGGACAGTTTCCATCCAGGTGAACAGACCGGCCAGGATAGGCGCCCACCAGTCCACATATGTCTTAAACATTTCTGGAGGAAGTAAATCTTCACCTGGAGCTTTATTTGATTTCAGGGACTGTTTAATATTTGTAGTTTCAGCCACTGTAACTGGAGACCACTGGGGGAACTCTGCTAAAAGTAAGTGATTATTTGTTAGATTGTCTGTGAGTCCTTGACTGGGATTTTGGAAAAGTCTTGAGAAAAAGTTCTCCCAAACTAAGGCTGGGATGGGGACATCTGAAGAAAATCTTCGTTCTTTCAACAACCCGTTTACTGTGTTCCAAAAGAAGGCTGAATTCGATCCCATGGCAGATAATTCCAGATCTGCCCATACTCTGGCTGTATAATTAGCCTTCTTTTGTGACAGAAGCTTCTTATAGTCGCGTCTAAGAGCTAGCATCCTTGAGTGATTAGCTAAAGAAGCGTGGTATTGGGTCTGACGCATGACAGATCTTAAGCGTTTCCCTAACACAGTCATAAATCGAAGCAGGTAGATCTTGTAATCTGGGGGTTGCTGTGTGGAGAGTCATCAATTAGAAACTTCCTTAATTGGGAACAGAGATTAGTAAAACCAAGAAGGGATTCATCTCTATCTACACTGCCTAAGATTATTGTTCTATATTCTGGGATATTCTGCACAGAGGTCAGAAACTTGGCAATTGACTTGGTATCAACTTTGCTCCATTTGAGCCTCCTGTCATGATCAACTTCCAGATTAGCCAACAGGTTTTCTACCCCAGGACTGCTAGTCTGAGGTCTGAATAACCTTGGAAAGTAACAGTAACAGGTTGGTGATCACTGTCCTCCCTCACGTACACTTTAATATCTGAGAATAATCCAGTATTTTCAGAAGAGACAGAGATATAGTCCAAAACACTGCTGGATGCTCTGGAGTGAAATGTAAATGGGTAAACAGAGCTCTCTGTTCTGCCACCCAATATCTGGAGATTACAGTTATATACTAAGGAAAGAAACCAGGAACCTGCTTGGTTCCTTATCAAATCTCGAGAATGCCAAGACGTCTCATTTTGGAGGTAATGTGCTGAGATGAGCTCCATGTGAACAAACTCCTGAAGAGAAGACCCTACTCTAGCATTGAAATCCCCCAGCAGGATTTTAATGGACCTAGGATATTTTAAATTTAATTCTAAAATTAAATTTTCCAGACCATCCCACAAGTCACCAGTAAAAGAAGGCGAAGTAATTGGGACCAGGTATACATTCAAACATATTATGTGCAGTGATTTAAACTGGAATTTTACCACTAATATATGATGCGGAGCTGAATCCAAGGTTAACTCCTCACTCTGCCAACCCAGGGTCTCATTCACTAGTACACTCAAGCCCCCTGAAGCCCTCCCTTTATTTTTATCTTTTCTCGCTGTCCTGGACCAGGATTTAAATTCTGGTAGATTTACCTGCTCATCTGCCGCAGTGAGCCATGTTTCTTGAAGTGCTATTATATGAAATTTAGTCAGGAAATCAATCAAGTTGCCACTGGCAGCTCTATTTCTCCATCCAGCTGTATTCCAGGTCAAAAAACGGATATTACTCTTGGGCCCAGTGCACTCACTTAGTCAGTCTAATGTGATTTTGTTCAATTGACCCGAGTGGTCAGTATAAATGCAGCCATTATTCCCCAAACTGCTACTTTGTCTAGACTCTATTCTACCCGATACAGGGCCACATCTATTCAGAGCTTTCGCAGGGACTGAGTCTGTTCTTTGGGCTAACTCAGCCAACTCCTGGGCCCATGTTTTCCCTACCACCTCACTATATAGTTCGTAAGGTGGGACTCTAACAGGATATGGAGAGAGGGGAGCAGAAAGAGGCACAGAGAGGGTCTGGGGGGCTGAAAGAGGCACAGAGAGGGTGTCAACTAGGACCAAAAAATTAAACAAAATTAATGTAATAAACAGTGCTTGATAATACTTGTCTGATGATTAAAAAAAAACTTTCTATTTTCAAAACTCATTTTTCAATAAATTGTACAATAGTTGTACCCTTGAATATCTGCTTGCCATAACTAGACTTCTAGTTTCAGAGCTAGTTATTACTAAAACCATTAATAATCAAATGCAATTATTTAATATGATAAAAGTATAAATACATTTACATAGTCTTACAGATACAACCGGCCATTTGAGGGCAACTGTAATGCTAATGCGGCCCAAGATGAAATTGAGTTTGACACCCTGCTCTAGACTACATGCAGCACTCAGGGTTGCCTCCAAATGCCTTCTAGGGACTATGGGGGCAATTTTGCCCATCTGTGTCTCCCTGGGCCTAACTGCCTTAAAGGTGCCAAATCCTGTCTGATCTTGAAAGCTAAGCAGGGTCCTATATTTTCCCTAAAACTGTACTTGAGTTTAATTACAGTAGCATTCCATAAAAAAATACAATGAAAACACAAAACAGGATCAAAGATTAAAACAGAATTAAGTTTCGGGCATAATTTGAAACAAATTTAAAATAGAATTTAAAAATGCATCACTGAGAATGCAGCACCTTTCCTCAGCAGGCAATCAGCTGCCAAGAGCAACTGCCACAGGAAGCTGTGTGTGGACCTAGCACATGCGGGCATCAATGTGCTCATGCTCCCTCTACAGTGTACACCTACCTGTAGTCTTTGAAGGTATGAACAGGTGTCATTTGCAGACTTTTCAGGCCCCAGGTGCATCCAGTGGGGTAGCATGCCTCTCCCGCTGAAACTTCCATCACTTTCAACCTTCTGTAAAATAATCGTAACGGCCACAATTTTTTTCTTATGGTTAATAGAGATTGAGATGAATGTTCATCAACTGAACAATAGTCATCCTCCCCTTCCCTTTGCTGTTTTCATTAATTTCTTTGTGCCATTTATGACCTACCTTTTTGCTTTACTGCGGTACCCAGGAATCAAAAGGAGTGAGGGAGCAGCAAGTTGCTCCTACCACGTTCCACTGTATTGTACTGTATTGCCACTTTTCTCTCAAATGGGACCCAATGTCACTTACAACATGAATTAAAACAAGATACAGTAATAAAGAATTAGTAATGAAAGCTTTAAAAAAAATTAAATAAGCTACCATATCACCATATCAATACTTTAAAACTATATAAAATCAGTATAAAATCGTTGTAAATGCATCAGGCAAACATATGTTTAGAGGAATGCCTCCCAAACTATCTGTTGTAGGAAGCTAGCAATCTTTTTTCAATGTGCCAGAGACTGGTACCATATTTATGCCCAGTGACTTCAATGGTTTCTTTCGTTCTTGGAAACTCACCAGAGACTAGCAGCTGATGGTTCATAGACAGGCACAGTCTAGGGACCACCCCATGGAGTAGCATTGTGCAAACCTATTTGAGAACAGGCATAGACTGGAATCCTGTTGATCAGTTACAATGTCATAAGTTGGACTTACAAACTTTTAGCTGTTTCCTATTCACATTAACAATTATGGTACTGTTGCTACAACTGTAAATAACTGCTGAAGCCCTCCTTAAAATCTATCCAGCCATATCAAGTAAAGGAGTTTTATGGTGCAGTAAGAGAAAGTACAAACTCTCAGAGTCTCCCAATCAGCATATTTAAGATCTATACTAAATGCACCTTTTGCAATGGCATCAACTGCAGAAATGAATCTCAGAACAACAAACTCAGTCCTTTCCTCCACTTCTGTCTTCCTTGGCAGCCAACGGAGGTTTCCTCTCAAAGCAAATCCTAGAATGAAGGGGAGTTTTATTTTGTTTTGTTTTGTTTTGTTCTTGGAGGAAAGGAGGAAAGGGTTATATTCACTCCATACCTGCTCTGATCCTGGTAATGATCAGCGCCCATCACAACTGCTGCTGCATTTGATTTTGAAACCATACTTAAGATGCCTTTAATATAGGCCATTTCTGCACTAGCCTGCTATAGTGCTATTATTCCACTTTCAACGTCCTATGGAATCCTGGGGTTTGCAGTTTTGGGAGGGGCCTTTGAGGCCCGTCCCTAAACTGCAAACCCTAGGATTCCATAGGATGCTGACAGTGGAATAATAGCACTATAACAGGCTAGTGCAGAAAGTCTCTATTTGGACCCTAAGAAGTAACTGGTTGATTTCATTCTAAGCTGGTGCTTTTCCCCTTGTTAACAAGTGAGCAGCTGCATAGCTGATCAAAGAAAGTTTCCAAACTCTTTTTAAGCAGTCTCATATAGAACATGTTTCATTAATTTAAGTCTGAATTTTCCCAAGGTACGATCAGCTAAGCCTTTCACCATAATGTTGATTTACTTGTTTGGCCATGTCATGTCTGAATGTCTGTTTGCTTTTTATTCTCATGTAGTCAGATGGTTAAGGATGTAGGCTTGTAATCTGGCATGAGTTATGTTTAGCCTATAGCCACACAACTGCTTTTTTTGATAGCAATGTATAGCTTGTTTAGGTTCATGTGGAACCGGTTGTGATGCAGTATAAAAGGTTTTTTTTTTACAAATACACATAAGAGTCCAATTTCAGTAAGATGTTGGTTGCTTCTAAATCCTCATCGAAGCCTCAGAGACTTGGATTGGATAGTATCCCAGGACTCTGCTCCATTACGCAAATGTCCTTCAGATAAAGACAGGAGATACATGGATAGGAACAATTAGCTATGAAAGACGATATGCACCAGAATGATGAAAACCAAGGCAGGCACTCTGAAGAATATAGGAACCTCTAGATGGATGTTTACAATTGGCCCTGGAAGGGTTTGCATGCCCTTTAAATGACTGTGTGTGCATTTGAGACTCTATTAGACTTGATGCTAAGTGGTGAGATTCAGCTGGCTTGACAGGGATTATCAGGAGTGCTTTTTACCAGTGCTTAGGCCAGTGAGCCAATAGTGATTGCATCTGGAAAGCACAGATATTATTTTAGTTACCTGTGCATTGTAACATCAGGATTGGACGACTGTAATGGAACTGCCTTTGAAGACCATTGTATGAATGCCAAAAGATAGATAAGGACTAGGTGGTTTGACCATGTAAAACTCCATTGTACAAGTTACACTTTCCTTGTCTGTCTCTGAGCTCGAGTTAACATTCTGATCATTGGTGTTGTAGAGCCAATGCTCACAGTTTTGGTCAGCAGGGACCAGGAACAGCTGAAGGCTGCCATGACAGTTAGGCGTTGAATCCAAAGTTTTAGTCCAAACTTTAAATGAGCCTTTGAAGATGCTGAATCCTGTCCCCAAAATAGATTGAACAACTTTTCTGTCTCATTCAACATTCCAGGTAAAAGTCAGAGCTGTGTTGTTGTTCCACTGATATGAGAGCCAAAGCTAGTAGTGACAGCCCCTCCCTAAACTGCAAACCCCAGGATTCCATAGGATGTTGAAAATGGAATAATAGCACTATAATAGTCTAGTGCGGAAATGGCCTCAGATTCCGGTGTTCTCCTAATCCTCAGCTAGCTAGTGTGAAAATATTTCTCTGGGTGCTGGAAAAGAAACCCCTGCAAAATCTTAAGCCACATTTCTGAATACACAAGCACACATGTGCACACACTGATATAGATCAACATGTGTTTCAGCATTTGAGAAAATGTGGCTATGGGTGGGCACTTCAAAATTTGCTTCTATAGCACTGGAGTTGAGATGACCTAATGTTTATTGCTTCTCATGGCTGTTTGCCCCTTTGAGATCTGTATCCAAATCCCCTTTTCTAGTCTTACATCTTGGTAGGTGGGCACCAGGAAGAAGGCTTTCTTTGGCCATGGTTTGATGGTTTGGAATATATATTCTTAATTGTACTCCTTTAGCATGTTCATTGAGAGCCAGCATGATAGAATCATAGAATCATAGAAATATAGAGTTGGAAGAGACCACAAGGGCCATCCAGTCCAACCCCCTGCCATGCAGGAAAACCCTCAAAGCACTCCCGACAAGTGGCCATCCAGCCTCCGCTTAAAAACCTCCAACGAAGGAGACTCCACCACACTCTGTGGCAGCACATTCCACTGCCGGACAGCCCTGACCGTCAGGAAATTCCTCCTGAGGTTCAGGCGGAATCTCCCCTCCTGCAGCTTGCATCCATTGCTCCTTGTCCTGGTCTCAAGAGCAGGAGAAAACAAGCCCACTCCCTCCTCGACATGACATCCCTTCAAATATTTAAACATGGCTATCATGTCCCCTCTCAACCTTCTCTTCCGCAGACTAAACATACCCAGCTCTCTAAGTCTGTCCTCATAGGGCATGGCTTCCAGGCCCCTCACCATTTTGGTTGCCCTCCTCTGGACCTGCTGCAGCTTATCCATATCCTTCTTGAATTGGGGTGCCCAGAACTGGACACAGTATTCCAGATGAGGTCTAACCAAAGCAGAATAAAGTGGTACCAATACCTCCCTCGATCTAGACACCATACTCCTATTGATGCAACCAAGAATTGCGTTGGCCTTCTTGGCTGCCGCATCACACTGCTGACTCATGTTCAGCTTGTGGTCTATGAAGACTCCTAGATCCCTTTCACACGTACTGTTAGCCAGCCACGTGTCCCCCATCCTATATTTCTGCATACCATTTTTTCTGCCTAAGTGTAGGACCTTACATTTCTCTCTGTTGAAATTCATTTTGTTAGCCTTGGCCCAGCTCTCCAATCTGTCCAGGTCCTTTTGAATTTTGATCCTGTCATCAGGCGTATTAGCAACCCCTCCCAATTTGGTGTCATCTGCAAATTTGATCAGCGTGCCCTCTATTCCTTCATCCAAGTCATTAATGAAGATATTGAAGAGCACCGGGCCCAGGACAGAACCCTGTGGCACCCCGCTAGTCACTTCTCTCCAGGATCAGAATCTGCCATTGGTGACCACCCTTTGGGTACGGTCAGTCAACCAGTTACAAATCCACCTGACAGTAGCCCTGTCCAGTCCACATCTTACTAGCTTCTTTGCAAGAATGTCATGGGGAACTTTGTCAAAGGCCTTACTGAAATCAAGATATACTATGTCCACGGCATTCCCTTCATCTATCAAGCAAGTAACTCTATCATAAAAAGAGATAAGATTAGTCTGGCATGACTTATTTTTGAGAAATCCATGTTGACTTTTCGTAATTACGGCATTGTTTTCTAAGTATTTAGAAACCGACTGTTTGATGATCCGCTCCAGGATCTTTCCAGGCTGACTGGGCGATGTCAGGCTGACTGGGCGATAATTATTTGGGTCCTCTTTTTTCCCTTCTTGAAGATGGGGACAACCTTTGCCCTCCTCCAGTCTGCCGGAACTTCTCCTGTCCGCCAAGACTTTTCAAAGATTATAGCAAGAGGTTCCGCAATGACCTCTGCTAGTTCTTTTAAAATCCTAGGATGCAATTCATCTGGCCCTGGAGACTTGAATTCATCCAGTGTGGCCAGGTATTCCTGTACTACCTCTCTATCTATTCTGTGCTGCATTTCCCCCACTTCCTCACCTGCTCCCCAAGCGCCAGGTTGAGTGTTTTTATCCTTTTGGGAAAAAACTGAGGCGAAGAAGATGATGCAGTGGTGCAGGTGCTGAACTAGGACTTTGAAGGCCACAGCAAACAAACCATAGAATCATAGAGTTGGAAAAGACCACAAGGGCCATTGAGTCCAACCCTCTGCTCTGCAGGAATACACCACCAAACATTCCTGACAGATGGGCATCCAGCTTCTGTTTAAACATTTCCAAAGGAGACTCCACCTCACTCTGAGACAGCGCTTTCCATTGTCAAAGGAAGTTCTTCCTAATCTTTAGATAGAATCTCTTTTCCTGAAGTTTGAACCCATTGCTCCATCCTCCGTATGACATCCCTTCAATTCCAACATTCCAATAAAGCTTGGTAAAAGTAGAAGTCAGGGCTCTAAATATTATTTATTTTGGGAAAAAGACAAGCATACCTATTGTATTGCTTTCATTGGATGCTCTCAAGGCTTTTGATATGGTAGAATGATCTTTTCTAATGGCATTACTCAAAAGCAAAAATTCTTTTGATTAAGGAAAGGAACAAAAAAAGAATGCCCTTATTTCCCATATTGTTTGCACTGGCTATTGAGCCATTAGCTAACTTGATTAGATCTGATAAGCAGATAAGAGGAGTAGCAGTTCAAAGAAACACACATGTTCTAAATCTAATCTCCTTTTATTTTGGACAAATCCAACACATTCCGTTCCTGCATTGCAATCTAATTTACCCTGATTTCAAAAATACTCTGGTTATACAGTAAACCTCAAAGAATCCAAATTATTCTGTCTCGTTGTTTTTAAACCTGTTCAAACTGTTCAAACTTGCTCCATCAACAAGCAGGAGTAGAAATCAGTTATTCTGGCTTTTTAAGCATTTAGTCATTATGCTACCAAAAGCTAATTAGGAGAAAATATTTGCCAGTCTTTTATCAATTAAGACAAAAAATTAATAGAACTCTCAATACTAGGGAGGATTGCAGCCATAAAAATGCAAATATTTCCAAAATTATTGTACCTATTCCAAAATATTCCCTAACCACTGAGCATAAGAAGTTTTCTGAAATTCAAAAAGCTGGTTGATAAATACATTACAAGTGGAAAAAGATATCAGTTCTCAAAAAAAAGCACAATACAACTTGGCAGATTCAGGATAGCTGGCAATACCTAATTTTAAAATATATTATGATGCTTTCCCAACTATGACAATTACTTTACATCATCAGACAAGATACCCTAAAGTAGTGGGTAAACTTAGAGATGGATTGTCATGAAGACTATAATGGAACCCTATTCCATTCATGCTTAAACACTATAAAACTGAACAAACTCACTAACCTCTTCCTGAAAAGAAGAATCTTACCCTATTGGCCCATTTCAATACCATCCCAACTTTACATTTAAAGATAAAATAAGGCAGGTCCAATATTGGAAAGAGCATCGGTTATATCCTGCTAGAGACTTGCTTTGTAGAGGAAGACCAGTAGAGTTGAAGTATATTAAAAACAAATTACAAGATGTGAATTATATATGGTTGCAGGTATATCAAGTGCTTTATTTTTCAAATTGTGTGTGTGTGTGTGTGTGTGTAAAGCAGGACCTCCAAGATCCCTTACACATTTTGAAAGCTTTGTATAAGAGTGGAATTGCAATCTAGGGGGGTTGTCTCATCAATCTATAAAAATCTCATATTGCTGTCATGTGACATGAAATCAGGGTGGAAAGTCTGGTGGGAACATGAATACTCAAATTTCTGAAATTTGGGCAAGGTTGTTCAGTGTCAATTAGAGAACATTTTTACAAATTATTACACCATTGGTGCTTTACCCCAATGAAACTTTCTAAAATGATCCACTTGATCCTTCCACAATGTTGGAGGGATTGTAAGAATAAAGGATCTATGATTCATATGTGGTTAAAATGTGATAAGGTTAAAAAATTTTAGAATGACATTTTAAATTTTTTGCCAGACGTGTTGAATCAAACAGTTCATCCCTGTGAGGTTCTTCTTCTCCTTTCTATCTTCAAAGGACCTAATTCATCTCTTAAATATGAAGACTCGATTTCACTTTTTTTGACAGTGGTATGCCCGGAAATTGCTAAGCATTGGAAGGTCACAACCCAGATCTTTTTCTTCCTGGATAAAGAGAGTATGATCCATCACTCTTGTGGAAAAACTAACATATTAGATAAAAGTATCAAAGGGACAAATTGAAGGAGACAAATTTGCTTCAGTCTGGTATCCATTTATCATATATACTGTTACTCTGATTTCTGGGGTTGCTTAGGGGATGCCTTAATGTGCTTCATGTGATAGGGAATGGGAACTCAACAGAGCACAAGCAATAGCAATGCGAGAGGCAGGGTAACTTAGCGGGGTCTTTTTACCCAGTTTTTACGGGGTCAGGCCAAGCCAAAAACCAGACAAAGATGTCAAATAAATGATTTTATTGAAGGGAATATCACGCATCAACGCACTCACTCATGAACTCACTCAAGACCTATTAAGAACCAAAAGAGAGGAAACTGGACAGGGGAAATATTGAAGGGATTGTAGCTGGGGTAACACTGCACCTTTTCCTGAAATCCTTGGTCTGGGAAGACAGCGAGTGAACTAGAACTCAGCACAGAGAGGGCTGAGGGGCTTACTTGACTGACAGAGAAACGGTCTGCTAGTATGACTGGGAGTTATCCAAAGAAACTCTCAAAAACTACGACTATTTGTAGGGGAAAACGTACCTTGAGGGCAAATCCTCTCCTGGGGAGAACAATGGGTGTTGCATTGGAAAAGAAGCTCCACAATGGCAACTCCTTTTTGCATGATGGGATTATGAGGTGTTGCCAAAGTTTCAGGATCTTCAGTTGCATTGGGTTGTGGTATGAATTTATGTAGATGGTCCTTGCCTGATAGGATTTTATTGCTATCAGTACTTAATTTGGGGAAAAGACACTAATCCCCTCAAGTTGGCTCCTCAGCAGCTGAGGACCTTTTGTTTACTGTGGGCTTGCACAGCTTGAGGTCTCCTGGGGCTATGTGACGGGGGATTTTACTGGTTTGACCTGGTTTTTGATCGTTTGACCATTGCTGCCTACGTGCTCATCCAGGTGAGCTCTCTGGCACGTTGAATTACATTTAATATTAAAAATTATAGACTCCAGGATAGGGTATACCAGTGAGGTAACAATGCAAGATTTGAACCACATCATTTGAACCTCTGGAACAGCACCTGAACTTCTGAAATCACTTGAGTGAGCTCCAGGAAGTTGGATGATTTATCTGAGCGTGGACCTGAGAGCTTAATATCTGGGTGGTGTTTTTAATAGTATTTGTAGTAGTAGTAGTAGTAGTAGTAGTAGTAGTAGTTTTGTCATTAATAATTACCATGAAAGATTATAGGCAGTACTGTCCTTACAGCCTGCTCACAATCTTTATTGTCCAGAATTGTTATATGTATGATTTTTATATATGGATTTGGACTCCTAATTTGATTTCCTGCTTAACTAGCCAACATTAGGTATTATGCACTTTGACATATGGAGTGATTGGAGGGATGCTACTTGCTATTCTGTCTCTCAGGCACCAAAACGTCTTGAGCCAGCTCTGTAGTGAGTGCATGGTCACTACCTCCTTGGTAATTGGTGTTGGGAAACCGAAAGTCACTTCATGCCACTGGGGGTGGAGGGGGAGAGGATAGTGAAGGTGAATGGGTGGGAAGCAAGCAAGAGAAAAGAAGCAGGAGGCTGGGCTTAATACACCCACTGCTTTACAGTGGGGAAGAGGTGAATTAGGGAATTTGTTGCATGATTTCACTATATTCCGGGACCACATGTTCCCAAATTCACAATTTCCTGATAAAGATAGCTATGCCTTTAGGAGATATTGGGGGGTACTCCTCACCACAACACACACACACACACACACACACACACACACACACACATCCCCCCTAAACATGGGGGGGCATTTCTACCATGTTTTGGGACCTCCTTGAGTCTTTATAGGCTCAGGAAAAGCCTTTTTAACAACATGTCCCATTTCAAAAAGGGCCTTTCCTGGGCCTGAGTTGGCCTGGGGGGCAAAATGTGGTAGAAATATCCCTATGCCTTCCATTGGGGACTATTTTTTAGAAAAATCACTTAATAAAATTGTTTGACTCTTGGGAAGCCCAGGGGACCTTCTAAATGTAGTGGAAATGCCATCCCCACCTCCTACAGATCATTTTGGGGTGTTTTGGAAGCCAAAATCTATGCTCTGGGACAGCTTCTCCCAACCTGACAGTTTCTAAGCATGTTGGACTTCCACTGTCCCTAGGAAGTAATTCTATTATGGGCTTTGTAATTCAACTAAAAAAACTGAGACCAAAAAGAGTAGTTTTGAATGAGGCAATAACAAAATGTGTCCTTGATGGTCAATGATGACACCCCTGTGCCATTCTCCATAAATCTTATGATCTATTCTTAAAAGTAATGGTCAATCCATCTTAATACAACAAATTGAATAATCTCAGGCATAAGTGTTAATGACAACCAATTAATCTTCCAATTTCTAATAGTCAACACTAACGAATTCATTTTCAGATCCAACATTCTAGGCTGTATGATGTTTTGTAGCCTGCACAGCAGCATTTTTGTGAACAGAACTGTAAAAACAGAGGAATATGCCTTGAACTGTGTCTGACATTCACAACTAGTTTCAATGTGCTACAAATGGCTGCTGGTATAGTTTCCGTAATAAGTTGTAACAATAGTCCTTTTAGATAGGAACAGTGATGATTTTTTGCACAATCTGGCAATCGCTTGCTTTGACAACAGTTACTCAGTCCACAGCTTTAGAAAAATTAAACATTGGTCTAGTGCAGTCTTCTCCAAACTTGATGCCACCACAGTTTGGACTTTAGCAGGATCAGCATCACCAATGTTCAGAGATAATGAATCTTGACACACAAAGTCTCAGAAGGGCTACCAGCTGATGAAGGCTGTTACAGTTTCCGTTAGAATGATGTACATTAAATTTAGTTGAAAAATGTAGTTCTTAAGAGATTGAAAATTATTCTTATTTTTTTAAAAAAATGCAGGAAAAAGAGCAAAACTGAGGGCTATATTAAATGCACACTACATGCTCAGTTAGATTTGTCCATAAGTGACATACAGTTCAAGAGGAGTTTTTTTACACTAAAGTAAGTGCCTGCACCTTAGCCTCTGAAACAACTGCACAAGGTTGGAGGGTGTTTAAAATAAGAGAAGTTACATTGCTTTCAGTCAAATTTCCTCCCCACATATTTTTATCTCTGTAAGGTAAAGAGGATTTATTTTTTAAAAAATGGTTGGAAGAGAATTCTAATCCTTCCCTTGCTCCCACTGGCTGCAATCTGAATTGAGGCTGCATGTGTTACTTGTGTACAACAATGAAAGAAAGAGAAAGTAGGGAGAAAAGATGGAGAGGGGGAGAAAAAAGGAAATATTAAAGTGCATGCTATTTCACACGGTGTGTAGTTTAGCCATCAGTTGTACAGCTGTAGACTTATCTGCGGTAGATGGAGGAACAGTTCTCACATTTGCAATCATGTTAATAGTTACAGCAATTATTCCCCCTCTATTTAATACATAATTGGTACAATCGTGGGAATGAAATGAATCTCTGAGAGGAGAAATCTTCACTGGATTCAGGTATGGCTATCCTGGAAACAACCGAGGCATTGCCTGTGCAGGTGAATACAGCTGCCTGCATTTAGACAGGGGTGGGCAGGAAAAAGCAAATGCCACTGATGCAATGTATTTAAACTACACATTTGTAGCAGTTTGATACCATGTTAACTGTTATAGCTTCATCCTACACAATCGTGAGACTGGTAGTGGGTGTCAGAATTAGAAGTCTCTGCTAAACTGCTGTTTTGGAACAAAAACTGGAGGAAACCAGCAGTGTTCTTACAAGGCTGCCTGCTAAGAGGCACTGATATTGCAGCAACAGCTTAACAGTGCCTAGTGTTATGGATACCAATTTTCACGCAAGGAAAGAGCAAACAACCATTTATTTTAGAGTCATAGTGGACATGATGTGATACAGCATTCCCTACCACTGGTAAGATCTTCTGCCCAGTTCCCATTTTGGTTTTAAAGTGCTATGAAAACCTGTTTGACCAAAGATAATAGCAGGGCAGAAAAAAGTTATACCTCAGCTAACAAAGTGGATGTGTTCCTGGGCATTACTTCTTTAACAGAAACTTTGGTATCTAAGGTAGAAGTAACAGGGATAGGCTCCTACACTACAGGAATGAAGATCAATTCAACATGTTTCATCAAATGTTTTATTCAAAATTTTAAAAAAAGCACATGTGAAAAATCAAGCAAGATTTGAATAAGTCAGTGAAAATATTTTGAACCTTCTAGACACCGCTTGAAAACTTTTTCCAAAATGCATCCAGGATTTTTTCTTTCTTTCACCAGCCTCCAGTTTACTTATGATTTTCATTTTAGTGGCCAAGCTTTTAGATTTATGCTGCTCTAAACTGCTAGTTGTTCACAAGGCAGGCTTATCAACTTTCTCCTTTTCCTCCCTGTTTTGTTGTTCACACATGTTCAGTAAAGGATTCTGGAGGGAGCTGCTGTATACCTTGCCTGTTACAGGGAGGAACCCACAGTTAGAGCAGGATCAGCAAGAGCAGAATCCCAGTCTTTTCCAGCTCAAGCTTTATTAAACTGTTTGCTGAAGACAGAGTTCTGGCACTGAAATTATGTTTTTATGCACCCTCCTTCGCCATTCTTCCAAAGGCACTGTGACTAAAAAAACTTCCTACTAGTCAGAGAATGTGAAAAAAAGAGGATTGGCCAGGCATAAAAGATTGTATAAAAAGGAGCTTTTTGTCAGAGGATTTATTAGCTGAGGTCTGCCAGTATGTGGCAAACAGGACTTTTATGATACTACCCTCAACTTTTAGGAGGGTATAATAAGCCCAGCCTCAAATCTCCTCACTGTCAAATAGCATAGTAGGTTTGGCTTGCCTTTCTTTTCATGGCTTCCTTGATTGAGTCTATCCACCCTTAACGAGGCATTCCTCTTTTTTATTACCTTCCAACTTCTCAAGCATTATTGTCTGTTCTACTGAGTCATGCCTTCCCAGGATATGTCCAAAGCATGACAGTCTCAGTTTAGTTATCTTGGCTTCTAGGGAGAGTTCAAGCTTTACTTGCTCTACGTCCCATTCAGTTGTCTTTTTGACAGTCCAGGGTATCTGCAGAACTCTCCTAGCGCACCACATTTCAAATGAGTTGATTTTCTTCCTATTACATTAAGCAGATACTTAATATGAATCTTTTGGGGAATGGATCCGAACAATGATGATGTTGTTTTGGTCAGACTAACCCCACACCTTCAGGGTAGGGTATGGACATTTAAACTGTTTCTTCACACACATGTTCTACTAAAGTGCATCTTATAGCTGAGCAAATGTGTACATATATTTGAATTTATTAGGACCACCACTGTTGCAGGCTGGGCTCCTGCAACACCATTACTTCTACAATGTAAACTCAGGGAAACAAAACAGCAGTTAAAGGTGAGGATGTTAAAAGGATTTCTCTTGAAGAGAAGAACAAGGGTGGTGTTGAAAGAGGGAAGCATGTCTACCACACTGGATTGGCACATGCTTTGAAAAAAAAAACTTTACACAAAGGAATCCCTTTTAAAGTTTTCAAGGGGATAGCTGTGTTAGACTTTTGCAGGAAAAAAAAGTGTGTAGTACCTACTGAAAAGTATGTTACATTTGTTGGAAATGTGATGGAAAGGAGGGGTCCTTTTTTCATATGTAGTGGACCTGTAAGGTAGCAAAAAAGTTTTGGAAAGAAATACATGATGAAATTCAAAGAATGTACAGATTAAATTTTGAAATGAAGCCAGAATTTTATTTGTTAAATATGTTAGGGCAACAAAGAGGAATAAGATCTCATCAAAAGACATTGTTATATGTCTTTTGATGATGCTGCAAGATTGACATATGCTCAATATTGGAAAGAAAGAAATTATACTGATATAAAAGAAAGGAAATTAAAAGTCCTGGATATGGTAGTGACAGAAAAGTTAGGTTTTTCACTTAAAAACAAGCCAATCCAGGGCTTTGAAAGAGAATGGCAAGAAGTGTTGAACTGGATTAAAAAATAAGAAAGAGAAGAAATTATGAGATTGTTGAAAAGGCGGATAAGGTAAATTAATGTTGTAAAAGATAAAGCACAAGCTACAATGTAACAATGTTAAAAGTAATAGTGTAAGATTGTTTGTCAAATAGAAATAATGTATGTATGGAATCTAAACTCAGATTCAACTGGAAAAAAGATGCTTGGAAGTGGGGAGGGGGATTTTTGATTCAAAATTTCAATAAAAATTAATTGAAAAAAAAGAAAAGTGTGTTACATTATGAGTAAGAGCACAGACATTCTAGCACTGATTTACATTGTGCTGAAAAGTCAAACAGATCAAAGAAAGTTAAATTAGACTGTTTTCTAGTTATAATAAACTGTTTTATCTTTATCTGTTAATAACCTCATGCTTTTTTCCTTCAGTTATTGCTGGTTGTCCTTATTTCTCTGTATTTTTTCTAGTGAATCAGACGGCAGTCACTCCCTGATGATTCTTGTCGCATGCTTATGAATCTGCAGCTGTTTGCCACCTGTAAAAAATTGATGGCCAAAAAAAAAAAAAACCTGATGTGATAAGAATATCATTGGAAGTGTTTGTACATAACAAACTGCTAGTATAATTTTTTTTTAAAAAAATTGCATTGCATTAGGAACATACATGTCAACTTTACATGGCTCCCCTCTCCATAACAACCCTTTAAAGTAAGTTTGCTGAGATTTGTGTACAAAAGGGAAATACAAATAAACTTGAAACAAGACTGTAAAGAATGATTTTTCACTACAAACCACTCATGCACTTCTGATTTCATTTCTCGATATTCATCTCATTTTAAGACACTATGGATGCCAACCTCTCTTTGCATACAGTTAAACTTCCTTCTTGTACAGAATGTGTACTTTTCACCTGTTCTAGATTTTATTACATCCTTGGCAAAACAGCATGTGCAGACTAGTGCTCATTGCTCAATATTTGTTTAAATAGGAGGGTTACATTTTTGCTCCGTGCAGGAAATTAGAATCATATCCTTGATGAAGCTGACACAGCCACACTTTCACTGTTCTTTTTCACTTAAAGAGTGGCTGAACAAGAAAGAACAAAGTAGGTATGCTAGCCAACTGATGTTTTACTTGCCGCAGAAGGCTTTACACCATGGATTTATTAGGCTATATCCGCACGAGACTGTTATAGCGCGATATTCCACTTTCAACATCCTATGGAATCTTTAGGGAGGGGTCGGCCGGCCGGCCGGCCCCTCCCTAAACTGCAAACCCCAGGATTCCATAGGATGTTGGAAGTGGAATAATCGCGCTATAACAGTCTCGTGCGGAAATGGCCTCCGTTCAGCGAGGGAATATTCCTCTTCATATCAGCTAAGGGAGGGGAGGAAGAGAGCAACGACGAGGGAGAGCCTCACCCTGTCCTACGTGTACCTTTCCACAGAGACCTTAGACTAGCCTAACCCATCCGGCTTCACTTTAACCTCGGGCGCTTTTCCCACGCGAAGCGCGCGCTACGAAGACCACCTCCTTTATGTGGCGTTCCGCCTAC
This sequence comes from Iguana delicatissima, assembly GCA_948472985.1. Lineage (NCBI taxonomy): Eukaryota > Metazoa > Chordata > Lepidosauria > Squamata > Iguanidae > Iguana > Iguana delicatissima. The sequence continues at coordinate 291,766 of CAOKZL010001877.1, read as the reverse complement.
AATTCCCAGGATCCCGCGCCATTAGCCATCCTAAGCGGAGGTTCTGGAGGTTGAAGTCCAACAGCATCAGCACACGGCTGGCCCACGGCCGCGCCACCCCCACGCCTATACAGTCAAGGAAGAGTTAAAAGACAGCTTGGCAAGGTCCCGTTCCCTTGCCCCGCGTACGTACGAAAAGGGGGCGGGGTAGAAAACGCGCCGCTTTCCATTGGCCGAAAAATACGGAAGAACTCGGAGGAACCGGACGGCGAAGGCCTTCCATTGGTGGGAGAAGCTACACGGCGACACCTTCATAAGCGCTGCTGGGGAGCGACGTCTCTAACTCTCAGCGCGAGAATAAGCGAGCGATTTGCTCTGCTAGGGTTGGGTACGCTGGGGAGAGGAGGCGTGGTCTTCTTGGGCGTTCCCATTGGTTGGCGCGTGGAGGGGAGTGGGTGACGCGGGCGGTACCATATTCTCTGTGTGTGTAGGGGTGGGGGAAGAGTCTCGTGGGGTGGGGAGAGAGAGGTTGTTGGCAGCGGCTACGGCGGTTGCCGGCCCAGCGAGTGGGTATGGCGCGTGGGAGTCAGTTGGCGGCCGGGTAAGTGGGGAGGGGGAGAACAGGAAGGGAGGGGGCAAGTGGGCGCGGGAAAGGCGCGCGCAACGGAGAGGGGCAGGACGCCGGGCCCGGCTGGTCCCACTCGCGTCGTGGCCGTCCCCTCTGCGGACATCCCCAGACCCCTCCATGGGGCAGGAAGGAAAAGGAGTGGGGAGGACGGGACAGGAAACAGTGTCACCCCCTCCCCCGGAGAGAGCAAGGCTGCGGGCGCAGTCACCTCACCAGCCTGACCCGGCGGGTGGGAATAGAGAATGCCTCTGGGAAGAGGGTGCCCCCCCGAGGAGTCAACGTGGGGAGGTCTGTTGCGTGCCAGCGCGAACACGTCTGCGGTGTGCAAAGTTAAAGGGAAGAGAACAAATATCCCCTGAGCATATGCAGAGCGCACGTCCACATGCCCCGAAACGAAGAACACCATCACCTTGAGGATTTAGAGGGGGAATTGCCCATTGAAAAATATCATTTGCCTTTAAACAGAACTTAAGACCTGGTGCTTATCCTTTCCCTTCGGAAATGAAGCATTGATGAAACGGGGCGGGGAGGGTAAACACAAACCCCGGATGCCGTTACCGTGTGTGCCACAGAGAAGAAAGGGTCCCTTAAAAAGAGCTTTATGCGGCTCTTCAGTTAACAACAGCAATAAGGTGGTTCGCAGTGGAAAAGTAAGAATAATAGAAAGTGCAATAAATAAATAATGGAAAACGCAATAAATTAAAAAACCTGTGATTAAGGCATTGTTAAGTTGCTGGCAGAAGTGGAAAAAGTAAAAAATAACAATGTAGGTGATGAGTTTTTCTGCGAAGTGAATTTTGCAACTCAGGTGGTGCATCTGCAATGGCCTTTGCTCCATTTGTCTCAGCTTCAATGGCCAGGAAATGTGGAGGATGGTCTCTGAAGCACAGGCATAAAACAGAGTTAATCAGAAATTAAGTATATAAATAATATGTCTTGTAGTTGTATTAATGCTGTTTGGCCCAGCATTTGGAATTGTTGTGGTAACCGTTTTTATGGATCAAGGATAACCATGTGATGTGATGGTCACATAATAAAAGAAGCAACTACTATATTCTGGATATTGTAATTCTGTAGAGTTCCTGCTGCTCTAGAAGAGTTTGTGTATGTGTGTTAGAGAATTCAATTATATATGTCATCATTAACTTCTGTAAGTGTGCGTGTTAGAGGGAGTCATGTCAAAAATCATCCAGTGAAATGATAGCTGCTAGCATGTACCCTAATAGTTACTAGTGTTGGTCCAAATTGGTGCTTTGGTGCTAAAGACAGAATTTTGAGAAACTGTTGAGAAAAGTTTCTACTGGTAATATAAAGCTATGGAGAGCATGAAATTATGTATCATTCACATCCATAGTAAACAGGGCATATAAGCTATAGAGCATGTTCCCATCTTTATGTAAGGCAGGAATGTCAGGCCCCCCGCCCCGCTGCCGATGCACCCCACCAGAGCCTCATTTCCTAGGTTGGATATCACATGCTGGTAGTGGGTAGAGCTAGAGTCCCCAGATACACACACACTCTCAAAAACTGTCTCTTATGACCTGAGAAGCCCCACATTTTTTCCCTCTTAATAATCATAAGAGAGAAATCTCAAGTGTGGGATGGGGCATTTTGAGATAATTAGCACCCAGTGTTCTTTCTTACACACACATATACATCCATTCATTCATAGGCACTTGCTTACTACACAATATCCCATGTATTCTCCGTATTCCATCTACTTTAATATTTGCAATAAAGACATAGAAATAAGATTTAAGGATGCACAAGCAACCTTCCAAAACCACCTCAGGCACTGTTTAAAAGGACTTCTCATTTAGATCATCTCTCTTTATGAAAGCACTGAAAAACAGCTGTGAAATGTATCCTTATTCCTCTTCTTGTTTTATTTTCACTGGATAGAAGTATTGGACAGATTATTCATTTGATAGTGAAAACTTCAACAGGGTTAGAATACCTTGGGAAAGTAGGGTTAGAAAGCAGATATGATATCTTAATGCCTACATTGTGAGAAGTGTGGTGCAAAGGCCCAGGTGGTATTTTCCACTCCTATTATTCACCCATGATCTTCAGGGTATCATCATATATAGCATATTTGTGTTTCTTTACTTTCTGTCTCTTCTTCTTCTTCTCTATCACTTTAAATATATTATTTCTACTGTGGTAGTTTATCTACTTTATTATGAAAGTGGATCATTTTGCTGTAATTTTAGAACTAAACCTTTTGCGTTAAATGCTTGGTCTAGATTGCTTTGAATGAACGTGGATCTTTTTTCCTAAATTTTCAGACATAGCACAGGTCTTGCACTATTAGGAGCCACCAATATTAGATCCTTCAGTAGGATGTCTGGAAATTAAATTCATTATGGAAGGAAGAGATCCTGTTACACAACACTTTTCATTTGTATTACATTCTGATGTTTTGAAAAATTGTTTTTTTTGTTCGCTGTTGGAGTATGTTGAAAGAGGGAATTGCATCTCATCTTAAATTTCGGGCTGTTGTGCACTCCATAGTTCAGGAAAAGAGTTGGTAATATTCCTGCTTTGACTGAAATGTACATCTTATATGGCTATCCTGGTGCATAGTAAAATGCTATGGTGTTCGGACCTTTTTAATGAGATGTACTAAACTGAATATTGTTTTATATAGAGTGGTGGAACTTTTAAGATACCTCAAAATCAGACCTCTAGCTGTTATAAAATACACTTAGGAGCTCTGTAGAGAATTCTGTATTATTTGTATCGTGGTATTCAACTTGGAGAAGTCTAGCAATTACATTTTCCTCCATCAAAGAGAGATCCCTTGACTCACATTCTTGTATTTACAATTCTGACAAGGCATGTCTTTTATGTCCCATTTTCCCTTAGTTATTGGCTGCATAAAATTTAAGTATTAGGCATGCAGCATAACAATGAACATGACACTTAACAAGGTCACTTAATATAAGAACCAGATGTGGAGATACTTGGTTTCTGCTCTGCTCTTCTTAGAGGAAAAAAAGGTAAGAGTGTAATTCAGTAAATAACAAGAAAGTGTTGCATGGAACTTAGAATCTAAATTTTATCATGTGGAGGAGACAATGGGAAGGGAGCAAGTACAACATGTATGGTGTGATAGAAAACACTGTCATTGGGAATTAAGCAGAGCTGGGTTGTATAAACAAGTACCATTACATTCCTGCACAATTCACTTTGCAATTGGCTGTGTCTGAAAAAGGTGCTGTGGAGAGAAGCTGAGTGACCTTTATTTATATCTGGTACAGCTTTTTGTTATTGTTTTTGTCCTATTTCTTTCTCTCTTTCCTTCTTTTGGAATACCACTGAGTAGTATCCTAGTGGATACTACTAGTGGATACCATTTTCTAGTGGGCTAAGGAAACTTACTTGTAACCCCTGAAACCAACAGATGGAGGTCTGTGCTGGATTGTGATACAAACTGAGCTAAACACCAAGGAGCTTCCTTGAACTCTAGAGCTGATGGTCTACCACAGTGGTTCTTAGCTTGGGGTCCATGGACCCTTGGGGGTCTGCAAAGCCCTCACAGGGGGTCTGCAAAACTCTGTTGCTGGACACCAACAGTAGTGGCAGCAACAGGGACACAGCAGCAGGGGTGGGGGAGTGGATGCCAAAACTGCTCCCTTGTTTGCAGATGAGGGAACAGTTTGGGTGTGCACACATGCCTGCCTCAGTGTCCCTTTTGGCAGGTACTCAGCAGCAGGGTGTGTGGGTGCCAAGGTACATGGTGGTAAGCATATGCATGTACCCAAACTGCTCCCTTGGCACCTGCACCCTCCCCCCAAATGGAGGGGGTTATGGTGGCAGAAATGTGTGGTCACCCAAATTATGACTGGAGACCAGGGTTTGAGTCCCCACTCAGCCATGGAAACCCGCTGGGTGAAATCAGCTAAGTCACATTTTCTCAGCCTCAAAAGGCAACAAATCTTCTCAAGAAAACCCCCATGATAGGTTTGCCCTAGGGTCTCTGTGTCAGTTTTGAAAGGGTAGAGACATAATGGCTAGAAAGAACCTTCCTCTGTCAGCAGCATTTTGTTGTTGTGTGTCGTCAAGTAATTTCTGAGTTATGGCAACCCTAAAGTGAACCTATCACAGGGGATTTTTATTTATTTATTTTACAAATTTTGTTCAGAGGGGGTTTTCCTTTGCCATCCTCAGGGGCAGAGAGAATGTGACTTATCCAAAGTCACCCAGTATCTGAGTGAGAATTTGAATCCTAGTCCCCAGAAACCATAAATAAATAAATGGATACGCAAGTAAATATTTGAATACTTAAATCTAAATTTAAATATATAAATCTTGACTGAAGTCTTGGGCTTGACTGAAGTCTTGGGACCCTCTGTAAATAATATTTACAGAGGGTCCCAATAAAGAAAAGGTTAAGAACCACTGGCCTAGCATAAGGACTGCATAGCTTCCTGAAGTATTAAAAATGCTTGGGGCATTTTCTGACTCTTTCTTTGAGCAGTACCTTATGTCCCAGTAGAATAGAGGCAGCACTGATTTTCACATTTTAGATACATGCTAAGCAAAAATGATTTTCTGTCAGTTGTGCAAATTTAATTTTAAAAACTCAGACTCTCTTTGTACTTATCCAGCATAGCCAATAGTGAGGAATTATGGGAGTTGCTGTCCAACATCTGGGCAACCACATGTTGTCCACCTCTGGACTAAAGCATGATTAACTTTGTCTGTTTCCAATCCTGTGTCTGTTGCAAAGGCAGTGAGATACAGCAAACCTGCAACTTCTGTTTCACAGGTATGTCTGACGGTGCTGAAATGTATGCAGTTGAGTTGTGTTTTGTTCTCCTATAGGAATTCCAAAAGATGCAGTATCAGCTACAGATCCACTGGAGTGAATATTATGAGTGAAACCTATAAAGTGTCATACTGCTGTTCATCTTGCTTTGTGAGAGACTGTCTGTAACCTTTGGAAGAACAACTTAAAGAGGATTAGTTGTCATCATGAAGTTGAAACAACGTGTGGTGCTTCTGGCAATCCTCCTCGTCATCTTCATTTTCACTAAGGTTTTCCTCATAGACAACTTGGATACATCAGCAGCTAACCGTGAGGATCAGCGTGCATTTCACCGTATGATGGCAAGCCTGCGGGTGGAACTGGATCCCCGACTTGACCACACTTTGCAATCTCCCTGGGAGATTGCAGCCCAGTGGGTTGTGCCACGTGAAGTATACCCAGAAGAGACTCCAGAATTGGGGGCAGTGATGCATGCCATGGGTACAAAAAAGATAATAAAAGCAGATGTGGGCTACAAGGGCACTCAGCTGAAGGCGCTGCTCATACTGGAAGGTGGACAGAAAGTAGTCTTCAAACCTAAGAGGTAAAGAGGTTCAATAACTAAACTTGATTATAGATTTCCTCCCATAATTTTAATGACTTGCATGAGGATTTCTCAAATCCCTTGAGTGCCTGGCCATGATTCCCAAATGGAAAGATTAAATAATGAAGACAAACTTAAGAAGTGGGCAGCTGCTTGCACACTGTTTCATCAGAGTGTAAAAGTTTGGGGAAAGAGGCCCTTGAAAGGACTATGCCAATGTAACCTTTCCTTCTGTGATGTTTCATGTACGGCCGTCATAGTTGTGATATTGGGTATGAAATCAGCCACAAAAAACTAGCACCCTTTCCCCTCTTCTAAGAGAAAATCAGCTCAATTTTTGTTGCACTTGAGATGCTGGAAGGACTGTGTAGTGGATCTATGGGCAGATGCAAATACTGTTGCTTGGAAATCAAACAGCACATATGGCTACAAAATCATTTCAAAGAGGAATGACTAAAAAACTAAAATTGCTTATAATTCTATTCTTTCCTTACTGATTAATTACCTTGTGATAATACAGAAGTGCTATGCTGTTAGGTTTTGTGTCTGTATTTTGAAGAGATCTAGTGCAATGCCCTCAGTTTTATCTCTTGTCACACCTTTTAGATATGCCAGAGACTATGTAGTAGAAGGAGAGCCGTATGCTGGGTACGATAGACACAATGCAGAGGTGGCAGCATTCCATCTGGACAGGTACATGAATAATGAATTAAAATTCACTTTTCTTGGAGATGGCAAGCAGGGATTATAAATTACGGTGAAGGCAATTATTTTACTGAATTCCCTAACATTGTAAGGAAATCACTGGCAGGAGGAGATGGACATGTCATCCTTCACTGCCTTGCTTCCCAGTGCTACAGAACTGCTTCACTTGGTATGGCTGCCTGGCTTTCAGGATGGTTTTTAAGAGCATTTGTGCATGTGGCAGTAGTGCCATGATCCTAAATATGAATATGAAACACTTACAAGATTGTATATCTACTTTGTGACATTTTAACTTCCTAACTGGATGCCAGCCATATTGTCATATGACATGTGTGTACATATTAGTGAAGTAAGAGACAATGCTATTTCTTTAGTATTTGCATTTTTAAATGCTGATGTCATGAAGTTTCTTTTGGGTCGGATCACATTACTGAAACATGCATTTCTACCTTTAGCTTCTAAGCTTGGTTACCAAAAGATAATTTTTAATTTAGGATTGCTCCAAGTGACCAGGCATGGGAGCTGAGAGTAGAAGTTACTAACAGTATTCTAATTAAACAAGGCAAGCTAGTTAAAAATATAGACTAGCCACTTTTGTGGACTTGCTTATAAAGCTGTACTGAAGCAATAAGTAAACATTTTGAGGGTGCATGATATGACCACCTTGCTGAAGCTATTGGTTTGAGTCTGGTCAGTACCGGCAATGGAGACAAACAGGGAACACTGGCATCTTGAGTACCATGAAGAATGAAAGACAGCATATGAAGATGTTAAATAATATTTATTCTTATCTTGTATTTTGTTTTGTCAGCACCCAGATCATAGGATGTGGCAGATAATCCTATTTTCTTTCTTTTGATCTGTATTTTTCAAAAATGAAGTTAAAGTATCACTTATTCCCAGAGAACCAGAGCTAAAGCTGTGTGAAGAGAGAACTTAAACAGTTTGAGTACAACAATCCTGTGTCTGGCTTTAACTGCTGGATGGTTTGTTTTGACTTAGACTGTTGGTTAAACCTTGTTTTAATAGTGAACTCCATCCCATTCCTGTAATGGATGTGGCCCTGCATGTGTAATTTAGAAGTTCTGCAACAGTTGAAACATTATTTATAAGTTGTTAGTCTGCTCTAAAGTTCTAAATTCCAGGCACTTTTGTCTCCGATATTTAAGAGTAAGGGCTATTCTGTATTGCATGTTCACATGCTTTGTTTCCTCCCTGTCCTTTGTCCTCCGTACAGAATCTTAGGTTTTCGACGAGCCCCCCTGGTGGTTGGCAGATTTGTTAATCTCCGTACAGAAATCAAACCTGTTGCCACAGAACAGCTGCTCAGTACATTTCTCACATTAGGTAGGTGGCAAAGCAAATTTCATGAAGACCACTAAAATTGACTGTAGCTTGAAAGGTGTTTACAGAAATTTATCACTTGCTGCCTGGTGAATCACTTATGCCCAGTCAGGTATAATATTCATAGAATCATAGAATTGGAAGGAGGCCATCAAGTCCAACTCCTGCTCTGTGCAAGAACTGCAGCTAAAGCATCCTCAGCAGGTAGCTCCAACCTCTTTTTGAAGGCATCCAGGGAAGGTGACTCCATGAGCTCTCTAAGCAATTGGAAGTATGCAGTATCCTCGCTCATTCCTTTTTCCTCATATACATTTGATCTCCCTATTCTATTTCTGTGTTAATCATGGTGCAGTGTTACGTCTGCCCTGGTATTAGCACTAAGCATGGAAAAGTTCGACTGAAGTTCCAATACCAGGTTAAGCATTCTGATTTGAGGCAAACGCTATGACTACCATTAATATTGGTACAAACACTGGACCATAGGTAGTTCTCAAAAGGGAAGATGAACAGAAGAATGGTGATCTACGGTACGCTACATACTTTAGTACTGTCTCCCCACTTGTTTCACAGATTGCTGTGTGCAAAAAAGTCTTACTTGATACAGAGGAAATCTTCTGTTGAGAAGTAGTTTTACTTCTTTTTCTGTAAAGTGGGACAGCAGTATAGCAATCCGGTGCTCAAATTCTTTAGTAAGAATTTTAGTAGTTTATTTTGAAGCAGTAAGTCATGTCTAAAATGATACATTTATACACAGTTAAAATGATATGCACTAGAAAGTCTTTAAATTGTGAGGTCCCTGGCTTTGTATATGTAAATATGCCTGCAAAATACTTTTGTTTGATACTTGAATTAAAATACCTGCCTTTGCATCAAGTCAGGCTTTATCAGGAACAGAAAGGTGTTTTTTGGAAATATGGACCGCTTATATTGATGTATATGCCTAGCCCATGTTCATTTCCTATGTACTTTATGCTCCCTTTATTTCTTCTTTTCTTTCTTTTCTTTGTAATTATACTTTAAATATCGAACAAAAACATTATTCCATTTATTCCCATATATCCCATTAATTTCTATGTGGCTTGTTGTGTGCCTTCAAGTTTGTCCCAGCTTACGGCAACCCTAATACAAATCTGTCACAGGGTTTTCTTGGCAAGATTTGTTCAGAAGGAGGGTTGCTTTTGCCTTCCTCTGAGGTTAAGAGAATATGACTTGCCCAAGGTAATCCAGTGGGTTTCCATAACTGCTTGTGGAGTCAAACCCTGGTCTCCAGAGTTGTAGTCCAACTCTCAGACCTCTACATCATGCTGGTTCTTCCGTGAGGTTTTCTCCTCACAGCCTGTACCTTGTAGATTATAAGTTTTCTCACCTAGAACATTCCAGAGTTGTCTCTCAATATGAGAAGCTTTAAAAAATACTAACATCAGGTTGACAAGGGATAGCTTTTTTGTTTTTTCTTGCTTCCAAGGGAATAATACTTGCTTCTATGGGAAGTGCTACTATTGCCGGGAAACAGAACCAGCCTGTGCTGAAGGTGACGTCATGGAGGGATCAGTCACACTGTGGTTGCCAGATGTTTGGCCTCTTCAGAAGCATCGACACCCATGGGGCAGGACATACAGGGAAGGCAAACTGGCCAGGTATGGAGTTCATCAGAGTATTCATCTCTGTTGGTCAATCCAGAAAATAGGCTGTATTTACAATGTAAAGGGAGACAGGACTCATTCGGTTTTCCTGAAATTCTGTTGTAGCTTTGGACTTCTAATATGATATGTTTTGTTTGTTGATGGTGATTGTTAGAACTTAAAGGCTTATGTGATGGAGCAGGTGGAGAAGAGTTGGCTTTGATGAAGGCATAAAATGAACAAGGGGTTGTTTGGAAGCAAGGATGTGAAAGATTTCAAGAGACAGTGGGAAAAAGTGTATTTAGTTCTCTTGGCTGTTCCTATTTCCAAAGAATAGCTAGAACAAAAGATAAGAAATACTTTTTTTTTTTTTTTTTGGAAGCTCTTATAGAGAGCAAGACTTCCAAGAAAACTAGGTGAAATGAAAGTATCATGTTGGTCTTAGCCTGTTCTAGGTGCATGGGCGTTGTGTAATATCTATTCAGTCTATTGTTTGTAAAAGATCTCAATATTCTTACATGTTAGGAATGAATGCCCATATCTCACAAGTGCTCTGCTTTTATCTGTTCCATTCCACTTCTACACTAACCTGCAATTTTTATTTATTAAAACCATTCTTTGCCCTCAAATACACATTTTTAGAAGTATTTTAGCAAGCCTTTTCAGAAGTTGGAATATCTGGGAATTGCAAAATCCTGTGGTTATCTAAGTTGCAATCCATACATCAGTCCACTCTTTGATTTTTGTTAGCTCTGTTCATACGTCTTGATTGCATGTATATCAGGAGATAGTGCTGTTGAGGATACAGGGTTTCTAGATGATTCTTTCTCCATTATAATGCTCAATTTATGTTCAACCACTGTTTTTCTTGCCATTTTTCTCCCTTGCTCTTCTGATGCTTCCAGTTAAGGATAAATTCCATTAATTTGATGTGGGCTCTATTCTTTCATAAGTTTTTGCCTACAGAGGCCCACTTGAAACTGTTCACCTGTGCACGCTGCTTGCACACCGAGCTGAAAGGGGGAAAAAGGGCACCAAGCCAGAATAGAGATTTTGCAAACAGAGCGCATGTAGTCGGTAACAAGCGAGCATCCATAAGTCCATCATATTTCCTATACTACAGTACATGGATTCTATTTTCTGACAGTGCTCCAGTCCCTAACTTCTGATACAAGTAGGGGAAACCTGTAACAACCTGTCTGAAAGGGGAAAGCTGGTAGGTAAACATGATACAGTAGTGTTAAGTTGAAAGCTAACTGGAATTGACCACTCTTCTTTCTGCTGTTCTAGGGATTCACCTGGTAAGTTTTGAACTGATCTGATTTTAATGTTTCCATAGATTACCCTAGGAATGAATCCTAATAACCAGCACATCAGTAAAAGGGACAAATCTGATTATGGCAGTTAGAGGTTATGTTGATCTGAATACTTTTCACAGAAAGGGAGATTGTTTTCTAAATTTTCAGTGACACCTAATCATGCTATAAATAAATCTTAAAGATAATCAGAGCTTTGGCATAGATTCTGTATCTCCTTGCAGGTGGGAATATGATGAGAGCTACTGTGATGCTGTAAAGAAGACCTCACCATATGACTCAGGCCCACGGCTCCTGGACATCATAGATACAGCCATCTTTGATTATTTGATTGGGAATGCTGACCGACATCATTATGAAAGCTTTCAGGATGATGAAGGGGCTAGTATGCTTATTCTTCTTGACAATGCCAAAAGGTGGGAGTTAACACCTGTCACATTCTCTATGCAGTATAATGACTTTGTGATCACTGTTTGCTTGTCTTAATTACCATAGTATCTTGGGCTCTCTCAATGATATTTATGCTTTTTGTCATTGAAGCAAGCCACAGAACTAAATAAAAAAATTCTGTAAGTAGAATTAGTAGCCTGTTAGCAACAGTACTTTGGATTTACTTCAGTTTTTTTGTGCATTGACTGAAATGGTAGGGATGATTTATTCTTTGCATGGTCCTACTTAGCTTTGTGGAAGGGGTAGAATTTTCTAGAGAACTCAGCTGATTTGTATTAATTTGTTTTTCAGTTTTGGCAACCCTTCCTTGGATGAGAGAAGTATTCTTGCACCTCTTTATCAATGTTGCATGTGAGTAAAGGACAGAAAAAGCAGAGATCTTAAGTGTATACAACTTACAAACCCAAGAGGAGAGATTTGTAGAGTCCAGGGAGTGTGTATATCTGACTGTTAAGCCAGTGCTATTCCGAACATGAAGTAACAGGTTTGCAGAATCTAAACTGAATGTCATCTTGATTCTGAAAAATCTTTGGGATCCCAACTACATGTAAAAGATGTCGTATCAAAATTAGTAATTCCTCTGAATCCTTAGAACAACTAGCTGAAAAAAGAGAGAGATCAGCATGAATAACACATGGAGAAAAACAGGTAGCAGCTCCATGGTTCCCTCCTGCTTTTTCTGTCTCTAAGGGAACTTTCAGAGTTCTCAACAGTCAGCCTTCCTTACATGTCACTAGGAGCCAGATTTGTGTGTGAGCCATCTGCATTACCTGAGACTAAACATCTAATGAAGGAAGTAAGGAAGTAATTTTAGGGACTGGGAAAGGAGCAAGAGGAAAAGAAATACAGCAAAAATGAGCCTGGGCTCACAGCTCAGAAATGTTTTAGAGGGAATGTTTTTGGACTGCTGCTTCCATAGTCTGTCACTATTGGGTGTGTTGGCCACAACTGATGGAAGGTGTAGTGAAAAACCTGTGGAGGTCCACAGTTGTACCCCTCAATTTTTTTCCTTAGCTGGAAAAAAAATCAAATTCCTAACTAGCCTTGTCAAAATCTAGATACTCATGCAATTTAAGCACTTATTTTTATAGCTGTAGTTTAATTCTGTCTGGATAAGAGTAGCCAGAAGTACCAAACCAAACATTTGGCATTTATACCAACTTATCCACTGAACATAAGGAACGTACTTCTGAGTCTACACATGTAGGTTTGTAATCTGAATTTTAGAGCTAACATAACAATGTGACTAAGACAGACCTGTAAACTGTTCAGTCCCTTCAAGCCCACTTCTTTTTTATATATCACCATTAGTATATAGTTCCATTTGCAAAATTGATCCATCTTTCTGTGGTCCTCTTCCAAATTGTCATCTGTATCTAACCCATGAGACCACCTGGCCTCACCGCTGTGGTTCATCACTACTGTAAAATTCCATCATGGAATCCGTGAACCAAAGTTTTCCTCATCCAGAGTCTTTCACTGGAGATGGTCAGCCCTTAGGCCTCAGACAACCTTTCCTTGCTTCTGCTATTCCAAAACATGGGCGGAATACAGCCACATTCATGTTCTCCTGATAGACTTCATGTAGGAAACCAACTGACCACAGTACAAACAGAAAATAGGACTGAAGAGGCCTTTAGGCTGATCCACCAATGCTCTTTATAGGTGGTGGTGGCGGTTTAGACAATGGCCCTTCATTTGCAATCTGGATTCCTTTGTGTCTCATAAACTAGTTCTGCCTACAGAGCTACACTACAGCTGCCCATTCAACCCCCCCTAGACTTGACATAGAGCTGCTGCAGCTGTGCTCCCACTAGCATTCTGTGCTTGATGCAGAGCATGGAAAGTGCCTGGCTGTGTCCCCATAGCCAGGTGTAAAATATCTGCTGAAGTCCAACAGATAGTGTAATTATTTCACGTTGGGCTGCAAGGACATAGCCACACACACTCCAAATTCCCTAGAATGGTGTGTGGGGGGGTATTGCAGCTCTTTGGTAAGTGTGGGAGGAAGCTTTGTTTGGTATAGGGAAAAGAAAGGAATATCAACCTTCTCAATGACCATAAAAAGACATATACAACCGTAGGGTTGATACATACTTATGTATGCCACAAACAGAATGCCAGCCATAGTATGTTAAGTAAACAGAATGGTCTTTATATGTTAGATGTTATATAAATCTGATCAAAATCAGAGAATAGTCACAAGTTCTTGAATATTTCATTTACCGTTTCTGTTGCAGATGTGCAGAAAAAGACCCTAGTATTCAGTATATTGTATGATTCCTGAAGTCTTCGATATAGTCTCAAATTATTACACTCTGCCCATATTTCATCAAATTTATTGCTTAACCCACCACTTTTCTGTTATCTCTACACAATCCTTGTTAAGAAACAAATCAACATTGTCTGAAAATGAAAGTGTAGAACTTCCAACAAAACATTCCAACTTTAAAATAATGATATGGATTTACATATTTCATTTTCTAAATTGACTGTAGATTTAACATAGTTGCATCTTACTTTTTCTTCCAAGGACAATTTTTTCTAACTGATTTCCCTATAAGGCTAAGCAGGGCTGAGAAATCAAGTGGTCCAAGGTCATTCACTGAATTTCATGGCTGAACCCAAATCTCATCATTTATGTTCACAGGATTATGCAAATATTTATCTGAAGTGTGTGGATGGGTGAGTGTGTATGTGGCAAAATATGAAAACATCTGCCTATTGCTTTGTTTAGTACTAGAACAACTGATATCACATAAGCCTGAACAGTTTCAAAAAGGCTGACTCTGTCCCTCACCCTGATCTCTGCATTGAAAACATATGTTGCACATTCTTCCTTTTATTTTGCAGTATCCGAGTCTCTACTTGGAATAGGCTTAACTACCTGAAGAATGGAGTGTTGAAATCTGCCTTAAAAACTGCCATGTCACATGACCCTATCTCTCCTGTGCTATCTGCCCCTCATATGGATGCCCTGGACCAACGACTTCTGAACATCTTGGCTACAGTAAAGCAGTGTACAGACCAATTTGGACCAGACACTGTGCTAGTGGAAGATAGAATGACACTTTCCCATTTGTAGCTTTAACAGACATTGGTTGGATTCTTGAAGAAGAACAAATAATAGAAAAACAGCACAATTGGCTCTGCATGGCTGTGGACAGGATGGATTGGAACTGTGACACCAGATTTGCTGCACTCAAGAGGAAAGAATCAGTGGTTTGAAATCTCTGCTGAAGACGAGGAACTTGCCCTCAGGTAGCCCTGTATCGCTTTTTTGGATGTCCATTGCTGGCAGTGGATGTTGCACTGAGAATTCTTCTGGGATGCCTTGAGAAGAAATGGGGCATTAATATATACTGGTTCTAGAAACAGTTCCGTACAGTTCAGGTTTGTAGAAGATAGTCTGCCAAGGCATCATGCTGGCTACCTAAAAAGAGAGCTGCAAGACAAATATGACTGCTGAAGAGAGCTCTTGGTGTCTTTCCTGACACACACATATCTGAAGCATTTTCGTCTGAAGTTTTCTCAACAGCCCTGTGAAGGAGTGTACAATTGCCAGTGTTTGGTTCAATTCTAAAATATGAGAGAGAGAGACTGTTTAGGTTGTTATTGAAATCTGTATCCCATTGACAAGGCTGAAAGAATTCAGATTTGCATGATGCTGCAAAGACCCATTCAAACATGAAGGTTGGAGACTACTAGTCTAGCCTATTCTGTTTTCCCACATACAAGGCTCTTTCTGCCTTGATAAATAATACTCTCTTAATGCCTAATCCTTTTTTAAAAAATGACGCAGACACAATTGAACCAAATCATTCTCCTAAAAGGTGGAGAGGATCAAGCTGATTTATTACATCTTCTCATTTCGGGTAGCTTTTCATGAGACAGATGGGGTTTGCTGCTGAATTTTGCAGAAATTTAAAAGATAAGTGCTACCAGAGTCTGAGGAATGGGGAGGTATTCAGTCATTTTTCAAGGCTAAGCAGAACGTACAAGCTTTTCCAGAATACTTTTTAACTGGTGTATTGTTTCTCCTTTCAAACACAAATTGTGATCCAATGGTTTCATGACCATTAGCCTGGAAATGTAGCTTATATTTGTAGCTTCAGAACATGTTAGATGTCTCTTTTCTGATAGTCCTGAAAAGAATCCCTCCTCTGCCATATTTAGGGAAATCTGTGAAATGTTATTTCTGTGTGCCTATCTTGACATGTAGTGTCCAGATGTATTATCACCAAACTTGATCAGTGATCTCAGCACATCTTTTGTTTAATGATTAATGTTCCTGAATTAGTATGTGGGTTGCCAGTTAAGAAGAACTTAAAAGACCAAGCTGAAAGGTTTCAGCAAAGGATGCCACTTAGGCAGAAATAACATTTGCAGATTAGGGACTTAAAACACAGAGATACAAGAAGCAAAATGAGGATTTTAAAAATTTTCAGTGATTTCCCCTTATCTGGAGCATCTTATCTATGTTAAGAGCTAGCCTAAGCAATAGTTATGCCAAATAGTTATGCCAAAGCATATCTATAGCAAGCTGCCTGATTGGCAAAAAAACAATTCACCAATATGTTGATTCAGGCAGGCATGTTGAATTACAGTAAGATGCATCACTTAGTTGCTACCACAAGGTTCATTGGAATGTAACATGGAAGAATTGAGTCAGGTGCTAAGGTAAGATACTTTGAACATAGCAGTCTTTTGATATCACAATTAATCTTGTCTTCAGAGATGCTGTCATGGATGGAAACATCTTGCAGCTTTGTTGAATTTTTCAGAATATCCCCATAGTCCCTTTACCCTTATGCAATCAGGCAGCTGCATGCCACACTATGAAACTACTTCATCCACGGTAGTTAACAGATACTTATTTCTGTGCTATGTGTAATGGACACAGAAGTAGTTCTGAAGAATATTTGAAAGAGGTAACTCTTGTCTGAACTGGTAAAGAGGCTGGAAGAAACTATGTAAGTTTCAGTTTTGGCATCTTATGAACTGGAGCTGTCACTTTATTAAAAAAAAATAAGAAACTAACTTATTAAGAAGATAACTTATTTGTGTGGCAGCTGAAGCAGAATACTTGAGCATTACACCTCTTCTTGGAGCTACCAGAGAGTTGCCCTTGGAATGGAAGCTTTTGACAGAAGAGAAAACACAATGTAATCTCAACTGTGTTATGTTTTCCTAGGGTCAGACTCTGAATAAAATAAGTATTATGTGAATAAAGATTTTAATTAAAAAAAAAGAGTAGGTTGGTTCTTTCCTGGGTTTGTGCAAAGGAGTTATCCAGGATGAGTTGAATTCCCAAGGCAAGACTGGGGCCATTGAGCTAGAAGGCCATCCCAGTCTGATGTTTATGTTCTCAGGTTTTTAGTTCTTTTCCTTTTTTTATTCTACTTCTTGTTTTTTTCCTGCCGCTGTATATATAGTCTGCCTTTTACTTACCACTTTTTTTAATCTCATACTGTCCTCTGTTGGTTACCAGATCTTACTGGAGTTAGCGGTGATATCTAGAGGGGCAAAAAGTGAATTATTACATCAGAGTAATGAGGAAGAGTTCTCAAAGTTGTAAATCTGGGTGAGACAGTAACAGTTTTATCGAACCTCCATTACCTGCAGCAGCAAAGATGGCTCTTGGATGACCAAGTACATTCTGACAGTGGTTGCCATCAGGGTTCACACGTTCTGGTACGGGCTAGCCAACTCCAAATTCAGAGTGTGCTCCATTTGTCCAAAATAGGTTACATGCATTTAGCTTCTACTGGATGAACCAGTTGGGGCTGCTAAGCCATGATCTAGTCAACTCCTTTGGGAGCAGAGTGAATTTTATTGCAGCAGAGGATATGGAGCTTGGTCTTCTTGGAGCAAGTATAATTCAGATGCAGTTTGTTGGCTCTTAAAGAGAAGCGGGGGAAGTCCAGTAGGAAGAAAATCTCAACCTGCTTTTCTAGAAAAAAGTGTATTGGGCTGCAATGTCTATACTCACCAAGAGAGGGAAACATTGTATTGTTCACAGGAACTTATTACATGAATTTTTGGCTTCTAGCAAGGAAAGACTACAGTTTGTGAGGCGCATGCTCACTGTTTGGATATTGACATATCTTTAGAATTACATAAACAATGCCAATAGGCACTGCTGACTGGGCTTTTCTTGAAATGTAGAATTCAGCCCATATTAGCTGTTTTAAAAGGTGTTGAGAAATCTCTTGGGAGGTCTTTCTTCTTTCCTCAACATGAAATGACACCAAACAAAAAAGCTCATCAAAGTATATCCAAGCAGGTTCCTAAGCATTATCAGTGTCGCACAGCACATTCATTAAACTTCAGTTAATGTGGCATGGACATTTAGAAAACCTCTGGTTAATGAGTAGATGATACCACTGATCGGTTTTTTTAATATGTTAAAAGGGATAGAGATGAATTGTAGCAGATTTCTCAAGTTAAGCTTTATGGAAATGCTGGTGCATGTCTCCCTAAAACGAATGTTCTGTTAATCAAAGTGGAAGGAAAATTAATGGATTTTAGCCGTTCTGTTGAGATCACAACTCTAATTTTGCTGGCTCCTGATGACCTGGTAACTGCCAAGACTGTGGCTTCCGTATACTGTCTGCAAAACAGAGGCCTCCTGAATCAACCTGAATTGCTGCTGAAATGGCTTCTGCAGTCAACACTTCCTGATAGGCAAGTTCCTTTTCTCTCTTCATTTGAAAAAGCTAGTTGAGGCTAAATTGGCTGTTCCTTTGCAAATTAAAAAGTTGAGGTATTTGTCAAGAGGTTTTATTCTCTTCCACAGCAGGCTGTGGAGGACCCTAGGTTTGTGACATGTTTCATTCTGCCTCCCCCACACTGGAAAAGTGATTCCAAAGAGGTGGGAATTATCTTTTGAAGAATTAGAGTAAAGAACATTAATATGTAACTCTATATAGCTTTGAGGGTCTTTGCAGTGTCTTCACTGTATGGAAAACAAGAGCCCCTATATCCAGGATCAACACTAAATATTTGAACTGCAGAACATTACAGGTAGGGTTGGTTAAGATGTATAAAATGTATTAGTTAGTGGTGGATGTAATTCAGAATGCAGGATTTCGTTCTTATTTTTGCAGTTGGGTCAATTGCCACAACCACAGAAGGTCACAAAGCTATGTGACTGAAACACAGAGTTACAGATTCATATTCTTGTGGAAATTTAGCTGTGGTGAATTTTAAAGGGACATAGTTTTGCCTGGCAAAAGAGTTAATGAACATTTTGTTTTATACAATCAATAAAAAGAGCACTATGCCATCTGTATGCAAAAACAGAAGAGCAGCAGCTGCCTGTTATGTCACATTTTTCCTTTCACTTCTCTTATGTGCAAGAGATTTAAGATTTTTAGTCACACTGCCAAGAATGTATTCAGCTTCCTCTAGAACTGTGTATTTTCTGTCAACCAAGAGAACAGTACTAACCTGGACTTCCTTTGGGTGGGGGAAGGTTGTGCCCTTTCCTCACTTTCTGGAAGACCTCTGTATTTAACAACTGAAAGTTCAAAGTTGCCACATATAGTTGAATACTCCCTAAGAACAAATTTCTTCTCTTCTTGGTCTCCAAGCCTTGAAAGAAGAAACTAATTATATTTCAATTGTTATTCATTTAATGGAGATGGGTGTGATAGAACTGCTTCTTTATTCTTGGGAAAAGTATATTCAGTTTTCTTTGTGGTTCCCCAAAGAAATCAGAAACTGCAGGATGATCCCAAACCTGACAGGAATGAACAAATGTGGTGTACCACAAGCTTTTTATGGAGACCTTGCTGACAATCAAAAATACTTCTTTACTGCATCACATTCTTAGCATCAGTATTCTTTCCAGTGCTTCTCTACAAGTTCTTGTACCACAGCAGAGTATGAAATTGCTGTATTTGCACACTAACACTATCATTAGCAATATCAAACCTTACTTTGCAGCCTGATTTCTGTATCAAAGTGTTCTCAAAACCTAGGTTCAAAGTGTGGCTCCTCAGACTTCAAGGAATAAATATTTGCCCTTTTCTGGATGATCTGCTACTGAGGACAGCTTCTCTACAGCTCATTTGACAGGATCTGTGCACTGTCAGCTTTGCTATTTGTTGTTAACAGCTGTCAAGTTGACTTCAACTTATGGTGACTCTTTGAGTGGGAAACCTTCAAGTCACCCTGTTATCAACAGCCCTTACTCAGGTCTTGCTGAAATAAAACAGAATATTTTTTTTCTATCTTATATTCTGTTTTATTTCATTTGTTTAACTATTTATTGTTTTTCTCTCTTTTTTCTTTTTTGATTGGATTAATTGATTACAATAAGATAACGTAATAGTATAATAATATGGATATATCAATTTGTTCTTGGAATGTTAATGGAATGAACGGTCCAATTAAGAGAAAGAGAGTTTATAACTTTCTAGAGAAGCAGAAATCTGAGGTAGTATGCATACAGGAAACTCATATATTAGAGAGGAACATAAAGTATTTATAAAACAATAAATTAGGAGTATGTTATGCAGCTTGTAACCAAAATCAAAAGAAAAAAGGGGTGGCACTATATATAAATAACAGATTTCAATCTAAATTAGTTTATAAAGATACTAAGGGTCAATTTTTAGCTGTTGAGATTAATTGGAATAAGGAAAAATTATTATTAATCGGCTTGTATGCTCCCTTAGAGAATAAGCATCGCTTTTATGAGTTGTTTTTAGAATTTATTGTACAAACTGAATATCAAAAAACAATCTGTATGGGGGATTAGAATGGGGTTATTGAGGAAAAATTGGATAGAAAGTAAAAACCATCAAAAAGAAGTTGGGGGAAAACATGGAAAATTACCGAAGATAGTTAAAGAAGGGCTTCAAACATTGAATTTAGTTGATGTTTGGAGATTGAAATATAGGGATCAACAAGACTATACATACTATTCAGCACCTCACCAAAGCTGGTCCCGAATTGATATGATTTGGGCATCTAAAAGCTTGGCTAATTTAGTACATAGTATTCAGATATTCCCTAGATTAATCTCAGACCATTCACCGCTATTGTTGAGATTTAATCGAAAGAAGAGAAGTTACAATTGGAGACTTAAGGAATTTTTATTGAGAGATGGTAAAGTTATACAAGATATTAAGGAGGATATTAAAAGCTTTTTTTAAAAATAACTTGTATTAAGGAACTAAAATAGGCATGGTCTGGGACACTATGAAAGCATATATTAGAGGGATTTTGATGAAAAAAAGAGTATATAAAAAGCAAAAAAGGATTAAAGAAGATAAATTACAGAGACTTCTTAAAGAGAAAAAGGATGAGTTGAAGATGGATCCGTTGAATAAAAAAATTCAAAATGAAATTCACGTAATACGTACTCAGATAACTACGTTACATTTGGAAGAGACTGAACGTAAATTTAACTATGTTAAGCAAAAAGAATTTGAATTTGGGAATATAACCTCTAAATGGTTAGCATATAAATTACGTAAGAAAAAAGAAAAAAGATATATAACACAGATTAGGGTTGAGGATCGATTAATATCAGATCAGGACGAAATTATTTCTAACTTTCATAATTTTTTTAAGAAATTATATTCTAAGGAGAAATCAGGTCAAGGGGAAATTGAAAAAATCAAAAATTACCTAGAAAAAGATAACATTCCTCAGATTGCTGAGGACATGAGGGAAGGGTTAAACCAAAAAATATCACCTCAGGAGGTAAGTTTTGCAATTAAGAAATTAAAAATAGGGAAAGCCCTGGGTACAGATGGGTTAACGGCTATATTTTATAAAATTTTTGAGGAGGAAGTGATGATACCTTTTTTAGAATTAGTTAATCAAGAGGGAATAATGGAGATTCCACCTTCATGGAAAGAAGCCAATATGACATTAGTACCTAAAGAAGGAAAGGATAAACTTGATGTGAATAATTATAGACCTATTTCTTTGTTAAATTCAGATTATAAAATATTTACTTTAATTTTGGCAAATCAACTAAAAAAAATACTAAGTGAATGGATACACCAGGATCAGACGAGTTTTTTACCCAATAATAATAGAGTACCATGAATACGTCCCAAAGGAACTGGCTCTTCTCTTTATAGATGCCGAGAAGGCATTTGACAATCTTAATTGGAACTTTAGGAAAGAAGTGATAAGAAAAGTTAATTTGGGTAATAAATTTATTAATTGGATAGACTCTATATATAATAATCAAAGTGCGTTTATTATAATTAATGGGGTAAAGTCAAATAGAATAGTAATAGAAAAGGGTATTAGACAGGGTTGCCCTATCTCCCCACTTTTATTTATATTAACGTTAGAAATATTAAATAGGAAAATTAGGGAAGATTATGAGGTTAAGGGATGTCAAATTCAAGAGGAGGTGTATAAATTAAAGGCTTTTGCCGACGACTTGCTTATAATATTAAATGACCCAATTAAAAGTATATCTAAATTATTGAAGATTTTAGAAGAATTTGGAGAAGTTGCAGGACTTAAAGTGAATAGAAATAAATCAGTGATATTAACTAAGAATATGGAGAAAGGGGCACAAAAGAAACTGGAATTAATCTCCAATATTAAGATAGGGCACAAAGTTAAATATTTGGGTATTATTATTACAAGTAAAAATTTAGACTTGCTGAATAATAACTATATTCCAATATAGAAGAATATCGAAAATAAACTAATTAAATGGTCAAAATTGAAACTTTCTCTATTAGGCCGTATTTCAGTAATCAAGATGAGTGTTCTCCCTAAGTTATTATATTTATTCCAGAGCATACCAATATTGAAGGACGAGAAAATCCTTGAAAATTGGTCTAAGAAAATTAAAAAGTTTGTATGGTCAGGAAAGAAACCGAGAATTAAAGAGAAAGTTTTGATGGATAGTAAGGATAAAGGAGATTTGGTGCTACCAAATTTTAAATTGTATTATAGACCTTGTGCATTGAAATGGATTTTGGATTGGATTAGTACGGAAAATATAAGGTTATTAACACTGGAGGGGGCATCTAACAAGTTTGGTTGGCATAGATATTTATGGTATCATAAAGCTTTAGATGACAAAGAATTTAATAAGCATATAATTAGAAAGAGTTTACTGAAGGTATGGAATATGTATAAAAAAAATTATCTTAAGAAGCCAAGATGGATTTCTGTGCAAGAAGCCTTTCTTAAAGAATTGTATAGTATAAACAGGAAATGTTTGACATGCGAAGATATATTGTGCAAACGAGGAGGTAAGGATGAATTAAAAACATTAGATGAATTGAAGAAATTGGGATTTCAAGGTAATTGGTTACATTATAGAACAATATTTGAATGATTTAAGAAAGATATGGTGGGGGAAGGGATCCAGGAGAAGGCCTCAGAGGTCAAAGAATTGGATATTATATACCTAATTGAAGGAGACCATATTATTGGGAAAATCTATGGTATACTACTAAAATTAGAAACTGAACAGATAATAATTAAGGAACACATGATTAAATGGTCAAGACATTTCGGATATTCTATTGAGTTAGCAGACTGGAGAAAGGCCTGGAATATAAATGTAAAATTTACAAAAAGTATAAATTTGAGAGAAAATTTTTATAAAATATTATATCGTTGGTATATTACACCTCAAACTATTGCCAAAATGTCTAGTAATTATTCGAATAGATGTTGGAAATGTGGGAAAAAATTAGGAACGATGTATTATATGTGGTGGGGGTGTAAGAGGGCAAAGGAATATTGGGGACAAATTCATAATTTAGTTAAAAATATATTGGAAATTGATTTGAAATTTAGTCAAGAGCTATATCTTTTGAACATGTTTATGGGAGCTAATCTAAAGTTTCAAAAGCAGCATGGAAGAATTCTGTTGTATATGGTGACGGCCGCGAGAATTGTCTACGCTTTTAATTGGAAAAGTCATGCGATACCTTCTGAAGATCAATGGATATTGAAACTATATGAGATGTTTCAAATGGATTTGTTAACTGCACTAATGGATGAAAAGACTGACAAGAACAAAGTTGAAAAAGAATGGTCATTAGTAGCCAAAATTTGGAAAATGGATTGGAAAGAGACGTATATAGGATAAGAAGTTTATATTAATATTTGTTACCGTGGCATGCGTAATTTGTTTACTGTATGGTTGTTTTTCTTATATCTTTTTTGTTTATTAAAGTGATTATTTCTAAAAAACAAACAAAAAAACAAACTCAGGTCTTGCAGACTGAAGGGTGTGTCTTTCTTGATTGAGCCTATCCATCTGGAATGCGGTCTTCCTCTTTTCCTATTCCATTCTACCTTCCCAAACACCATTGTCTTTTCTAGTGAGGCATGTCTTCCCATGAAATGTCCATAGTATGATAGTCTCAGCTTAGTAATCTTTGGTTCTCAACCTGTGGGTCCCCAGATGTTTGTGGACTTCAGCTCCCAGAAGCCCCAGCCACTATGGTCAATGCTCAGGGCTTCTGGGAGCTGAAGTCCAAAAACATCTGGGGACCCACAGGTTGAGAACCACTGCGGGATAGTTCAGGCTTGATTTGCACCAAGACCCCTTTATTTGTCTTTTAGGCAGTCCATGGTATCTGCAGAACACTCCTCCAGTGACAACTTGAAATGAGTTTATTTTCTTCCTACCAGCTTTCTTGAATGCCCAGCTTTCACAACCATACATAGAAATTGGAAATACAATGGCTTGGACACTCCTGATTTAGGTATTCAACAATGTGTCATTACAGTACTTGTCCTTCCAGGTCCTAGTCTTCTGATTTCTTGACTGTAGTCTCAATTTTGATTAATGACTGAGCCAAAGTATAGGAAATCTTTGGTTATTTCAGTGTCTTCATTGTGTGTGTGTATGTGCCTTCAAGATGCCTGTTGACTTATGGCAACTCCATGAATTTCATAAGGTTTTCTTAACCATGGCGTACTGAGAAGTGAGTTTGCCAGTTCCTTCCTCTGAAAAACAGCCTACAGCCCCTGCTGTTCTCCCATCCAAGTACTGACCAGAGTTGACTCTGCTTAGCTTCTAAGATCAGATGGGATCTGCTGCTTTTAGGGTATTTAGACCCTTCATTGTTTACTTTAATGTTATGTAAATCATTTGTGGTCATTATTTTTGTTTTCTTAATGTTCAACTGTAAACTTGTCTTCGCACTTTCTTCATTGAATTTCTTTAGTGGCCATTCCAAGTCTTTACTATTTTTTGCTAGTACTGTGGTGTCATCGGCATATCTTAAATTGTTTGTGTCCCTTTGTGCAATTTTCAAGCCTCCTTTATACAAGTCTAATACAACTTTATGTATGATATGTTGGTGTACAAGTTAAACAGATGGAGTGATGAAATGCAGCTTTGCCTGGCCCCTTGCCAATTGGAAACCATCCTGTTTCACCATATTGTGTCCTGACACTGGCCTCTTGTCCTTAGTGTAGGTTTCACATCAGTATGATAAAATGTTGTGGCACACCCATTTCTTTAAAGTGATCCATGGTTCCTCATCACAGGCTTTGCTAAAATCTACAAAGTTCAGGCTGATTTCCTTCTGAATTTTTTTGGGACACTCCATTATCCAACATATGTTTGCAATATGATTCCTAGTGCTTCTTCTTTTCTTAAATCCAGCTTGGACATCTGGCATTTCTGACTCCATATATGGTATAAATCTTTGTTACATTTTTAGCATCACTTTGCTTGCATGGGAAATTAATGCAATGGTCCCATAGTTACTGTTGTCTCCTTTCTTGGGGATTGGAATGTATATTGAACAATACCAGTTCTGTGGGCTATTGCTTTGTTTTCCATTGTTTTCCATTCTAGCATTGATTCCTTGTAGATTAAAGGAAATGTCATCCTGAATCATTCTAGTGTTTTTCATGCATTTGAGAGGTCAGATAGACACAAGGGAGAGGTATGTAGTTCTGTGCTTAGGGGATTATGAAGCTACTTCAGGATGTCCAAGAACTTTGTAGGCCATGAGTGGCAGCAGATGGTAACCACGAGAGAAGAATGGGATTCCATTTCTTCCATCAGAAAATGTTGTGTTTGGTGGAAAGCACTGACCATCATATCAAGTTGTCCTGGCTCAGCATATTAAGGAGTCCCTGAGCATAGATGCAGATTTTCTTAGCTGGCATTTGTGTGATTCGAGAAAATCAAGAAAGCTTGGATCCAGACATGTTCCAATTCCTTCAAGTAATCTAGTCCTTTACCTCCCAGAGATCTCCCTCCCACATACCAAGTTTCCAGTGTTTTATTCCAAAATATGCAACAACATCGGTGCTCTAATTTCTCTATGACTAAAGGGTCATATATCAGAAGGAGTGAATCTACTTGCATTTTAAAGCCATTCCTCTCACAGTTGCTCTGAACTGTACAAGAGCTACCTAGGTGCTGGACCCTATTATCAAGAGAGGTTTGGAGGTAATAAGGCTGCCATAGAACCCAAAACAGTTGCAGGGTGAGCAGCCATAAAACCAAGAATGGATTCCTTGCCACATTTCTAACAGCCACTAGCATCTCTAGTCATCATTCTGGGTTATCCATGCATTCCCTTACTTATATTTATTTAATTATAGCCTGCCTTTTTCCCAGTATGGAACCCAAAGTGGCTAATTGTCAGGAGCCTTCAGAAAATGAGAACAACAATGCTCTCAGTGGCACTTTACCGGCCCAGAAGACCTTCATTTAGAAGGACATTTCACTTGTCACAGGAGAAGTCATGGTTTTACACACCTCTTATTCTCTGAATTACATGGATCTAGGTTTACAGTACCCTTCTAATGGAGCATTTATCTAGCCTTAGAAGATCTTGGAAAAAAATACTGATGCATTTCTTTCATGCAAACAATCTTCTATGTATAATTATATATATTTATATATATATATATATATATATATATAATTCTATGTATATGTAAATAGTATCTATGAAGTGGCCTAGGAGACATTTATCAGATTTAACAAGAGTAAATCTGAATACAAGAAAACTAGAATTAAAGAGCTGCTTTTTTGCAATTAGTTTTAAAGTTCAGCTTCAAAAGAAGTTCTGTGAAGAACACACTTTCAGCTCTGTCCTTGGTTCCTTCTAAGTAATGACTCAGAGCCCCTGTGGCACACCCACATCTAAAATATTTCCTCTAAAGGGCTTCATTAATTTCTCTTCCAGTGTATTCCTATTGACAGTTAACTCATGCAAGATGGATTATAGATGCTGATGACATTGTCCCCTTTTGTCTTTTCACTGACATTGCTTCTGAATTTTTTTCTGTCTTAAGGAAGAATATAGGACCTGGTTATTACTTCAGTTCTTTTATCTGTCTGCTATAGGAAAATATGTTTCTATACCATTAGTTATGGAAGTCAAGTATTCCAAAGATAAATACTAGTTTGCTTTCTTCAACTAGAGAGTAGACAACTTGGATAGTGCATAGACTTAATAGTTTCTTTTCCTATTACTTTTTGTAGTCTGGAAACCTTCTTTCTGTGCCAGTGTTGATCTAGTTCCTGTGACATAGGAATTGTTGGGACTCTTGAGACTTGATCTGGAAATGTCACCCTGTCATTGTGATCCAGCCATGTGAACATACAGGTCACACTTTGGACACATAAGAGAACAGGAATATGTTACCAGGTTGCATATCCCATTTGTCTGAACAAGAGGGAGAAAAGGAAAACAAGATTTATTAGTTTTATGATTTCATCTCCTCTTTCTGAAAATTTTTCTTCCTGAGCTACTCTACCAAATTCGTAACTTTAAGAAGTCATGCCTTTACTTATTTTTTCTCCCTCTTCGCTGTTCTCCATCAATTTTTCCTTTTGTATTTTGTCTTTGGGATTGCACGCCAGCAAAGAGGCAGTGACCCTTTTTCTTTATTGATCTGCTAAATTTTCTGGAAGCCCTTCTGTCTGATGAGGAGGGTAAATATGATTTAGGTAAATAATGTAAGCCCTGAGAGGCTTGGTATAAATAGTAAAAGTTTATATTTCTGGATCTCAAAGCTGGAGACAGTTTTTGGGTATCTGCCTGCACCTGTGATCCATTCTGTGGGCTGGGATTAAATTCTGTGTTCCCAACTTCCTAAACTCCTTGTGATACGAGTAAGAGCTGCCATATCTGTATAGTAAAAGAAGTAAAAGCTTCTAGAAGGCTCTGTTTAGGATTAAGTTATATTTTATAAATCAATCTGGTTTTGAAACTTATCATCTTTGTGCAATATAGAGAAATCAAAGTGATTTTTCCACCTCTTTTTACAGATGAGGTACATACCAGCTACAGAAATTAGAAGAATGAATTGCATAAGCAAGAGTTCGATACTGATGTAAAGATTCTTCACTCTATCCTACTTTATAAAATATAGTCTTTAATCACTTAGGTCTGTCTTGTGTTTTTATCTTCGGTCTGCAAAAATAGTAGATGGAAAACATTTTCCCACCAAATATAGGAAAATAGGGCCTATCATCCCCTTGGTGTTGAGGCTCCAATAATTACACATGGGTACGTGGGAGCAATCCTAATTATTTTTTTTAATTTATTAGAACACCAAATTTGAATATATAAAACACATAAAGAGATGTAAAAAACACAACAAGGGAAACGAACACTAACAAATGAGAGTAAGCTAATTTTAACTAAACGCAAAATTAACCTAACCTAAACGGAGACTAAGGTGGTAAACATGCAACTTCCACCCTCCCAGCTCATAGTTATATGGTAAAATATTGAATATACTTCTTTAGCATTATAACATTAGCATACACTTCTACATATTAATAAAAGCTACTTATCTTCAAAATCTAAAATTGATATTCTCTCCCAGTGAACTCTCAAATATATGATCACCATATCCCAAACTTTCTTAAACTTACTCAATTAAACCTTCCCTAATCAGAACATTTCTGTCCATTTCTGCCGAGTCAAGCAATTTCATCTTTTTTAGATGAAGTAGTTGAGTCTTTCCTTTGCTAGGCAAAAAGTATTCTAGCATCTGTAATCATGTATTGAATGATTCTTCCAAACTTTTTATCTGTCTGATCATTTAAAAAAAAAAACAACCCTCAGGTTGCAACTGAATCCTTAATTTCAAAATATCATCTATCAGTTGATAAATTAACACCCAAAATTGCTTTGCTTTCTCACATTTCCACCACATGTGAAAGAAAGTGCCTTCTTTCTATTCACATTTCCAACAATTGCTAATAGATTGCTTACACATTTAGGCAATCTTTCTGGTGTTAAGTGTCACCTATACATCATATTAAAAAAAATTCTGTAAGATCATAACTTAGCATGAACCTTAAATCTCTTGTTCACATCTATTCCCATTGTTCCATATATGTATTATGACTCATATTCTGTGCTCATTTAATTATATAATCTTTTATTTATTCATCCTCTATATCTATTCTCAACAGGAAGTTACACATTTTAGCTATTAAGTGTTTGTCATCAATACATAATTGTTCTTCAAACTCAGATTTAGGCATTTCAAGACCAATTTCTTTTGTCCATTTTAAAGCATTCAGACAATTGTCTATAAGCAAACCATCAAGTATCATAACCTTCTTGTTGATTTCATTTGAAATTGCCCTTTTTGCAGCAGTTATACATCTCTATATGTTAACTAGTTATCTTTAACAGTTATTCCCTCTTAAAGCTTCATGTAGCAAAGTCCATAAAGGCATTTTTGCACATAATCTCACATTAATTTCAAACTCTTAATATATTATGTCTAATGAAATGATTATAGAAAATGACATTCAGGTTTGTCATACCACAAAAATCCATGTCAGCCAAATCTTAAAACCTAACTGAATAAGCCTATTCCTTTTCAAGGTGATCTAGTCTTTAAACCAAATAAAATAGGCATAAAAATATAATTTCAGATCAGGAAGCCCAAGTCCTCCACTTTGTTTGACAACCTGCAGAGACTTAGATTTACTCTCAGACTTTTTTCTTTGCCAGATAAATGTAGAAATATCTTTGTGCCATAGTTTAAATGGCATGTCATTATTCACAATAGGTATTGTTTGAAACAAGAGCAACATCTTTCATAAAATATTCATTTTTATAGTTGATATCCTGCCTAGTAATGGAAGTTTCAGTTTAGACCATCTTTGTTGGCTTATCTCCATGTCTTTAATAATACTAGTCAATGATTTAAATGTCAAAAGTATAGCAAATAAAGAAAAAGACTTACGTCTTTCTGAAAAGAAACTGTATTCTTGTGCATCTCTATATTTTAGTCTCCAAGTTTCCAGTAATTCCAATTTGTCCATCAGATTAAAAAAAGATTTTGGCAACTTCCCTTAATCATGTTTTCTTTTGTCAGCCGGTTTATCAGTTCTCAGGTTTATTATGCATTACAATCTCCCAAAAAAAGCCACCTCTCATAAGAGAATTCTAAAACTTTTATCAATAGTTTTTTCAAAAAGGGGGCTTTATTTTCAGTGAGGGCATAAACACTAGTAATCACTTTTTTCTCTTGAATTTATATGTCTGCTCCTACATAACATCCATTTGAATCTTCAAAATTTTTCTCTACAATCAATTTTGAATCCACATAAATCACCACTCCTTTTTTTCTTGTTGGTAGATGAGGTAAGTTCCTTCCCCAATTTAGAATTTAACAAATATTATCTGACTTTCTGACATACAAAAGGGGACCAGACTGAGGTGCCACTGTCTCCCTTGCTCTTCATGTTGATTTTGGAAGTTTTTAGTAGAACCATCAAACAAGAGGAAAAAGTCAAAGGGATCTCTATCAAGAAACAAATTTTTAAGTGGAGAACATTTGCTCATGAACTAGTAATATTTTTACAGGATCCATTAGAAGGTATGGACATATTTAATCAGAACACTGACATATTTCAGGGCTTTAGCAGGCTTTAAGTTGAATAAGGATAAACGGTCATCATGACTAAGAACATGACAAAAGAGTAACAAGGTTTATTTTTAGAAAAATAAATGGAAAAAAAGTGAAATATTTGGGTTTTTCTTTGAGAAACAAGGTACAAAACAATTTCAAAACAAAACAATTTCAAACAAACAAAAACTACCATTAAAACTTGGAAAGATATAAAGCAGGGCATTGAAATGTAGTCTAAATTGAAATTGTCATTATTAGGCAGAATATCAGTTATTACTATGAATGTATTACTAAAAATGTTATTCCTATTTCAGATAATACCAATCATAATTAATGATTTATTTTTTCAACAATGAAAAAGATATATATTGACATTTATATGGCAGGGCAGAAACCTAGAGTGAAAATGAAGGCACTTCAAGATGTAAAGCAAAGAGATGGTTTGGTACTTCCAGATTTAAAGATGTATTTTTACACATCTTGTATGATTTGATTGAACAATTGGATGCCATGAAAAAGAGAAAGAATTCTGATTCTATGATTTGGTTGGCATGTTTCCGTACAGTATGACAAAATTAAGGAAAATATAAATTTTAAAAACTATTTTATAAGATGAGCTGTATTTAAGAGTATGGATGAAATATAAAAATTGATCGTATCCTAAAATGCCTTTGTGAGTCTCACCCATGAACCTCTTTTTTCAAGAGAAATATTGATTAAGTGAAAATGGATAACATACAGTGATTTAATTAAAGTGGAGGGTGAACAGGTGCTTTTGAAAACAAATGAAGAGTTAAAAGCACAGAGTTTGAATTTAAGTTGGTTTGCTTCCAGACAAAGAACAGAAAGATTTAAAATGGATTTTTAAAAATGTTGGTTTTGATGTTGAAAGAATGGATTTTGAGAATCGACTATGTAAAGTCGATGCACATTGGATAGCTAAAATGTGTAAAATATTGCGGTGCAATTTGAAATGGAAAGAGAATGGAAGGTATGGTTAAATGGACACAAAATGAGAGTCACCCAGTTAGAACTGATCAGTGGGGAAAGATATGAACAAAGGATTTAAAATTTACTTTATGATTTTAAAGATTATTTTTATAAGATGATGTACATACGGTAATTAACACCAGATAAATTTCCTAAAATGTATAGTCTCATCAAATATATGTTGGAAGTCTAATATAGAAGGGCCATTTTTCATGTGTGGTGGACCTGTGATAAAGCAAAGAAATATTGGGTGATGATGGAGACCATCTTAAAGATTAAAATTCAACTAACTACAAAACTGTACTTGTTGGGACTGAGAGATGACTAGATAGATAATAACTGTGTAAGAGTCATACAATACATGACTGCTGCAGTGAGAATAATGTATGCACAGAAGTGGAAAGATTCCATGACCCCAACTGAAGATGATTGGATACTGAAATTTTTAGACCTGGCTAGGATGGATAAACTGATACTGCTACTAAGAGATAATTCTCTTACACAATTTTTTTAAAAAATAAGATAAGGTTATTTTGTCTAAGGTGGACAAGCAATAAAAGGATTTGAGCACAAGGGGGACATTGGCGTAACTTGCATAGAATGACTTTTAAGATATATAAAATATATATTTATATAGTAATAAATACTTGGATTGCTATCCATAATAAACAAGTTAAAGTTTAGATTTAAGAATTCCAGCAAATTACAATACAAAAGTGATAATCCATTCTCTTTGGAGTCAATATTTTTCTTTTGTTGTAACAATTTGTGCATTATGTTAGTTTGGTAAACTGAGTTTTGTCTGTAGTTTTTCTACATGTAGTTTTATATTAAGTAAAATGGTGTTTGATAAAAAAGTTTAAAAAAAGATTAAAAGATTAAACTCGGGTCACTCTGAGTTCACCTCTAGTTCACGTCCTGTTTTGACTCAGGCTGCATCAGTGACCTTGGAGTTTATCTTCCAAAAGGTAAAGAGATTCTTGCTTCTCATGCCCTGGGCTTATTTAAAAAATTTAAACTCAAACTCTAGGCTAATTTTACCAGTATTGAGGATATTAAGCCTCTAGGCTTGCCAATGCCTTTTAAGGCTTTTTCTTCTTCTTTTAACTCAGTTCCATAACACTGGTTTCAGTATTTGTTTTAACAAATTGGGGGAAAAAATCTCACAAAGATGTTGCAGAGGTGTTGGTGATGAAGTTAATGTTTCCCATGTGGCATTAACTCTGAAGTGGTGGGTACAATGTGGTAGGGCATAATGTCATCCAGATTCTTCTAGTCTTCTTGCACTTCCAGAGACTCCTTTTGGGCTTCTTAAATGCCCAGATTTGTGGGGGCAATCATCCCAAGGGAGAAATCTAGCCAGTCTCCAATGCCCTAAACTGGCTCCAACAGCGTTCAGCACCTTGTCACTTACTTAGAGAAACAAAATCTCTAAGGGACAAAACCACATGGTGCCCTTTCCATCCTTCAAGTCCCCTAGTTACTTTTCAGAGATACACAAAACTGCATTGTGAAGAATACACTCTGCAACTTTGCAGAACTGAAGCCTGCTCACCTATTTTAGTTAAGCGGCTCATTGTGTGGCAACTGCACTGCTTCGGTATGCTGGTACGGGAATCATATAAACTGAATGATCTCATGAGGAGGGGGGAAAATCAAAACATATCCTGCACTTAAAACTGGGTATATGGGGGAAAGTGTCTCAACTATTTTGCTTCTGACAGTCTAAGTTTTCTGTATTCCACCCCACCTCTGGAGCGTTGCTTAATGTGATTAATCTGAAGTATTATGGTCCAGAGGTTTATAACCTACCTGTCAGCAGTTTGTCTAGAGCAGTGGTTCTCAACCTGTGGGTCCCCAGATGTTCGTGGACTTCAGCTCCCAGAAGCCCCAGCCACTATGGTCAATGCTCAGGGCTTCTGGGAGCTGAAGTCCATGAACATCTGGGGACCCACAGGTTGAGAACCACTGGTCTAGAGGAGGGTGGGAAAACATACAGTTGTTCAAAGGTTGCTGGACTGCAATTCCCAGCAGCCAAAGGGTTCAGAACACTACGGCCATTTCCAGTTAGGGAGGGGCCTTTAGAATCCTCAGCCAGAGAGCAATTTGGCCTCAGGAAACTACAAACCCCAGAATTCCACAGGATGTTGAAAGTGGAATAATAGCACTATAACAGTGTAGTGTGGAAATGGTCTATGCCTTGCAGTCAGACATGATTGCTACCCTTGCTTTGGTGAGATTGCTTTAGGGAGACACAATGCAGTAGGACTGGTTGAGACTAATATTTGCTGGGTTGTAGCCCAAAGGTTGTTCCCAGAAGCATGCATTGTTTGTCACGTGAAAAGTAAGATGCATAATCAGCTACAAGTGCAGTCATACAGCTGTCTAATTGCTGCAGATTCACTAATACCACTATGAATGTGTGCACGGGAAAAAAAATTAAGAAAGCGTTTTGCTTCTGTTGCTTCATACATGGCCCACACTCCTTACAGGCTGATCTCGTGCAAAGCAAAGGTTAGCATGTTCATATCTTACAGGTCGTTGCCTTAAAAGGAAATCTGAACAATGCCAGCATTACCTAACCTTACCTTTCACAAAGTTCTTTACACTTTGAAATGCAACATACGACACAGATAGAACTCGTAATAATAATTTAAAAATCTATTAACTACCAAAATTAACACATTACAACTTTGCTCCCGCGAAGAATGCTGCAAATGCAACCATTAGATCGATTTTTTAAATTAAATAACAATGTATTAAAAGAATGTTGTAAAAGAAATAATTATTGAAAACGTAATTGTCTTTTCATCTCAGATGCCCTGAAAAAGCACAGCTGAGAAACACAGCGGAATCAGGTAGAAGACTGAGGCCACTTCCGCACTGGACCGTTGTAGTGCTATTATTCCAGTTTCAACGTCCTATGGAATTCTGAGGTTTGTAGTTTATGGGGGCCAAAGGGGTCTCTGGCTGAGAATTCTAATTGCCCCCTCTCTAGACTGCAAGTCCCAGGATTCCATAGGATGTTGAAAGTGGAATAATAGCGCTATAACAGTCCGGCGCGGAAATGGTCTGAGGTAAACGTCTCGCCCAACGGGAAAGCCAGGCTGGACCTCTGAGGAGCAGGCGGGGAGGGGCGGAGCCACCACAAACTAGGGCGGAGCCAGAAGGGGGCGGAGCGACCACCGCCCCTGGAGGACCGGGGGTGGGAAGGGTGGGCGAGAGGGAGTCGTTCTGTCCCTCGCCGTGAGCTCTGTGGTTAAGATGGCGGCGGCGGGGATTGCGGGGGCGAGTGCGTGAGGGCCTGTCCGGAGGACGGCGGCGGCGGCGGCGAGGGAGAAGAAAGCAGGGCAACCCTGTGGGGAGCCGGGCTTAGGGAGCGGCGCAGGCGGCGGCATGTGACGAGCCCAGGAGGCCGAGGGCGCTGGCGAGGGCCCGGGACAGGAGGAGGAGGAGGAGAACGGGGATGGGCCAGCAGGTGGGCCGCGTCGGCGAGCCGGGCACCGCCGCGCTCCAGCAATCGCCGCCGCCTCAGCAGCAACAGCCACAGCCGCCGCCTCTTTCCCAGCCGCAGCCGCAAGCGAGGGGCCTCCGGGGGAGTAACAGTGGCGCCGCGAGGCCTGCCAGCCGGAGGCGAGAGGCCGCCGCCGCCGCCCCCCGAGGCGCCGAGAGCGGCTTCAATGTCTTCACTCAGCACGGTGAGTCGGGAAGCGGGCGGAGGCGAGGCGGGGGGGGCTGCCGCAGATGCTGGCAGCGAGTGGGTGTGGCAGCCAAGCGGAGGCCGCCTGGAGTGGGGGCTTCCTTTCTATCCCTCTCACGGGCGCCGTTGAGCCTAGGGGGTTGGCGTCCGTCTCCCATCCTCACGGATTGAAAAGAGAACGACGCTCGTAGACAAAGGTCTGCCTGGTCTAGCGTTTTGTTCCCGGCAGGGGTCCGCTTGACGCCCCCGGGAAGCGCTCCGGTGGGCAAGAAGGGCGGGAGCTTTCGCTTGTGGTGGTTGTCCTTCGAAGCACGTCATGCGCTGGGGGTACGAGGATGTGGATTTGGAGACACTGGTTTCGTTGCTGTAGCTGTCAGCAAAGAGCTATTTTCTTTTAAACGGGTTGATTTCTTTTTAATGTGAAGTCCTTTTAAACCTGTGAGCATTCTAGGCGGTCGATCGGACGGTTGATTAGTTCATGGACTTGATGAAGTGGACTTTAGGTCAGCAAAAGTTGCGGCGGCCTATAGTCTTACAGGGGTCGGTGAATGTTCTTGTTTTCCCTAAAACACATCATATGAGCGTTCTGGAATCTAGAGCAGATATGGTTATTTTTCAGGAGCACCAGTGTTTGCAGTCAAGGTATTAGTTGTATACACAGTTATTACTGTGATAAGGTCCTAATTGTTCATGCATCACAGCTGTATGTCAAAGGCGCACACTCTTTTAGAATGACCAGTGTTGGCTGCTGTGATTATGACAGTTTTTAAAAAGAACCAAAGGAAATGCATTTCTTTGTTTGTAGTTCGAATGTATTTCAGAACCACCAGTGACTAATCTTGCTTATCTTCTTTGCGGAAGCTTGTGTACCTATGTATTGTTGTGATGGTGGTGGTGTGCTTTCAAGTCCTTTTCGACTTATGGTGACCCTAGGGCAAACCTATTGGGGTTTGCTGGGGCTGTGTGTGTGTGACTGCCCACAGTCACCCAGTGGGTTTCCATGGCCAAGTGGGGAATCAAAGTCTGGTCTCCAGGGTCAGAGGCCAGCGCTCAAACCACTACACCGGCTCTCCATGTATCACTAGTGAAACTTGAAGTGTTACCATACTCGTTTTGTGATTGCCCTTCGCTGCTGACTTGTCAGTTGTCTTGTCTTCCTCTGGCATAAGATCCCATTCAAGGCACTTCCTTGATGCCTTAAGTTATGCTAATAATTTACTGTTGCAGAGTGTAGTGGCTGAAACTTTATTTCAAGCTGTCCCAAAGATGCCCCAGAATGTAGTTACTGGTATTTTAGAGCTTGCTTTCCTGTGGTTGCTTTTCATCAGGGATTTTTTTTGGAATGTTTGTAGGCATTATTATGCCAGCTCAGCAATTCTTAAGTTAACAGTCTGTTTAACTGTAATCTTTGCTGGCAGGCATGAAGTCAGAAGAGAACTGTACGTGTGCTGTCTTGGGTGAAAGTCAGCATCTCTGTAAGCATCTACGTCTGGGAGGTGGTGGGTGAGGTACAGTGCGATTCAGAGTCACATTGGTCAGGAGCATAGAGATAAAGAAGTGGGGTAGTTTCTTACTCGTGTTCTTTCATATCTCTTGACAGGTTTTATTGTATACAGTTACAGTGCAGTTTCTAGGCTTGTATACAGTTTCTCCCTGTTACTGCCTGTTGATCAGATCTGTTGTTTTTAAAGGTTTTTGTGGGGAACCTAAGTAGGCAACCATCACCAGTTTTTTTTAATTAAGCCCTTGGATGAGTTTGGAGTTCCCCCAAGGCATTTTTGTCTAGATCTCTTAGGATAATTTTGTGTCTTGAGTATGATCATTTGAAATGCCTTTGGGAACTATTAGCATATTTGACAATACTTAATTCAAGCTGTCTTTGATGTAAACTGATCTTTTGGATCTCCTGATTTAGATACTGTAGGTGGACAGTAAGTACTTAGCTCAAGGAAAGCTGCATGTACTTATTTCCAGTGTAAAAGTGCTGCTATTTTACATCAGTGTTTATTTAAAGATAGTTTTTGTTAAACACAAACCTTTTAAATACAGTAAAATCACATGAAGACACAAAAAACATAACACAATATATTACAAACTAAAAAAACCTGTGACACTGATTACTAAACTAAACAATTAAAACTGTAGTATAAGAAAGAAAGGAAAAAGGAAGAAAAAGAGAGAATATACAGTTGGCCCTCCACATTTGTGTGTATTTTCACAGATTAGATTATTTGCAAGTTTCTCCAACCTCTCTCCCCCACTCAAGAGTTTCTTTTCTGGGAGAATGTTCCTCTTGGTGGCTTTGATCTGGCGCCACAGTGCTTTAAAAACCAGCCTCTGGTACCCCTCTTTACCAGCAGCTGCCTGGCTGGCTAAGGAAGACTTGCAGCCCAGTTTCGCAGCACTACAAACCCTCTCCTGATCCCCTTCCCCCCATACCCAAGGAAGGAGATGGGCA
Source organism: Iguana delicatissima (assembly GCA_948472985.1). Classification (NCBI taxonomy): domain Eukaryota; kingdom Metazoa; phylum Chordata; class Lepidosauria; order Squamata; family Iguanidae; genus Iguana; species Iguana delicatissima. The sequence continues at coordinate 254,353 of CAOKZL010001877.1, read as the reverse complement.
AGAGAGAGGGAACATAGGAATATCATGCTGACCTATCCCTTTTACCTCTCCTTTTCCTGATCTGGTTTGGACCCTGGGTGCCTGCTCTCCCCACCATGCCTCAGACACCTTCCTACAGACACACACACACACACACATTTTGGTATTTGCAGTTTTTCCACTTTTGTGGGGCTCCTGTACCCTTAACCGTAAAGAATGTGGAGGGCCGACTAGTTAACTTCCCACTTCCTGGCATATGGTAGAAGGTTATCAAAAGAAAAAAAAATATTTTATTTTATCCTCTTTGATTTCTTACAACTAAATATACTTATTACAGTTTTAAATTATTTTCTCTTACTTTTCTTCATATAGTACTTCTAGTTACTTGCAAATTAATCATAATTAAAAATAAAAATTTTTTTACTACAGTAATAATAAACTTGGCTTTGATAATCAAATCCTAGTACTTTAAGTCTGCCACCCATATCTTTTACAAATTGCTCTTGCCCACTGTTTATGAAAATCTTCTAATGTCTTCTCTTACTAGAATTGTCAGTTTGTCTATCTTTCCATGTCCTATAGCTTCAGTAGCCAATCTTCATGAAATAATATATCCAAGACCTTCCATCTTTGAGCATAGATGTACCACTGCTGTACATTATCCATTTTTAACCTTCCCTGTCTTTGAAATATAATAACCCCATTCTACAAGGCTTTGAATGCTGTGGAACTTTTGAGTACTGCACAAAATTCTGGGACCTCTTATATAGGGGACACATAACATTTTTATATAGCATAGCCTAGGTCCTTTCAGATTTTCTGAGACCTGCTCCTGCATCAAGTGAAAATAGATCACACTAAGCAGCCAGAATGGGATTCACATTACAGAGGAAGGCCTGAGTGTGGGTGAATTTTTAAGAAAGCTCCCCAGTCCCAGTAGTGGTGAACCTCTTTTGTCCATCCCAAGCATCCCATCAGAGAGAAGGTTCATATCTACTGATGCCTAATACAGAAAGCAAAGGAGAAACCCTTACATCACAGCACCTGTGCAGCCCTCTTGATAGGAGTTCTGTTGAGCTTCCTGGGTCTGCCATGGGAAAAAACAGACACTCTTGGCCAAATGGGAGGACTTGATAACTGAGGTTGTCACAACTACGTACATAGCTTTGTTCTCCAGCATCTCACAGTGTAGGATACTTCAGAGTTTATTACTGATTTCAAACCAATAATTTTGAGTTCGTGTCCTATTAGTGGAATGGAGGAAAATATTTCCAATTATATTTTGATTGTCTGACCAAAAACAGTCACAGGAAATGCAGTGAGACAGTTTAAAAACCGGTGGTGCTACCTGGCAAAGCTGGCCTATCTGACAATGTAGCAGAAGGTAAAGATAGATTGATCCTGCACCTTGTTGTGATAGAGCCAGATGGTCTTGCCCGTCTGTGGCTCACTTGTTTCCCTTCTGTCATTAGCTCCTCCTTTCAAGTGCTCTTGTCCAATTTCTCGGTGCTGGGTTTTTTTGGGGTTTTTTTGACCTATATGAAGAAGGGTTGTCAGGAACCGAATACACACACACAAATGTAACAGTGCTAATACACTATTTATTAGGAGTGTGATACATAGTACACTTCAGTGAGCGAACTGAAGGCAATTAGCAAACTCCAAACATTAAAAGCAAATAGTTTCACATCCCACCTGCAAGAGACTTTGGAGTTCAGGTTTCGGCCTAGCAGCGCTTATCACTACATTCCTAGCTTTGTTTATCTAACGGTCTCTGGTTCTCATACCTTGTTACAAGCAAGTAGCTAATTAACTCTTACTACATGTCTCATAACTGAAATATGGAGGACCACCCGACAAGGGTCCTTCATGTACTCCCCACAATTCAGTTTCTTCTGATGGTATGTAACAAATATTCTTCCCCGCTGCCCTGCTGACGTTCCTAGTGAGGGTGTGAGAGAATTGAACCGTTATAGAACCCTGTGTGATTTGGAAATTCTCTGGCCCTGCTGGAGCCCCTTAGCTTGTATATCTTTAGTACAGGGTTGCTTGGTTAAAAGTCTAATGATGAGGAGTGTCATTAATTTTGCAGTCTAGATCATCCTATTCAGCAGATATTACTGCTGCCTACAGACAGCAGACATCCCCACATGTCTTCCTGAAAATATGATTGGGATAAGTTTGCTTGCTTTTTTTATTTGTTTAACAATCAGACTTTTAATTTCCCAGCTCATCTTGATGGTTGCAGGCCTGGTATAGTTTAAACATATATGGCTGTATATTTGCCTCAGTCTTTCTCTGAGCATAAACCTGGCCTTCTGTTCTTGTTTATATATGTTATATGTGTGTCATGTGGGCAGCAGTCACCAGGAATATATATTTGTTTAGCAGACTTATTTCCTACCTTTCTATTTATCTCCAAAGTAGCTTACAAGAGAATGCAACAAAATACATGCATGGGACTCAGCAATCTGTATTCTCCTTGCTGATGAACAGGACCATAGCGTGCTTCCTTTTAGCTTTGTAGTCTCATGGCAACTGGCAGGTAGTGAGTTTTTTTCTGTCTGGTAAACTTAGTAACCGGGCTTCTTGCAGCTGCGCACTCTCTGCATCTTGCTGTTTGGGCTTGGTGCAAAGATGACATCAGTAAAATGGAGTGTTAAATTTAATTTAAAGGCTGTAAAATGGTTCTTCATTAATCAGTGAAGACTTTATGATTGGAATTGCTCTCGGCTTTTCTTATTATTCAGTCAGATAAAAATTTTCCCAGTGCTAATCACAGGTGAAATAGTTGCCATCTTCACCTCAGCCAACATGAATAAAATTACTTCCTTTAAAAGTGGTAACAATATTAGAAAGACAGCGTATGAACATGATATTATCTTTAGTAAGCCTGAGAAAAGGACTTTCTTGTATAATAAGATCTTACTGAGCCAAGAGGAATGACACCATTTGTAATGTGGTAAATGCATTTACCTTTACAGCATCATCTTGAGGAAGCCATGAATTTAGAGTACCAGAGACAGTTTCTAAAAACTCTTGAAAATAAATAGAATGAACTCTTTCTGTAGGTATTGATTAGGAAATCATAGTGTGCCAATTTGCATGAAGCCATAGGTGTTCTATCTGTTGTCAAGTGTTTTAGTTTTAAAATGCAAGATAAATCTCTCAAAATTTTGTATCCATTGAAGTTGAAACCTTCCTGCAATGGTTGTTTTCTCTTGGATACCTACTAGGTAGTCCTTTCCCACATTTGCTGTTTTTCTGCTCTTCTCTCTACAATCCTTAATTTCAAAGCCATCATTCCTATATGTACTCACAGCATTATTCATACAGCTTTTTATACATTGCCTAAGTAGCTAGTGGTCATGAGCAATGTAAAAATCAGTGTGCAGGGTGGAGTGCTTGGGATTTAAGTGCTGTCTTGTGCTGTTGCTGTATATGTTTTAGGACTGCTGTCCTTGGCATGTTGTATGAGGTAGTGGATTAACTTTCCACGAAGACAATTCTGGTGTGTAGTAAAGGCGAACCAGTGTTGTCTTGGGGTCAAAGAAGAACCTGTTAGTGAACTGAACTAAAACTGATATCACTGTTTTATTTCATAATAATACCTTGAAATGTCTCCTGTTTTCTGACATGTACCACTTGCAAAACAAAGGATGTGATGTAGGAGTGGCCTTTAAAAGATGCTAAGACAGCATCTGCTTGGTACCGACTTTTAATTTAGCTCATTCTACATAACTAACTTGGTAAAATTGAAAGAAGTTAAACAAGAGGAAAACAATTCCAGGACAAAGTGTAACATTTTCTTCTTGTGTCACTTAGATCATTACATGCAACTACATGCAGTGCACTTCTAAATGTATATCCAAATTTTTTAAAAAATATAGAAAATATGTGTGTAAATACGTATCTTAGTGGTCCGCAGTGTTCCATGTTGGTTATAGCTCCTTATTGAGTATACAGTAAATGGCAAAACTCTGGTTGTAGCTCTTTGAAATGGGTCCAGCCAGTACTGTCTGTTTCTATAGTGATGTGTCTGAGAGGAATTGGAGCCTTTGTGATCTAGCTGGATTGTGTGCAGGAGACAAGAAGGAAGAGACCTTCCAGGATACTTGGCTTTTCCCATAGCATGTATTTTACTTGAGTTTTGGTGTCTTCCCTTTTTTGATGGATTCATATCCTAGTCTCCCTTTGCTTGGCTCTGCTGTTGAACTCCAGCAGTACTCCACAAGCAAGAATGTAGACTGCTTAAGCTTTCTCACTGTTTGAGATTCCATGCACACATTCTAGCTCAGTAGTGCTCAGTATTAGCTTTATGATTTGGATCTCACATACAATAAGGAAACAATTCTGGCTTTGTTAACTTCAGCCAGAGAAATCTGTTGGTAACTTGGGATTGATTCCCAACATCTTTGCCCTAAATATACAATTGAGGAACGTGTAAGAAAAGACAGGGAATTTTATTAGCATTTTACAGAAGATGGAAGTGAGACAGGCATGGTAATACTTTCATCGGGACTGAGCAGAGTTTCCACTCCCTTCACTGTTCCTCAGAACTTCTCCTCCTCCTCCTTCAGTCTTCCATTTTGCCTACAAACTGGTGCTTTGTGCACAAAACACAAACAGAAGAGATGCATTTTGAGGGATCTGTTTCCCTTTTATTCAGCACGTCACGGTACAGAGCAAAGTGACAGATCATTCAAGAACTCAGCTGATGATGCTGAAAGGCATCTTCTGAATGATGACAGAGCAAACATCTACCAAAAGAAACAGGAAAGGAAAGTGATAAAAATGAAGACTGCTAGATGGTTGCAAAAAGATAAAATGCAAATAGATGCTTGCAGTTTTAAAAACACAGTCCTGCCTCCACATCCACACATTTGATCTTTCGAATTTGATTATTCACAAGGCATGTGTTGCCTCCTCCCCATTTTCTTCCTTCCCATTTTCCTCCTCCCATCCCTTGCATTCCTCACCCAAGGCTTGTGTTTAAAATGGACATTTTTTTCCTTTTTTCTGTGCCCCAAACCCTTGCGAATGTAATGGGCCTACTGTATAATAATTTCTTCTGAGATTGGAGAATTGTGCTGCTAAGAACATTACTAATCATCAAACTTTTTAAAAACTCTCCTTTTTTCATCAATAACATTTTTCATCATATGACATGTTCTTGAATGATAAATAAAAACTGAAACATCACGGTTAAAGAACAAAATATTGCTGCAATAATATTGAGAAGATTACAAAGTAGCATCTTAAGAATTTCAATTCAAATGTGAACTTTTCAGAGAAAAACTCTGTGGACAATTCTACCTGATAGAACAATAATAATAGAACAAATAGAGGGATGAATTTCACAGTAAGTGCAAAAGGTCCAGGGATGTTCACCACACAACACGAAATAATAACCTGAAGTCCAAAGCTCTACATTTTACAATGACTCTATGGCAGAGCTGAGCCGGAGTAACGTGTAGATTTCTGATCACTGTATGTCAAAAGAATATTACAGACCAGTATTCCTTTACCTGGGGTCTGTGGACAGAAAAGAAGGGACTTTTTCATATATGGTGGTCTTCGCAGAAAGCAAAAACAACTTGGCTGTAGATTCCCTGACTGATGGAAGATACTTTGAAACCTAAGCTCTTCTTGCTTGGATTGACAGACAAGAAGTTTGGAAGAATTATTCAGTTTGGAAGCATTATTCAGTATATGACTACAACTGCTATATGCTCAGAGGTGTAAAACCTTAGGTATTCCATCCCAAGAAAACTGGCTGATGACATTTTATGATCTGGCAGAAATGGACAAACTGGATATTTTGATTAAAGAACCACTGAGTAATTTTAAGAAAAAGTAAGACATGATTACATATTTGAGAGAGTATTACGGGGAGAACTTCAGTTCTGGGTTTTGAAGATCGGTAGTTTTTGCCAATATGTAGAAGTATATCTAAAGTTATAATGTTGAAAAGCAGATTTAACATTTTACAACCATCAGCTGAGGGGCAGCTTTTTGACCTCGTTTTAGTTTAGTGGTTATTGTTTTTGTTTTTGTTTTCAATTGGGTAGTTTTTGTATTGTTTGTTTTAGATAGTTTTGTCTTTGTTTGTTCTATTTTTTTTATTCCCGTGAGTGTTCTTTTATGTATTTAAACTTTGTGTTTAATAAAAATATTTTTTAAAAATGGAAAAAAATAGGAACAATATACCTCTGAATGTCTGATATTGGGAGACCACACCCTGGGAGAGATACGCTCTTTCATGCCCACTGATGTTACTTTCGGATATGTGCCTGAATGCATCCAGAAATAAGATGCTAAACTAGGTAGAACTTTTGACTGATGTAGTAGGATTCTTGTAGTATACTACAAAAACTTCAATCCCAGTAATAATCACCAACTACAAAACTGTAGAAACAAATGGTAAGCAAACAGCTTATGTGAAATGCTTTGAATACACTAAAGCCTCTATACCTACTATCATTTCATAATTTAGTGGGAACTTATTCCAACTTACAACCTTATTACATATGTAAATATATATAAGACACACACACAAAACTTTGTAGCTTAATTATAACTGAGGGGCTTCACCACATAGATACATACAGAAGGATGAGAGCCAGCATGGAATCATGGTTTGAGCACTGGACTATGACTTTGGAGACCAGGGCTTGAATCACTGCTCAGCAGCGGAAACCAACTGGGTGACGCTGGGCAACTCACACTCTCTCAGCCTTAGGGAAGAACAAAGGCAAACCTCTTCTGAACAAATCTTACCAAGAAAACCCCATGATAGGGGCCTTAGGGTGCCCCATAAGTTGGAACCAACTTGAAGGCACACAACAACAGCGTGATCAGAAGGTAGGTACATAGTTCAAAATTAAGAAAAATTTCTGTAAGACCGTCCAAACAGAAAAAGTAACTAGCCAAAATTAACTGAAAATGTCCTTCTTAATTTCTTCCTGTAAAACCCAATCCTAACTGTGTCTGCCTAGAAGTAAGACCCACTTTGTTTAATAGACTCTCTCTCTGATAAATGTGTAAAAGCAGAAGCAGGCAATGTGTGATCCTCCATCGTGGGACTGCATCTGCCATCAGCTCTAGTAAACACTAACCAATAAAGAGGAAGGTTGGGAGTTGCAGTCCAACAACATCCGGAGGGCCACAGTTTGCCCACTATTGTGTATAATGAACTGCAGTCTCAGTAATGCTCTGATAATCTCACCAATAGTTCCTTTTGCAAATTATACTGCAAGTGACTGAAAGCTTTTCTTTAGTCTTTATCAAGACAGAAAGAACTAAGAAATCCTATTAATAGACAGGGATGTTTGTTAACATTCATTTAACAAAAGTACTTGCACTCGTTTTCAGCTATAGGTCATTAAATGAGGGAAAGTAAGTTTTATACAGACACAGTTGTAGTTAGACACAGTTTTTGGATGCCTTGACAATAACCCTGTCTTTAGATTCATCTTGCCTGACTATGTTGCAAAAAATCTGCTCCCAAAGGCAGGCACAGAATGTTCCATTTTTGTTGCAGCAAAACCTTGCGTAAGAACCAAGCTACCAACCCAGAAAGGAAATCCAGTGGCCCCTCCACATTCACAAGGATTCAGGGCACAAGATCCTCATGAAAGCGGAAAAATCATGAATAACTCCCTCTCCCTGCAATCTTCCTCCCATTCCCTTTCAGGCTCTAGCATGGGAATCTTCTTTTTCTGCACCCAGAACAGAGGCAAGGGAAGCTCCAGAGGAGAGAAGGAAAGAACACTGCATGTCCCCATTGCCTTACCTTTTGCTTCGACATTTGTTCTCAGCGCCAGAGCAGAGGCAAAGGCAAAGGGAGAGCTCTGGATGGGTGAAGAAAAGCACATGAAAGTGTTTCCCAACCACCACTACCTTTCCTTTTGCCTTGGTCCATGTTCCCACCACTAGGACAAAGGCAAAGCTGGGAGGGGAGAGATCCGGAGAGCTGAAGGAAAGTGCATGTGTGCATCTCCTTGCCATTGCCTTACCTTTTGTCTCAATGGGAGGGAAGAGCTCCGGAGGGCACAAGGAAAGCATGCACATGCATCTTCTGCTTCCCCACTGCCCTATCTTTTGCCTCAGCACTCTTTTCCTTCTTTCTTTGCCTGGCAAAACACAAGGGAATGAGAGGAAGAGAATAGGAGAGAGGCATGGGCACCTCACAAATCATCAAATTCATGAGAGTCTAACCTGCGAATGTAAAAACAGGACTGTATATTCAACCTTATTGCAAGCGGCTTCTGTAGGAAGAAATAGGTTAGAGACTCCTTTTTTCAGCAATTACCATGGATTTTATCTTGACAACACTTTACAAGTATCACAGCATTTATAATCAAGTATCAGTACACAAATATGAAGACAGTCATAGAAAATGTGTATTTATTTCTTTCATTTCTAAGCAGGTATGGCCTAATAGCTTTACAACTGCAAATTCTATTTGGGATAAAACATACCTAATTCTGTACATACAGTTGGGCGTGAACTATCCAGAGAGTGTCTTTAAGCAGAGGAAGCACGATTGCAATAATTTACATTTCCTCCTTTGATTTTTAAAATGAAAAGATGTAGATAATCTTTAAATTTTGATAATATAGTCACTAGCATCCCATAGGCTTTGAAAGCATACCCTATACAAATTCTATAATCACATCTTACACAGCAGTACACTGAGGAGCTCAGGATGATACTTTGATCTAGCTTAGCAACTTAGTACAGACTGTGTACACTCAAGGCTGAGCATGACTTCCAGGAGTAAGAAATATCAGTATGCAACACTGATTGGCACTTTTAAACTTTTGGACTGAGTAGGCCACATCTAGTATTAATACAAGTAACCTGGACTTCTACCTTATCTCAACAGTAGACACTGAATGGAACACCACACCTTTCAAAATTAGATCCAAGTGTAGCCCCCTATTAAACCTAGCACAGTCCTGTGCTCCAAGTTCTTTCCCTTCTGGGCTGACATGGGAGGAAAAACTCTAGTGTTTGTGTAAAGCCAACTGCAAAGGGTTTACAGTTGCAGAAAATTCATCACTGGGCAGCACAGTAAATTGAATGCTTCTGCTTTAAAATGTCTACACTAAACAGAAGTACTGAGAAACTGGCAGTGTGTGCCCAATCAGAACACTTCTACTCTAGCAAAAAAGACAAAGCATTCATCACAAATTTCTGTTTTTGAGAAAAAAACTGTATGAATTAACCATTCATTCTTGGGCACTGAAGATCAAAACACTAGAAGCAAGGGAAGTTGTGTGAGCAATACCAGAGAGACAGAAGGTGTAAACATAAGAGATGTGGACCAAGACAATTAGGAAAGAGAGAAGATCTGCTACGACATATCCTTTTCTGGTTCTCAAAATGTATTCACAACTTGGATTGCTGCCCAGTATAATTAGAATTATCTAAATGCAAGAACAGAGCATGAACTTCATTCATCATAATAGGATTTCCCCCATTTCATTAACTTACCATCTCAAAAGCATGAATTACCGTTAGCTAAAATGTAACCAGGCTCAGGGGCCAAATCCAGCAGAGATAGGATATCTGAAGTGATGCTGCAAATATATTCCTACAGCTATAGCATGATCATAAAGTATATCCTTCATGTGGAACTGGTTTTCATCTTCTTAAGGAGAACAAATGAAATAATATTACAGACTTGCAGAAAACGTTGCAACTGAATGTGAACCATGTTATTCATTGCATCAAGTGCTTTCATAACTGGCTAGCTGTTGTTAGCAGTTACATAAATTCTGCCAAATACAGAGAGAAGATAACTGGTTTGTCATCTAGTTCTATCTGGTAGCCTTTCCCAATCTGATTAACTGTAGATGTTTTAGACTACAGTTACCATTATCCCTGCCGAATATCTCCAGCTACAGAATTGTTAATTCGTCTAATCTTACTACAGGCTTCTACGTAGCACATTTTAAAATGTGCATCTAAAGTTGCACTAATGAGAGTAGCAGTCTTAATTATTTGCAGGGCACCAAATTGGGAAAAGCTACTCAGTCGGACAGAGGGCTTACAGATGTGGATGCAAATGCTCATTACTGTATCAAATCAGCAGGTCTCCAGAGCAATACCATAATTCCTACACTGATCAATCAGAGCTCACAAGACACTGGGGCAATATCCAACAGTGTCATTCCACCAGCAGACAGTGAGGAGAAGGGACATCCCCCCTCCTTATAATACAGCCACCAGTTCATCAGCAAAATCAATTCTGGAAGGCAGGGAAACCACAAAGCACCAGTTTGTAGGGAGAAAAGATGAGCTGGGAATTCCAGAAATACAAGGGGGAATATTTTCAAGCCCTTGAAGCAGAGTGGGCACTAACTATAGCGTCTGTAACCGTGAAATCCATCTCAACAGCTATAAAAGAAAATACTTTGAAGTTAATCAAGGTGGTAATAAATACTGGTTAAGTCACATCAAACTAAGAACAGCACTTCTCTCTCCTGCGGGAGGGGCTGTGAAAAATGAACACCATTTGGACATCTTTGGTTGTCATGTTCAGTTGTTAGGAAGTTTTGGGAAAACATAATAAATGTGATCTGTCAAACTAATCACAACATACTGTACTGTGATACATTAATTTTATTGTATGGTTATAGGAAAGTAGAAAGACCTAAAGCTATAAATATGGAATGCTACTGGAATTAAGTAAGGACTATTATAGTAATGGAGAAGTTCAGAACTACAAATAAAGCAGCACAACAGGCAGAAAAGATGAGGAATAGCCATTTCCTCTCATTTTGCTAGATTGTGTTAAGATAGTCTTATAAATCTTATTTTTCCCTTTTGCAGTGCAAGTTTCAATTAATTATTGTATTTTGAATATTCTTTTTATGATTTGGATTTAAAGATACTATTTGAAATAAAATTGGTATGACAAATAGCTCTCCTGAACAGCTCTTACAAACAGCTCTCCTGTTTCATATGAAAAAGAAATTGTAGGCTTTTGTAGAATAGAGGTGTGGGCCTAGAATTCGTGTCTGTAAGCAAGAACAAAAGGGTAATCTTTTATATAAATATGACTCCAAGCTTTCACCTGCCTTTCCTTTCTCCTATGTGATTTCTTAGACATCTTTTGCCTGCTGAAGAAGCAAGCTGAGGCTCAAAAGCTTGCATGATGTGCCTTGTGCATTTTAGTTGGTCAATACAAGTATTACTCTTTTGAATTTTGTTTCACTTTAGTGACATTCTTTAATTTCTGTATCAGTTTTGTGGAGTGTCAGGCAAAATAGACTGTGATGCCTCTGACATCTTATTCAGCAGTTTAATACTTACCCTCATAAGCATCTTCAAAGTCGTCAGCTATAATCTCAAATTTGGGCAAATCTCATTCAGCCACGTTACCAAGAGTTGTGCTGTATTTCTATTTTCTTCCTGTTTTAGGATCCTATGAATGAACATATGGGTCCTGCAGCTTTTGTTTTCTGCATTATCCCATTTATCTTTAACTCTCCAACAACCTTGTCCAGCTGCTTGGTTTTATTTTCTTGGTTTAAGCACTTATCTGTTGCTTCCGCTGCTATTGCTTCCTCTGTGTCCAGTCTTATATACAGCTTTGCATATGTTATGTTAATTAGGGTTCAGACTTTTTCCAAATGCTCTGTAATTTGTTTTTAAACTGTGAGGGTAATTCCCTTAAGACTGTATCCTTTGCTTCATCATTTCTTTATCTCCCTTCTTCATTAGTTTGTTTGTTACAAGCCATGGCACTTGAAGCTCATTCATCATCAATGTCCAGGTTTGTTGGGTGGGTAAATTCCAGAGAAGACTCAGAATTGCAGTTTGAGTTTGAATACCGTCTCCTTCTAGAAACTTACTCCCCCTTTTTAGGTAGTTGTAACTTGTTATTGGAGCCAGCATAAGTGTAGTGGTTTGAGCATTGAGACCAGGGTTCGATTCCGTGCTCAACCATGGAACCCATGACCTTGGTGCATCACATACTCAGCCCCAGAAAACACTGTGATAGGTTTGCCTTAGGGTGGTTGTAAGTCAGAAATGACTGAAGGTACACAACAATTTATAATTAATGTTGCTTCATAAAGTATGTAGGTCGTATTTTATTTGATTGTTCCTTTTAGTTACATTGGAGTCATGAAAACAATTATTCAAAACACTCTCATAATCTTTCTGTATACCTATTTCTCCACTTACCTTCAGTATTTCTGTGAAATAGCTGGTGGCTGTTGACATTTATCAACCAATTTATAATATAGTTTTTAATCAGTTTATAATTTTTATTCTTTGATACAATTGCACTGTGATGCAAAATGGGATCTGAAACTGGGAGAATTTGTATATGCATCCAAGACTGGTTCCTGTGATGATCCAGGCTGAGGACATGTCATAGGCCAGCAAGAAGTTGCTACAGACTTCCCACATGTATGTCTGTATTAATTAAAAGTGTCTTTATCTGGTCTATTGGTTGTGAAATAACTGAATTTGTTTAAAAAGGTAATGTCATGGTTTCTGAAGATAAATTCTGTTGAATAAATGGGCAGCTGACTGCATAACAAAACAGTTGAGGTTTCTTTTGGACGTTGGTTGTAAACCACAACACAGACCTTTGTTATATTAGCAGTGGTTTGATTTACCACACAAATACGTCTCTTGAAAGGCAGGGTCTTTCATAACATAAAATGTTAATAATAGCTTTTTGGCAACTAAACAGAAGTTAAATTCAGACTTGGTTTTAATTCTGGTGTCTTCTGGATCCTAACATGTACGATATGCAGAACCCACAGTTTCCTTTCTAAGAACTGGGGTGGGGCTTTAATGTCATCTCAGTTGGATTGTGGGCATGCAGTAATTGTACTTGGCTTTTCCCTTCAGGCTGTGTATCTTAAATGGTGATAGGTATCTTATTCTGATTTCACTTCAAACTATCTTCATGCTGAACAACTTGATCCTAAATATGTTTTGTCTACAACACTGTATTGACATGGTTTCTGCTGTTGTGCTAGTATAGTAACAAAATAGCCCATCTCAGTTCTGTTGTTGGCTTGTATTGCTGGATTATGGTGGGTTTCCGTCTGACAGCCCTAAACCGGATCATCCTATCATATAAAGTCTATGCAGGCGTTTAGCTGCTCACCTTCCCCAAATCTCCTTACACTCCAGCAGCTTTGTACATCTTCACCGGTTGAGTGCAAAGGCCTGTATTTGGCTGTATATAATTACATTCAGTTGTGTGTGGTTACAGAGCTCTTCTGATCAGCAATCTTTGAAAGACCGGTCTGAACAAATCTTTATTGAATGCACAAAGGTCTGGAATGCTGCCAAGTATGCAGGGATGTTGAAGGATGCAGAACGCTCATGTCTCACTTTTAGCCTTATATGTGAGCAGGCAGTACTTTTGTAGGGCTTTAATGATTTAGTGAAGTTGAAATTGTGCACATTTTTGTATACTTGAGATAGTTACTTAAAGCCAGGTAGCGTCTTGAGAGATGTATCTTTTGATCCCAGTCTTAACAGAGTCTTCTGGAAGAAAAGCAGGATGAAAATATTTCAGATTAATAAATCTTGCTTGATCTACTGTTTATCACTGATTTGCATATAGGAAAATGCTTCGGTAGAGAGAAGAGGTTACATTCTTATCTTTGCTCTTGCAGATTAGTCACTAGGACCCGAAAGTATCCAAGACTTCAAAACTGTACATTCAAATGAAAAGAAGTAAACCTAAAGGTATTTGTTTCTTAGGTCTTCAGATCGGTTTTGTTGGAATATTGTTTTTTTTTCTCCATTTAAATAAATCCTTTTGTTAAAAATGATACTTTTCTTATTATATTTTGGAATTTTATGGGACACAGTAAACCTGACTGGAACAACCCTTCTCACTTTTCTTTTATATGATTGCTTGAGAAGAACCTGTGAACAGCAATATAAGTAGGTGGGGTTGTTCTGGCATATGACTACCACTATCGAGAGCACAGAATTTTATGCATCTTTCTTGGACAAATGAGGATATGGTTGCTTTTGAGCTTAACACTGTTTCAATAACTTTCATTGTGGTTGTGTCACTGGATTTTCATGAATGTTTGAAATCGTCTTTAAGCTGAAAACAGCAGAGGCTTATATTCATGCATAGCTGTTACTTATTTTTTAAAATGGTGATAGAACTGTTACAGCAGACTTGGCTGGTCTTTTAATTTCTAATAAGCATTTTGTTTTGAAGATTTTAAATGTTTTAAATGTTAGCTTGGTGCTACAATCACACTTGTTTTTTCACTTATCTTGAGATTCATCTTTTACTAATAACTTCAGTTCTGAAAATTTTTTGCAGAGGGTGTTGTAGCTTATAGTTCACAAGGATTTAGATGGGCTGAGGGTAGTCCCAATTGGTGAAAAGTGTCTTTAATTATTTTCCTTATTATTTTACTGTTTTACTTAGTAGTACAGATCTGAAATAGGAATCTGTCTCAAAACAACAACAACAAACGATAGCAGAAAAGAATATAAGTGCTATTCAGTGAAACCAAAGCCCTGTCTAGTCTTCCGCTTTGTTTGCACAATGGCCAGCCAGGTGCCTATGAGATGCCTACAGTCAGGAAATGTGCAATATCATCCTCCTGTTCTGACAACCTTCTCTAGAAACTAGCATTCAGAAGCATACTAGCTGACTCTGGAGGTATCATTTGTTGCTCTGCTTCTATCCTTCATAGATCTCTTTCCACATTTGCTCTTGTTCATCAATCCATAGTCAGCACATTGCAGAAAATCAGTGTAAAACATCCAAGAATAAGTGGGATCTGATCTAGCAGCCTTATTTGACTTAGAATTGGCAAACAAAACTGAACAGCTACACCATGTCATGTATGTGCTGTGTAGTATTTCAGAAGTTCTTTTGATTGACAGAAGTGCTTAAAATGAACATTTGTGTAGCAGATAAAATTACAAGGTATTGGAAGTAAATCATGTTTAAATTCATTCAGAGCTTTACTTTGAACTATTTTTATTTCAGTACTTCCAATGATTTCATTTTAAGAAAAAGAGTAAGGATAATTTTTCGGTGAATCACTATTTATCAAAACCTTTAGCCAAGTATAGTTAGCAACAATACATTTTATTTGTTAAATACTTAACTACTCTTTTTTTACCATAGAAATCATGAAGGAATGTATAGCATTATAATTTTATCTCATTAAAATTGTTTCATTGCATCTTTCAAAAATTGTTCTTATTGTTTTACAGTATTAGTTAACTAATGTGTATTTGTAATTAGTATAAATATCAAACAATGATCAAAACATATTTTGTTCTAATATAATCGGTGCTTTAAAAATAATTAACCTGTATTACCCTCCAGTCTTCTTTTTATTTTCCCTTTTAAATCTCTGTCACTCAAGCCTTCCCTTCTTATAAGTCCATAAGTCTTCTTGCTCCTCTCAAAAACTCTGATGCTCAGTTCTCAAGTTTCAAAAGTCTCCCCAAAATCTCTGTCCTTTAAACAATTTCTTCACCTCCCTCTGAGGCTAATCCATTTCTATAGTATGCAGTAGTTTACAATATTTTTCTTTACTTCTCTTCAAGAAGTTAATCCATAACCCAGCAACGTTTAAAATCCCCAAAGAACACCATATATTCCTCTTCGTTTCTGCTATGTCTCTGTTCACTCCTCCATATCTTCTGTTTTGTCTGTCTTCTCTACACTGTCCTCCACAATTTCTCAGCAGTGTCCTTAACACTGTCCTCAGTCCTTCTTTTCTCCCCTCTCCTACTATTGTTTTAAAGTTTCTTTCATCCTTTTAATTCTTTCTTTATTTACAAGTCTTACAAAGTCTTTCACCCTTTATCCTTAATGGAAGAGAGTTTATTTTAAAAAGTTTATTCGCTTACCCAGGTTTGAGTCTTGCACTCTTTTGCTCATTCAGACCTTCATACTGCCATACATTTGTTCCTTCACACTTACACCCTTCTTTGTTTTTCAAATTCCACTTCTTTTAAGTATTCCGTCTTTTGAATCTCAAAAGCCTTTTGAAGCCACTTCCTTCAGCCCTCAGATTCAGCTGGAACTTCTTTTTTACTGTTACTTCCCCTTTAAAAAAAGGTCTCTCGCAGGCACTTGTCAGTTTCCTGGCTGCAAAGCCGCGGCTTGGCTCCGTCTCCTCGCCCCGTTTGTGTCGTTCCTTCTCTCCTCCCTTATCGGCGCTGGGGTAATCTCGAACTGTGTGAGCTGCTCTGTTCCCCCCTACCTACTAAGGGGGTACTTTTTAGGGGGACTCTACGTCCTCTGGGGGATGTTATCCCTGCGGGTTTGCAGCGGTAGCCTGCAGTAAGTTTCCAGGCTACCTCCCGTGCCGACATCTTGCCGGAAGTCTCAGGTTTATAAAAGGAACAAGAGTGGTTGTAATATAAATATTATAATAGATCAAGAGAGTGTATATTATATTCTCCCTCTAAAAATTTGGATAAGGAATTTTAAGAAATATTAATAACAATATTGGTTATTTTTCTATTGGGAAAACTGTATCAGATAAGTAGTTTTAGATTTGATAAGTGTTGAAAACAGTTGTAAGAAACATTATCTATATACTGTGAATGTCAAATATCTTACATGCATTACAATAGGTAGTAATATAAATAAGGTTGGAAGGTGAGAATAAAAATATTTCATGACAGAGGAGGGAGGAATGGCATCAGGACAGAAGAAGACAACACAGACACAAATTGAACCACAAGTTTTGGAGAGAAGGGGCTCTACCGGATCAAAGACAATGGAGATGAACAGAATGTTGGAGGAATTTCAGAAAATACAAAATGAATTGATGGAGGAAATAAAAGTAAACAGAACAGAAATAAAATCAAGCAGAGCAGAAATAAAATAAGATTTAAAAAAAGGAGTTGAAATATTAAATCAGAGTCTGCAAAAGTTGACAACAGATATGCAAACAATTGATCACAAGGTAGAAGACATACAAGGGAAAAGCAAAAATTTGGAAGACCAGCTGGAACAGATGAAGAAGGAGCAGCAAAAAGATGAACAATAATACAGTTGGAGATGAGACAACGGAGTAGAAGCTTAAAACTTACAGGGCTCCAGGAGAAGAAAGAAGAAAACCTTACCCAAAGAGTAATTGATATTCTGGCACCATATATAGGCCTAAGAAGAGCAGAGTTTGAACTTGACATTGATAAGGCGTTCAGAATTGAATTGGCTGTGGCTAAAAAACAAGGTCTCCCACGTGACATAGTGGTTTACTTCACTAAAGAAAAAACACAGGATTTGATTCTGGAACAAAACTTTAAAGAAAAACTAATAGTGGATGAGATAGAAATAAAGATTTTTAAGGACTCCTTGTGTAATAAGGAGTAGAAGAGAATATGCATTTCTGACAGAATTACAAGCAAGAGGAATAAAGTATAGATGGGAGTTGCCAGAAGGCCTTTCTTTTTTCTATGAAGGGAGGAGAAGGAAGATAAATTCAGTGCAACAAGCAAATAAATTTCAAGAGAATAATTTCAAACCGGCAACAGCAGAAGCAAAAAAACCGGATGGAACACTGGAAAAAACAAAAAAGGACATGGCAACGGCAGAAGATTCGAGTCCAGCGTCTGAGGAACAGGCAAAACCGGTAGAACCAGAAGAAAAAGAGAAGAAAAGAAAGCAAGACAGTAAAAACAGTATGAAGATAGTAGCTTGGAATGTCTGTGTAATTAACTCACAAGCGAAAAGAAGACAGATTTTTCACCAAATAGAAAGACTAAAACCCCAAATAACAATATTATTAGAGACTCATATAAAGAAAAATCAAGACAAATACTTATATAACTCAAAATTAGGTCAACGTTTTACCTCGTTATATAAAAAGAAAAAACGGGGAGTGGCAATATATATTGATAAAAATATTCCTGCAAAGAAAATAATAGAAGATGAGGAAGGAAGATTATTAGGAGCAGAGCTTGAAAAAAATGGAAGAAAAATATTACTGATTGGAATGTATGCCCCAAATGAAAATAAAGGAAGATTTTATAAAGAAATGAAAGAGAAAATATCTGAATAAGAATATGAAGATTGGATATTAGCGGGCGACTGGAATGGAGTTATTGATGTGGAAATGGACAGGAAATCTACAACGAAAAAGCAAAATAAAGGGGGAAACTTCCAAAGACTTTTTTTGAGATGTGTGAAGAAATAGCAGTAATGGACGCATAGAGAATCTTTTACCCAAATGAAAAGGACTATACATATTTCTCTGAAGTGCACCAATCTTGGTTGCAAATAGATATGATAATGATGCCGAAACAATTTTTAACAGAGATAAAGAAAATAGAAATATTGCCAAAGATTATTTCTGATCATCATCCAATGATGATGCAAATACAAGAAACTACAAAACAATTTCAGTGGAGGTTGAATGATAATCTATTAAATGATGAAGAGGTGATACAACAGGCGAAAGAAACTTTGAAAAATTACTTTAGGGAAAATGTAAAGGAGGATATGAAAATGAAGACGATCTGGGATGCATCCAAAGCAGCGATGAGAGGTTTCTTCATTCAAAAACGACAAATTCAAAATAAGAAAAGGCGACAGGAATACCAAGAATTGATAACAAGACTTCAAAAAAAAAAAAAAAAAGAAAGAAAAGAAAAGAATGTAGAGAAAATCCAGAGGAAAAATCAATACGAGTGGAAATAAAGATAATACAACAAAAGGTAAAGATGAATTTACAAGAAGAAATAAGAAGATGAAACAATTAAAAGTAACCCAGTTTGAGCAGGCAAATAAGATTGGGAAATGGCTTGCGTACAGGTTAAAAAAGAAGAGAGAAAGTAATATAATAGCCGAATTGAAGAATGGGAAGAAGAAATACACAGCAAGAGAAAATAAAACAGAAATTTAAAGAATATTTTGAAAAATTATTTCAGGAGAAAAACCCTCAATATCGAATAGAAGAAAAATGGAAAGAATTTGTAAAAACTATAACAATTCCAAAAATATTGGTAGAGAAACAGGAACAATTAAATAAAAAAATAACAACAGCTTTAATAGAAGAGGCAATAAGAGAGTTGAAAACGGATAAGGCACCCAGGCCTGATGGATTTACAGCACTTTATTATAAAAGATTTATAAAAGAAATAATACTTCCATATCAGGCAACTTTACAGGAAATTGAGAAGGAAAGAAAGCCAGTCATGGGGAGAAGAGTGGTAATTCCCAAAGAAGATAGAGATAAGAGGGAAATAAAGAATTACAGGCCAGTCTCCTTGTTAAATGTAGACTACAAAAATATGGACCATGATATTGGCTAAGCAATTGAGACATGCAACACAGGATAAAATACAGGAAGGACAAACTGGTTTTCTCCCAGGCAGACAAATGAGGAACAATATTAGAACTTTATTAAATACAATTGAATATTATGATAAAAATCCAGGGAAGAAGATACTTATTATCTCATTGGATGCTGAAAAAGCGTTTGATAATGTTTCCTGGAATTTTATGCATTACATTTTAAGAGAATATGGCCTAGGAGAAGTATTTTGTAATTGATTGGAGAAGATATACTGGGATCAATCAGCAAAGGTAATAATAAATGGAGGTAAAACACAAAGCTTTGAAATAAAGAAGGGGGTACGGCAGGGATGCCTATTATCACCGCGGTTATTTATAGCAGTATTAGAGGTATTACTGCTAACAATAAATGAAGATCCACAAATAAAAGGATTAAAAACAAAAAGGAAGGAAATAAAGTACAAAGCCTTTGCAGATGACGTAATAATATTTCTTGAGGAACCACAAGACTCAGTAAAGAGGTTGAAGGAAATCTTGCAAAAATATGGACAAATAGCAGGATATAAGATAAATAAAGAAAAGACAAAGATGATGACATTAAATATATCAAAAAAAAGAACAAGAAGATTTGGAAAAAAGATCAGGATACCAAATAGTAAGGAAAATAAGATATTTAGGAATAAATATAACAAATAAAAATCAAGAATTATTTGATAACAGTTATGTGAAGACATGGAAGGAGATTCAAAGCAAAATGGAAAAGTGGACAAATATGAATTTATCTCTTTTAGGAAGAATAAATGCCTTTAAAATGTCTCTATTGCCGAAGCTAATGTTTCTTTTCCAAAATTTGCCAATAATAGGAGAAGAAAAGTTTTTCAAAGAATGGGAAAAAGGGCTACGAAAGTTTATCTGGCAAGACAAGAAACCAAGAATAAGATTTAAAACATTACAAGACGCAAAGGAGAGAGGAGGTTTTGATATGCCGTCGTTGAAAATCTATTATCAAGCATACTGCTTAGAAACAAAGATTGGATTCAAGTAGAGAACACAACAATAAAAGAAGTTGAAGGAATAGAAAATAGATTTGGATGGCATGGATACTTATGCTGTGATAAAGTAAAAGTGGATAAAGACTTTAACAATCACTGTATCCAAAAGTCCTTATTGAAAGTGTGGATACAAATAAAACACAAATTTTATAGGAGACTTCTGCTGTGGACCTCACCCCAAGAAGCATTTAATATTGCTCCAACAAAACAGGGAAAATTATTAACGTATCAAGAGTTGCTGAAAAAGGACGGTACAAAGTTCCGAGTGAGTACAGAAGAGGAATTAAAAGAGCAAGGCCATGAATTTACCTGGTTCCCACGGAGACAATTAAAAGAGAGATTTAAAATGGATCAAAAATTATATGTGTTTGAAAGAAATGAAAATGAACTGGATGTATTGATGAAAGGGGACCAGAAAAAGAGAATTTCCGGATTTTATAAAATATTGCTACAAAGAGAGATGGAATCAGAAATTGTTAAAAATAACATGATTAGATGGGCTCAAAATATAGGACATCCAGTTGAGTTGGACACATGGGTGAGGGCATGGAAGACAGATGTAAAATTTACACCAAGTTTGAATTTAAGATAAATTTTTTTATAAAATGTTATATAGATGGTATATGACACCTGTAAAACTGAAAAAAATAATAAGAAATGGGAATGGAAAATGTTGCAAATGTGATGAGAAAGAGGGATGTTTTCATATGTGGTGGACCTGTAAAATAGCAAAAAAAATTTTGGAGAGAAATACATGATGAAATTCAAAGATTGTATGGTATTAACTTTGAAGTGAAGCCAGAACTCTATTTGTTGAATATGTTAGGTCAACAAAGAGAAGTAAGATCTCATCAAAGGACATTGTTATATATAATAACTGCAGCTAGACTGACTTATGCTCAATATTGGAAAGAAAGAAAATATATTGATATAAGAGAATGGAAATTCAAAGTCCTGGATATAGCAGCAACAGAAAAGTTAACTTTTTCACTTAAGAATAAACCAATCCAAGGCTTTGAAAGAGAATGGCGAGAGGTATTGAATTGGATAAAAGAATAAGATCGGGGAAGAGAAAGAAAGATTTCCCAGAGGAGAGAGCAGAGAGAGCAGAGCAGAGGGTCTGTGAAGACATCCTATATCAGGTGTGTTTACAGGCTTGAGGGCCTGTGCTTGCTTGTCTGTTTGTTGCTTGTGTTTGTTTAGCCTTGCTTGTGTTTGTTTGGACTTGCTTGTGTTTGTTTGGACTTGCTTGTGTTTGTTTAGTCTCTTTGTGCTGGCCGTGTGCTCTCCCAGAGCACATGGTCTGACTAACGAGGGGGAGGAGCCAGCCGGGGGGAGCTTTATTAGGAGCATCCAACGGCAAGCGCCTTCGGCGCGTGCATTTAAAGTACTCTGTTTCAGTCCTCCAACTTTAACGCTTGGCATTCGGTAGAGCAGACGTAGCTTGTACACCCAGTTATTCTTTCTAGAACTACATACTGTACTGCTCTCTCTAGTTTCAAGAATGGAAGGGAGGGAGCTACCACAGACACCTGTAACACTTGTGGCACGTTCCTTTTCTTGCCACAAGATGTTCTCGGGTACACCTGCATCAAGTGCAAACTGGTCACCTTCTTGGAAGAGAAAGTGCGCCAGCTGGAGGCACGAGTTTCTGATCTTCATCTTATTAGGGAACGGGAAGAGTTTTTGGATAGGGCAGAGAGGACCTACTGGAAGACCGAAAGCATGGAGGAGCTGCCAGATCAGCAAGTTAGCACACTGTGCCAGGAAACAGAGGCTTGGGCGAATGTCACACGGAAGAGTAGAAGGACCAGGAAGGCAACAGAGACTCTTCACCTGCACAATCGCTTCAAAGTTCTTGGCCTTACAAACAATGAGGAGCGCCCTGTGGAGGGAACAGAATGTCAACAAGAAGAAATCCAACTTCGGCAACAGGAACTAGGTCAATGCTCCCAGCTTCAACAGAATGCCCAGGCAGTCCTAGTGGAACATGCTCATCGAGGAGACCAGGACAAGCCTCAGAGGAGGCAAGTTCTGGTTGTTGGGGACTCTTTGCTCAGAGGAACCGAAACGGCAATTTGCAAACCGGACAAGCTCAATCGAGAGGTCTGATGTCTGCCTGGGGCCAGGATCAACCATGTAATGGAGAGGCTAACCAGGCTGGTCAAACCCACTGACCATAAGCCCCTCATTTTGGTTCATGTCGGAACCAGTGATACTGCGAGGAGCAGCTTTTACCACATTGCGAAGGACTATGAGATTATGGGGATGAAGCTTAAGGACCTTGGTGCGCAGGTGGTCATTTTGTCTCTCCTCCCTGTTCAAGGATACAGTGCACGTCGGGAAAGGACAATAGCAGAGGTCAACAACTGGCTCTGCACGTGCTGCTGCCGGCAATGGTTTGGGTTTTTGGAACATGGCCTGAATTTCCATGAACGTGGGCTTCTGGTGAGGGGTGGGCTGCACCTCACAAAACTTGGCAGGAATGTTTTTGCAAACAGTCTCGCAAGGAGGATTAAGAGGTCTTTAAACTAAGTTCCTCTGGGGAGGGAGACAATATTATTCAGGGCAGGGACTTGGCGAGCACAGGGGGAAAAGGCCCAATTGATACTGCACAAGTAGTACAAGAGGCCAATGGCAGGAGGAATAGAAACAATAGTACAGGACTTTCAGGAAGGGGGGGACTTAAGTGCCTATACACTAATGCATGGAGTATGGGAAACAAGCAGGATGAACTTGAACTCCTAGTACAACAAAATAAATACGATTTGATAGGCATCACTGAGACCTGGTGGGATGAGTCTCATGATTGGAATATAGGAATAGAGGGGTACAGCCTATTTTGTAAAAATAGACCAAACAAGAAAGGAGGAGGAGTAGCCTTGTATGTCAAGGATGTTTTCACCTGTGAAGAGATCCTTGACTTAAACCCAGTAAGCCAAGTCGAGAGCATTTGGGTAAGAATTAAGGCAGCGAGAAACAATAGGGATATTCTGTTGGGGGTTTACTACAGACCTCCAACCCAGCCTAAGGAGTTTGATGACGCCTTCGTCAACCAAATGACTGCACATTCAAGGAGGAGAGATACAGTAATAATAGGAGATTTCAATTACCCAGATATATGCTGGCAGTCAAACTCTGCCAAGACAGCAAGGTCCAGCAAGTTTCTTGCTTGTCTTGCAGACAACTTCACGGTCCAGAAGGTGGAAGAGGCCGCAAGGGGATCAAATATTCTAGATCTGATCCTGACCAACAGGGATGACCTTGATAATGAGGTAGAAGTGGTTGGATCTTTAGGGGGGAGTGACCATGCCCTATTGGAATTTGGCATCCAGTGGGAAGGAGAAGATAAGGGTAGCCAAACACTCATCTTAGATTTTAAAAAAGCGGACTTCTGTAAACTTAGGGAGCTGCTGGCTGGAATTCCGTGGTCAAGAATAGTGAAAGAGAAAGGAGTTCAGGAGGCATGGGAGTTCCTTAAAAAGGAGATACTGAAGGCACAGACTAAAACTGTGCCAATAAGGAGGAAAAATGGAAGGCATCTGAAGAAACCAGACTGGTTGACTAAAGAACTCTCAGCTGAGCTAAGTATTAAAAGAAACATGTACAGGAAATGGAAGAAGGGGGAAACCACCAAAGAAGAATTTAAGCAAGTAGCCAGGAGATATAGGGAGGAGGTCAGAAAGGCTAAAGCACAGAACGAACTTAGGCTGGCCAGAGACATTAAAAACAATAAAAAGGACTTTTTTAAAATACGTCTGCAGCAAAAGGAAAAAGAAGGAGACGATAGGGTCGCTATGCAGAGAAGATGGTGAATTACTCACAGGGGAAGAGAAAAGGCAGAACTACTTAACATTTTCTTTGTCTCAGTTTTTTCCCAGAAGGATACAAGCAGTCAACCTGGCGGTTGGGGAGCAAGTGAGGAGGCAGGGGAAATGAGGCACGTAATAGGTAAAGAGGTGGTACAGGAATACCTGGCCACACTGGATGAATTCAAGTCTCCAGGGCCAGATGAATTGCATCCTAGGATATTAAAAGAGCTGGCAGAGGTCATTTCGGAACCGCTTGCTATAATCTTTGATAAATCTTGGAGGACAGGGGAAGTTCCAGCAGACTGGAAGAGAGCAAATGTTGTCCCCATCTTCAAGAAGGGAAAAAGAGGACCCAAATAATTATTGCCCAGTCAAGCCTGACATCAGTACCCGGAAAGATCCTGGAGCAGATCATTAAGCAGTCAGTTTCTAATCACTTAGAAAGCAAGGCGGTAATCACGAGAAGTCAACATGGATTTCTCAAAAATAAGTCATGCCAGACTAATCTTATCTCTTTTTATGATAGAGTTACTAGCTTGATAGATGAAGGGAATGCTGTGGATGTAGCATATCTCGATTTCAGTAAGGCCTTTGACAAAGTACCCCATGACATTCTTGCAAAGAAACTAGTAAACTGCGGGCTGGACAGGGCTACTGTTAGTTGGATTTGTAATTGGTTGACCGACCGAACCCAAAGAGTGATCACGAATGGCTGCTTTTCATCCTGGAGAGAAGTGACTAGCGGGGTGCCACAGGGTTCTGTCCTGGGCCCAGTGCTCTTCAATATTTTTATCAACGACTTGGATGAAGGAATAGAGGGCATGCTCATAAAATTTGCAGATGACACCAAATTGGGAGGGGTTGCTAATCCGCCAGAGGACAGGATCAAAATTCAAAATGACCTGGATAGATTGGAGAGCTGGGCCAAGGCTAACAAATTGAAATTCAACAGAGAGAAGTGTAAGGTCCTACACTTAGGTAGAAAAAATGGAATACAGAAATATAGGATGGGGGACATGTGGCTGGATAGCAGTATGTGTGAAAGGGATCTAGGAGTCTTCATAAACCACAAGCTGAACATGAGTCAGCAGTGTGATGCGGCAGCCAAGAAAGCCAATGCAATTCTCGGCTGCATCAACAGGAGTATGGTGTCTAGATTGAGGGAGGTACTGGTACCACTCTACTCTGTTTTGGTTAGACCTCATCTTGAATACTGTGTCCAGTTCTGGGCACCCCAGTTCAAGAAGGACATGGTCAAGCTGGAGCAAGTCCAGAGGAGGGCGACCAAAATGGTGAGAGGCCTGGAAGCCATGCCCTATGAGGACAGACTTAGAGAGCTGGGTATGTTTAGTCTGCAGAAGAGAAGGTTAAGAGGGGACATGATAGCTATGTTTAAAAATTTGAAGGGATGCCATGTAGAGGAGGGAGAGGGCTTGTTTTCTGCTTCTCCAGAGAGCAGGACAAGGAGCAATGGATTCAAGCTGCAGGAAAGGAGATTCCACCTGAACCTCAGGAAGAACTTCCTGATGGTCAGGGCTGTCCAGCAGTGGAATAGGCTGCCTCGGAGTGTAGTGGAGTCTCCTTCCTTGGAGGTTTTTAAGCAGAGGCTAGATGGCTATCTGTCGGGAATGCTTTGAGGTGTTCCTTCATAGCAGGGGGTTGGACTAGATGGCCCGTGTGGTCTCTTCCAACTCTACATTTCTATGATTCTATGATTCTATTGTGAAAAACGTGAAAGACAAAATGAGGTGGTAAAAGATAAAATGTAAATACTTAAATATAAGTTAGAAGTAATAGTTTGTGATTGTAAAACAGAGATAATGTATGGAATGGAATGTTTATACGGAATGGAACGTTAAACTCAGATTCAATTGGGAAAACTGATGTCTGGAAGCAGGAAGGGGTTTTTTTAATTCTTTTTCATTTAAAATTTAATAAAAATTACTTACAAAAAAAAATAAAAATAAAAATAATTAAGCATGATTTGAAAAAAAAAATTGACATTTTCAGTGACCAATGCCAAGTGTAGAGTATTTGCCTTAAGTTCTTAACTTCCCTTGGATTGCACCAGTGGTTTCCGCACAACTTAATAAAAAAATGTTTTAGAAACTTTTGAGATGTAAAAGAAAAAGAACATCAGAGAGGGAGGCTGACCACATACAAAAGAGCAACTCTTTTCTGTTTAACTACATAGAAGAAGGAAGGAATTTCAGCAAGTACCAACATTATCTTTTCTGTGGTGGTACAGTCCTCCCTCCACATTTGTGGGTTTGACCTTCGCAAATTTCGTTATTCGTGAGGCACCTGCTTTCCTCCCCCTATTTTCCTCCTCCCATCCCTTGCATTCCTCACCCCAGGCTTGCAAGGCTTGTGTTTAAAATGGAAGTGTTTTTCCTTGTGGGTGAGCCAAGCCCCCTCTCAACTGCTGAAAGCATGCCCTTTCTGCCATGTGGTTGCACATTCTGCTTTGCATTGGCTGCTAATTGGTCAGGTGCTTTTTTCTTAAGATGGCCACCAGAAGTAATTAGAACTCCAAAGCTCTCCTCTACTCTGTCTGAGGGGAAAGTATGGTAAGTCTTTTAGGTTGTCTTCCCCCTCCCCCCACCAACACTGGCGCCAGAGGCAAAGGAATGGGAGGGGAATCATGGGGCGGTCATTTTTTTCCACTTTTGCAAGAGTTCTGTGCCCCAAGCCCTCACAAATGTAGAGGGGCTGTTATACTAACATAGAAGAATCCTGTCCTCCACTGAAGCTGGATACTCTGGCTCTTAGAAATGCACTCCTATAGAGGGAAACAAAGAGGACCTCATGTTTTAGTTAGGATTAAGTTGAGGTTTAAATTTGAAAAAAAAAATCTGGAATAGTCCAATTTCCTGTAAATGTTGATGAGAAATAACATACGCTTGTAGATCTGAGGAAGTTCTAGTACATTGTTAAAAGAAAGCAGGCAAACAGGGTGTTATCTGGGTTTTTTTAGATGTATTAACAGCGCTCCAGAATTTGAAAGAATATAAACAGCTCTGTCCACTAGTGAGAATACAGTAGAGATGGCAATGGATGCTGGCAGAAATATTGACAGAAACCAGGAATCCTTCCTCACATGAACATACGGTATGCCCTCCATATATGCAGGAGTTCTATTCCAGAAACCCCATGTAACAACAACAAAAAAAGAATGCTCACATCCTGTTGTCACCAGGGGACATGACATGCACATGCCCATTGTGTCGATTGACAATAATAGAAATTACATTTTGTGCAAGCTTGGATTTGCTTATGCCGAGGTTGCACCTCTAGGAGGATGCACTGTATTTTTCTGTTTTGTAAAGGAATATTTACTGTACCTAACCCTTAAATTTAAATAAAATAAGAACTAAGAAACTTAAGAAATTTGTTAGAAAGGTATTCCACCCACTTATAAAACCTCCCTCACTAGGTGTCATGTTGCAGAAGGAAACATGCCTCTCTTCCTGTATAAAAAGCCTACAAAAATAATGATTGCCTGTTTGTAAACTAGTGCAAGACCTCGGAAAGTAGCTACTCCATTTTTTTTCCACCAGGGGATGCTGCAGACCTGATTCACAATTATAGAAGTTCTGATAGCATATGCATGGGAGATATATGATGATTTGTGTAGTTAGGAGCCATGGTACTCCATCTTTAGTAAGGACACAGCTACTCTCGTACTCAGCGTGGGAAGGCAAACACTGTGGATCATGTGCCTTTTTCCTGTTATTGGGCGGGGAGGGGAGTTGAATTTGCTCACAATTCTCAATTGTAGATGACCTTGAAGGCTGCTTTGGAAATACCTTTTTTTAACAATGTTCAGCAGAAAGGGTCTTTGGCATACTTGAAATAAAACTCTATTGTAGCAACAGTACTGTGCTTGCTAAACTTTTTACTTCGGACAAATTGGTCTGTAATATAAATTTCCCCAGAAATTTTAGGATGCAAATTGCAAGCTAGTTCTGTACAGTGACATGGGGCTAGATATACTTTTTTTCTTCCTTTTTTATTTTTATTATAGAAAACTAGATAGATAGTTGCACTGAGGAAACTTAAAACAGAAATACAGAATACACCTTTAATGAAAAATGAAAGTAATGAGGGGGTCTTTTATTCTTATTACTGGAGTGTTGGAAGTTCTGTGTCTCTTCAACCTACATATTTTTCTATTCCTCTAAAGTTCTATTTACTGCAAGAATCTGTCATCTGACAAGTAGCTGTGACACATGCCTAGCTCTTTGTAAGTAAATGCAATAAATAAATAAAATAAATAAGTGCAGTAAGTATTTGACAGTTCCTGTAGCATAAGAAATACTAGCATATCTCAGTTAATGGAGGCTCTGACGATGAAGATCTTTTTAACAAAGTCTTTTTGCACCTCCCAGATCTCCTTGTCCTCTGTTTAACTAGATGTTTTTTAGGAGCATCACCATTGGAAAGATAGTAAAAGAAGGCAAGAGAAACACAAACTTTCAGTGTCAGGTTAAGGCAGTGTGTCTGCAGTGAACACTGCAATAAAGCTTGAGCTGGGAAAGAATGGGATTCCAATCTAGCTGATCCTACTACTGTTGTGTGTGCCAATCTATAACAGGTAAGGTAAAGAGCAGCTGCCTTACTTAGCATGTATGGACATCAGTACAGATAGAAAAGGAGAAAACACATTAGCTTGTCTTAAAAGTTACCCTCAGCATGTTTAAAAAAAAAGGATCTAAAATTATAGCCAATTAAAATCTTACTTCAGTACAGATTAAAAACAGCACAGGACCATAATGAAAATAATAAAAAGAGTGGAGGCTGGTGAAAGACATCGCTGGATGCATTTTGGAAGAAGCCTTCAGGAAGTCTCTAGAAAATTCAGAATGTTTTTGTTTACTTCTTCAAGGCTTCTCTGACCTGGTTGTTTCATTTAACATGTGTATATTGCTGTTTCCAGGTAGAAGGAATATGTGTGAACCAAATAAGGGGTTACTGTACATTGCATCCATCAATCCATTGTCTTATTTATGTCCTGCCTTTATCTCAGGGTGGGATCCAAGGCAGCTTACAAAAAGGCAGAGAATAGAATAAAATGTAGATACAACATACAGAACCCTACAAAACTAAAACAGCATTAAATAACAGAATTATAGCCAGTTAAAATCTTACTTTAATACAGATTAAAAACAGTACAGGACCATAAAAGTCCCCTTTTATATATTGCAACCAAATCAGTTTCCAGAAACTTGCTGTGAAAGAAAGATCTTAATCTGCTGCTGAAAGGAAAACAAAGAAGGAGCTTTCCTACCTTCCCCAGGGAAGTAGGAAGTAGCCACAGAGAAGGCCTTCTCCTTTGTTACCACAAACCATGGTTGTGATGGTGATAAGATAGAAAGAAGTGCCTCACCTGCAGATTTAAAGCTATAGCAGGCTGGTACGGGAAGATATGGTCCTTCATTTAGCCTGGGCTTGAGCTGTATAGGACTTCATAAGTCAAAACTGGTGTTTTGAATAGCGCTTGGAAACAGACTGACAATCAATTGGGCTGTTGCAAGAAAAGAGTTGTGTGCTCTCTGTAACCAGAACCCATTAACAATTTAGCGGCAGCTCTTTGGACCAGCCGAGATTTCCAAACTTCCTTCAAAGGCAGCCCCATGTAGTGTGCATATGGTAATCTGTTTGGGAGGCGATTAAGACATGTATTGCCATGACCAAGTCAAATGTTCCAAGATACAGGTATAGCTGGCATACTAGGTTTAACTGTGCAAACACCCTCCTGGCCAGCACAGAAACCTGAGTGTCCAGGATCAGGGCTAAATCCAGGAGTACACTCAAGCTGCAGATCTGCATCTTCAGGGATAGTATCATCTCATTCAACACATGCTGAATCCCTATTCCCTGGTGTGCCTTTTGACTGACTAGGAACAACTCTGTCTAGTCTGGATTAAACTTGAGTTTGTTTGCCCTCATCCAGTATTACAACTGCTAGGCACTGGTTTAGCACAGAAACAGATTCTTTGAAATTAGATGGAAAGGAATAAAAGAGGTGGGTATCATCAGCATACAGGTAACACCAGACATCCCCCACCCCTGCATCTTCATATATATGTTAAGTAGTGTGGGGGATAAAACAAAGCCAGCAGCTGAGGAGTCAGAACTTCTGGGTTTGTCTCTCTAGGAACGAACAGAGCCAATGCAAAACAGTGTCTCCACATCCCATCCCAGTGAGGGCTGCCATGGTTGATGGTATCAAATGCCGCTGAGAGATCCAGCAGAACCAACAGGACACATTCCCTCTGTCTAGTTACCAGGCTGGGTCATTCACCAAAGTGACCAAAGCTGTCTCTGTCCCACAACCAGGCCTGAACCAGATTAAAATAGATCCAGTTGTTCTCATCCTGAAACCCCTGGAGCTGGGAGGCCATTTCATGCTCCAGAATTTTGCCCAAAATGGGGTATTGGACACCAGCTGATAATTGTCACATAGAGTAGGATCCAAGGAGGCCTTTTTTATTTTTAAATAATAAAAGAAGGTCTTTATAGTTGTCTCCTTTAGGCAGATTGGGACCATGCCTTGTTGGAGAGAGACACTGCATGCTGCTATTACCCATCTAGCCAGTCCTTGTCTGGCTTCTTTGATAAGGCAGGAAGGGCAAGGAACTAACCCTATATGTGGTGGCTCTCACCTCTCCAGGGATCTTGTCCGTATCCTCTGGCTGTACAAGTGAAAGCTATATATTAACAATGGACAAGCAAGGACCAAGGTTACATCACCAGGGTCTGTATTAATTGTAACATCCAAGTCAGTACCAGTCTGAGGGAAATTGCTCACAGCAGACTACTGAGCAGTCTAGATTTGTTCCTGTAAGCCAAATGTAAAAAGCCCCTAATGACTTGAAACAGCTCTGGTTCTTTGCAGATGCAACAGTAGTAGAGAGAAGACTTTTCTGTTGTTTACATTACCATGGTGTAGGCCCTCAAGTAGGCTTTATTCCCTATTCAGATTTGAGTTTTTTTGCCAGTGTTGCTGTAGTCACTGTCTCACTTGTTTCATTGCTGCCAGCTCTCTAAAAATCCAGGGGACTGGTTTACCTCTACTGTGTGAGGGGAGATGTTCAGGAGTGATTTGTGTCCATCGCCCTGGCAATTTCCCCATTCCAGAGGTCAGTTAGGGCTTCAACAGAATCACTTGCTGAGGCAACAGGAAACTTTCCAAGAACTATCAGGAATCTATCTGGATTCACAAACCTCCTGGAGCAGACCATCTTAAATGGTCCCTCACCTTACAGAGGCTGCGTTCCAGTGAGTCTAAACCTGAGCAGGTAGTGGCCTGTCTATGACAACAGAACTATAGAAAGTACCTCTACTCCCAGATCACTATCATCCCACCCAGGACAAGACAGGGTCCATAGTGTGCCCAGCCACATGAACAGGGCCAGATACTTCTAGGGACAGACTTGTGATTGTCAAGGAGAACCTTGAGTTGTTACTGCGAGAGTAGTCTCAGAATGGATGTTGAAATCCCCTGGCACCACAGGCCAATGGGACTGCAATACCATCCTTGAGACCCTGCTGCCTAGCTCACAAAAGGAGACTGTTGAACAACGGGGTGGGCATCTTTTATTTATCCTGGCCGCTTAGCTTTAAGTACACACACTCAAACTCTGCAACTGTGGGATGAGGCACCTTGCCTATGGAATGGAATCATGCTAGATAGACCACTGCAACTCCATGTCACTGCTCCTTAGATCTTGTCTGTATGGAAAAACCTGGTAGGCAAAGCTGAAAGACATTTAACCCCCTTCCAAGCCTCAGTAGCAGTTTCAATAGCAATAGCGGTCACATTTCTATACCACTCATCAGTGCAAAGCATTCCCTAAGCAGTTTAAAATGTGTTTAGCTAATTGCCCCCAACAACTTGGGTAATCAGTTTACCAGCCTACAGAAGGATGAAAGACTGAGTCAACCTGGAGCCCTGCACAATCAAACTCACAATGTTTTGGCTGCAGTACTGACATTTAACCACTGCGCCACCAGGGATCTTCCAATCAGGTCTCTGTGATATAGTCTTTGTCAGCATGCTCATCCAGGATCAAATCCTAAGTGGCAGTTATCTTCCTATTCACTTCAATTCACATTGAGGAATAAGAATAAATCACAGAGTCTGGTTCCACAAGCAAGTATTACTAGCTGGGTTGCATTTCTACACATTGCAGGAAAGGAGGATATCACAGTAGCCCTACAATGTGTACAGAAACCACTTTTGTTTCAAGTCTATGTATAATGCCCTTAATTGCTTTCTACTAGAAACAGGTCTGCAGTGATGCATCTTATTGTAGCTTTTACAGAGACTTTAACTCTCTGAGAAGCCAACATGTCAATGATTTTAAGAGGTGGAATCCTTTACATAGAAACCAACTGAATTGTACTTTTTTGTATTAGTGTTATCTAGTGCAGTTTCTCCCTTCTTGCTTAACTCAGACTATATAGACAACTGAATCTTAAGACTGGCAGCTCACAAAGACACATGTAATGGAGACAAATGTTAGTGAGGCCTCGCAAGACAAACAGCTGATACTGTCCTGACCAATCTTTTATGGCATTCTGCTCATACCACCATCATGGCAACAGGCTAGAATGATGTAATAGCAGCCAAGTTCATCTCTGTGTGGGAGGAAGGCTCTTAAAATAAGTGGGCCGTGTTTGTAACTCAGTTTCGGTATAGATTATTTCTTCCATTTGATTTCTGGAAGAAGGTCAGTTGACTGTTTCCTGAGTAGTAAGCTGTGGCTTGGAGGCCATTCCTCTCCTCCTTGTTCTGGAGAAAGCTTCATGGAATAGCTGTGGATTTCCCTATACAAAAACTATGCAGTTTTACTGAATGCATAATTTACTTGTTATGAATTTGAAAATTCATTAGACAGGTATCCCAGTGGTTAAAAAGACAGTGTTCTGGGTTTTGTCTTGGAAAGAAAAGTTAATTCTGTTTTCTTACAAAACTGAAGCATACAAGAAACTGATACTTTGAAGGTGCTTTCTTCTATATGATGCAGAACAAACTGCATTTATTTCTTGTCTGCAGGGCGATGATTCACTCTAATCACAGCTGTAGCTCTGTAGTAGACAATTGCCCCCTATGAAAAAACATGGCCTTTCTTTAGCAGCTCAGACTATGTATTTGAATGAACTGTATCTGACTGTTCACAAGTGATTGGAATTGCCATTGAGATTTCATTTTGCATACATTTCCACAGCACAGTGCTGAACTTTAACCTCAGCTTGACTTCCTCATTTGAAGATGCATGTATGTTCCCTAGCAGGAGACACTTTTCACTTCCAAAAGTCTTCTGTTCCAGCTTTTGCACTTAGCTGCAGTAAAAAATTTAGAGCATTGTTATCTGTATGCTTTGGAAGAAAGGCCTTTCTTTCTTGCTACCTTTATTATTGTGCTTTTCCTCGGAACTGTCAGTATCATGCATGTGTGATTTACTTGGGAGACCACCAGGTTTTTGTAGATGCTCAAGGAATGCTTTACTTCTTCTGTGTACCCCGTTTTTCTGCTGCCGCCAGCACCCTTTCCTGTAAATTGAAGCAACATGAGTCCTTAGGCTTAATCCAGCCACTGCCTTGAGAAAATGTTTGCTTCTTAGTATAGTACAACACTTTGTAATCATAATCATCATCATAAAAAACAATTGAAAATATTGTGGATCCAAAGAGAAAACAAGCATTCTTTAAAAGAAAGAACAAAAACAAAAAACAGAGCATGCCATGGTTCTCTGTTTGAGATGCAGTTTTAAGATACTGTATGTCACTGTGTACATGAACAGACTGCCTCACACCTGAAATCAGTAAAGAGGGCAAAAAATCTCATCCTTTGGTAGAATCCTCTGAAATGACAGAGATACTTTTTTTCTGCTTATAGTTATTTGAAGTCAGACATGTTCCTAGACCCCTTGTATGGCTAATTAATGAAAGAGATGATTTTCATGAGCTTTGGTGATTCCATTTTCTGTTCTCATTCAGGGATTGGCACAGGAGTGAATGATTCTATTATTAGAATAGAAGAAAAAAGGGATAAACTGAAGGGCTCTGCTTTCCCTTTCTTCGCATTTTCATTTTCATTTTCTGTTACCTTGGACGCTTGGCAGCTGCTAGCATTATAGGTCTAAACAGAGCCTCTTGTCTATTACTGAACCAGATAGTTTGGTGAAAAACCAGTGAAATGAATTACAGCTAGTACCTAAGTACAGTAGGTGTGCCTCTATGCATATATAAATGCTTTCTTTTCCAGTCAGTTGAGATGAGATGGTCGTCCTGCATAGAAGACTTCACGGTTGTGAGTTTGAATGATACATGAAATCAGTCCATCTAAGTCAAATTTCTTAATGCTTCTTTATTACTTTGTTTCCTGTAGATTCGTTCTTTTGAATTAATCACATTCAGAGTTGCCTGGGTATAAAAGAGAAAAATCTTTTCTGTGCATTTGGTGCATTCCCACCGGGGAAAGGACTCTTCTCTTTAAATATATATTAAGGGTTACTTCAAAATGAAGTAGAAGAGGAAAAGGCTAAACTGAGGTTGGAAGAAAAGAAGCTGGATGCTGCCCTATTGGGTGTTCCGTGCACAGCCCCGTCAGTTTGTTAGAGCTTAGTGAAATTGTCTAGAAGTGCAGACAGCATAATCTCTGGGAGCGAAACTGTTATCCCCTGAATAATGACAATAGAATGAAATTGGTGTTGTCCATTTTTGTTATCAGTTCCCACTATATATATGTGTGTGTGTGTTTACAAAGCACAACAAAACTAATTGACTTGGATAATTGGTCTTGTTTGAAGCTAGCGGAACCCCAAAGAACTTTCCTTCTGAGCATCTTGGCTGAAAAACAACATTGACTCTGATTGTGTGCTGATGCTGAGAGTAGTAGATGCTCTGTACAGTCCATAGCTTTGGGTCTTGGGGAAGTTATAAATAGGAAAGCAGTAGGTGTTTGGAAAGTAACTGCTTACACATTGATTGTTGTGCGTGGCTATCTTTTGCTGATTGATTTATTTGGATGAGGAATATACATCAGCCGACTTTGTGAATCTGATAACACCCTTGTTGAAGGCCTAGTCCCATTGACATTAAAATACGCTTCTGTGTGTGAAGGCTGAGCAGATAATAATGCAGGTGCCAGCTGTCCATTCCATGCAAAATACAAAATCCCACTTAGTTATTTGTGTTGACTTAATTCCACCGCTGAAGAAATAAATTGCTTGCAAGAAACTTTAACTAAGAAATTCATTTGTTTGTAAATCTGTACATGTTATAATGTAAAAGGCAGTTACTGAAGAGTTTGTACCACCATGCTGGGTTAGTTATGTGTGTAATGGGAAATGTGCCTGTTAATATGTATGACTCAACTAAAATGAGGAGAATCTACCTTTCTTTCAGGCAGTTTTAATTTCTGACTACAAATGAATAAGGTTTCATTGCTACATCCTGCCAGTTCAGGAAGCATTGTGACTTGCAGTTTGTTCTGTGCCTCTTAGCTGTCAGAAAAGCTTCCCTCTTACAAAAGTTTCCAGCTGCTATAAAGAATGCTTTGCTCACTTTCTTCCCCTCCCACGCTAACAGTCTTGCCTTTCCTGTTGGCTCCCATTCTGGTTGGTAGAAATCACATGTGCATGGCATGCCATACCCCCAGGGGGAAGCATTCTGACTTGTGCTAAGCAGTTGATTTGGGTTTCTCTTAGAAACAGCATGATTGTTGGGACAGTTCCTCTGTCAAGTAACCTGGGCGACAAGGATGAGCAGCTGAGTTCCTTTTGTGAGGAGGCCTCTGAACTGGCTTTATCTGATTTACGAGGTATCTTTGAAAAATATAACTCTTACTTTGCTTCAGTGTAAAAACAACAACAACAAAAAAAACCTCTATCCTTTCTGTCAGAACTGAGGATTTAATTGTTCAGGTTCTTAAGAAAATAATCTGTGTATTGGGTTTGAAATCTAGATGACCATGTTTGGGGGTGCTTACAGCCTGTTTCTCTTCGATTCTGTGCTGAAGTGGAAAGTAATCCTGTGGACAGTGTGAACTCAAAAGAGTTCTGCAGGGAGTTTGTGGAGGCATTACAAGAAGAGAATGTAATGAGGCTCAGCCTTTTCGTGATTTAAAAAAAAATATACCTTGGTAGCACAGCTAATAATTGAGTTGCTGATTGATTGTGGGATTGATATACTGTAAAAGGTAAATGGCTTCCTCATACTGCTGGCTGAACTATGTTGTGTGGTTGAGTTCTGTTACCACCATACCATGATTTTTGCTGGGAAATGAAGGACTGACTGCAGTTCCCATTATCCTTTACCATTGGTCATGTTGATAAGGAAGTAGAACCTAAGAACAGCTGAAGAGCCGGAGGTACTTTGCCCGACTATGGTTGATGAAGGTGAAATATACAGAATTCTCTTACACAGCACATTGTCCTAATATTCCTAGCAGTGTAAGGGAGCAGTCTACTCACTACCCACAGATTGGAAATTAATGTGAACATTTCTGAAAGTAATGAGCAGCTGCCGTTTCTGTTGAAATGACAACATCCTTTGGCATCTTAACTAACAAATTTATTATGTACTTTTGTGGACTTGTAGCCTACTTCAGATGCACAAAAGGTTGAC
Source organism: Iguana delicatissima (assembly GCA_948472985.1). Classification (NCBI taxonomy): domain Eukaryota; kingdom Metazoa; phylum Chordata; class Lepidosauria; order Squamata; family Iguanidae; genus Iguana; species Iguana delicatissima. The sequence continues at coordinate 217,589 of CAOKZL010001877.1, read as the reverse complement.
TTGAATTGCAGATATATATGATAGTTGGGAGTGGAACTGTACATGTTAAGAGCAAAAGGAAATAAAAGTCAGAAAGTACTTACAGTGAGAGTCAAATTACTGTGAGGGTTTTCTGCATTTATTTCTTCAGATTTCATTGTCTGCAAATCCAGTCCAGCTGTAGGTACTGTAAAAATTATAGATAACACTTGATGAATATGACCAAGTAGGCTGTATTCCACAGAAGCTCGTACTATATTAAATTTATTAGTTTTTAGAGGCTACCAGGCTCTTCCTTGTTTTTGCTGCAGCTTTGAAAACTTTTTAAGTATCAAGAATGCGGGGGAGGTGTTAAATTTTGTGCAGAGTTATACTTACTGCTATGTTTTTTAATGGAGAGATTTCTTAAAGAGAGTAAGAATCTTTAAATATAAAATCTGATTCTGAATTTTTTCAGTATAAACTCTTGTAACTTCCTCTTGTAGTATGTGACAATTTTCAAAGATGTACAGTTGTTCCTCCACATTTGCAGGTTTGACTTTCACAGATTTGATTATTTGCAAGTTTCTTCAACCCTTGCCCCGCACCTCAGGCACTTCTTTTCTAGGGCAACTATCCCTCTCAGCAGACCACGCAGGCCCTTAAAAACCCTCCTCTGGTCCTCCTCCTTCTCCACCAGCTGCTGCTTGGCCAGTTAAGGATAGCTTGCAGCCTAGTTTCTCAACACTACAAACCCTCTCCCATTGCACCTCCCATACACCCAAGGAAGGATATGAGTGTGAGAGAGAAAGTAAATAAACTTCGTTTGGACCCTGGGTGCTCATTCTCCCCACCATGTCTTGACCCCCTTCCCACAGACACACACACACATATTTTGATATATACTATTTCTCCACTTTTGTGAGGGTCTTGCACCCCTACTCTTAACAAAGGTGGAGCGCCAACTATACTCAATAAAAACAACTCTGTTTGCTTTAAACAAGATACGACAACAGACAACTTTCAAAAATATGTGCAGTACTACAAAGAAATATCTGAAAGAAGGTTTGAACCATTTTAACAGAGAAGAGGAAGTGCTGATGCTCAGAAGTTCAGATACAACAGCTCCAGAATCAATCACATTATTTGATTATATGAATCCAACAGCTTTACTCCAGCAATAGTAGGGCAAAAATGAAGGCAGATACTTAGCTGTCTGATTAATTATGGCTGCCTTCTCAGTGTCTGGAATGTATGTCTTACAAATGCATTGAGATGCCTCTTGAAGTTCTGCATATTTTCTTCAAATTCTTGGTTATAATCCTGCATAACTTTAGACTGCTTCTGGTTTTATCTGGACTTCTCATACCATTCTTTGAAACAGGCAACAGCAGGTGACATGCTGTTACTGTCTCCTGTGGTTTGGGTTTTACCTTTCTGTTATTGTTGAGCTATGTGTGGCCAGGCAATAAGTGTCTGGCTAGTTCTTTTGTGTGTTCCATAGGATGGAAGATAAACATTGTGCTTCCTCTTCCTTTCCCTGCATTCATGCTTGTGCTGTTCTTCAACAGAAGCTAGTGTCACAATAAATGTGTTTAATCTTTGAGGTGTGCAAGATTCTGTTACTGTGCTGCAACAGACTAGTATAGGCATCTTTATCCTCAAAACTCTTCACTCTAGAGTGGTCGTGTCACCACTCTAGAGGAGATAAGGAGTAGCAGCTTGGTTTAACAGCTGTTTGCTGAGCATTCGTGCCAGCAGGATAAATAGTCAGCACATGCCCTATTCTTCCAGGATGTTGCATTGTCTATCCTCGATCTAGCCTGTTTTTCTTAGTGTTACACACATTTATATTAGAGTGTCTTTTGTTACATGGTAGTTGGATGTTTTAATAATATTTATGATTTATCACAGGGTGGATAAAAGTCAAGGATTTTTTTCAAGATGGATTTGATTTAAATCACTACCGGAAAGAATCAATTTAATCATGTGATTTCCCCCTACTCTTCCTTGCTATAAGCGTAATACATGTTTTGCGGTTAACAAACATGGATGTTGAAGCAAATACACGAATATATAAGCTATGATGTTACTGTTTTAATTAAATTAAACTATTTAAATTGTTATTAAGGTAATGATTATTTTTCTCCTTCTGTTAAAGTACAGCAGAAAAGTTGCCCAAATATTAATGATTAACCTATTAAGCTGGAGATAGTTCACTTCACAATAATTTCATAATTATCTATCTATGATATGTTTCTAATAGAATAACCAAATCAATATATTGTTTGATATAACTGTAAAACTAATCTGAAAAGTTGTTATTCTAAAAATGAAACTTTCCTTTGGTTGTAAATATTAAGATTATACCAGCAAAAATGAGACTTTGGTAACTCTGAGTTGTATAAAATATATATTAAGCTTATAGTGAGGAAGAGTACCCCTTTTTGGAGGGAGAGAAAATCAGATGATTAAATCAAGTCTTTCTGAGTAGTGATTTAAATCAAATCGTCCCTGATTTATTGCTTCATCAAATGGATCTAGATTTTTAAGTTCTCATGCTTTTTTAGCAACATCATTAACTCTTGTTAAAAATCAGATTCTCTATTCTGCTTCAAGGTTATACCTGACTTAATTGGAACTATGACAGTGTAAAAGTTATAGGTTTTAAATCAGGCCTGGACACTCTCCTTCCACCTAAGTCACCTGCAATCATAATCATTGGATTCAGGCAGCATATACAGGCATACTTGTGTGTGCAGACCAATGCTTACATTAGGGTGGGCAATTGCAAAAAGTTCTTGGCCAGTGTTCTATACCAGGACCCTCCAGGCACCACAAGTACTGAGTCCTGTGCTGGAAGAAAGGTGGGATATATATATATATATTAATTAATTAATTAATTAATTAATTAATGGTACTGCCATGCCAAAAATGCTCCCCATAAAGTGGCCAGAAATCCCCTTCTGGTTTTGAAAATCTTTTTAAAAAGTGCAAAGGGCTGTACAACTTATCAAAAAGTTGTACTGCTGCTCTTGGAGATTTCATAGAATCAAAGAATCATAAAATTGGAAGAGACCCCAGGGGCCATCGAGTCCAACCCCCAGCTATGCAGGAACACCCATGAAAGCATTCCTAACAGATGGCCATCCAGCTTCTGCTTAGAAGCCTCCAAAGATGGAGACTCTACCACACTCTGAGACAGCATATTCCACTGCCGGATGGCTCTGACCATCAGGAAATTCTTCCTGAGGTTCAAGTGGGATCTCCTTTCCTGCAGCTTGAATCCATTGCTCCTTGTTCTAGTCTCTGGAGCAGCAGAAAACAAGCCCGCTCCTTCCTCGACATGACATCTCTTCAAATATTTAAACATGGCTGTCATGTCCCTTCTTCACCTTCTCTTCTGCAGACTAAACATCCTTAGCTCCCTGAGCCATTCCTCATAGGGCTTCATGGCTTCCAGACCCTTTGCCATTTTGGTCATCCTCCTCTGGACACGCTCCAATTTGTCAATATCCTTCTTGAATTGAGGTACCCAGAACTGGACACAGTATTCCAAATGAGGCCTAACTAATGTAGAATACAGTGGTACCATTACCACCCTCGATCTAGACACCATGCTCCTATTGATGCAACCACGAATCACGTTGGCTGTCTTGGCTGCCTCATCACACTGCTGACTTATGTTCAGCTTGTGATCTACCAAGACTCCTAGATCCCTTTCACATGTACTGCTGTCCAGCCACGTGCCCCCCATCCTATATTTGTGCATTCCATTTTTTCTGCCTAAGTGTAGGACCTTACATTTTTCTCTGTTGAAATTCATTTTGTGAGCTTTGGCCCAGCTCTCCAATCTATCAAGGTCACTTTGAAATTTGATCCTGTCCTCTGGGGTATTAGCAACCCCTTCCAATTTGGTGTCATCTGCAGATTTGATCGGCATGCCCTCTACTACTTCATCCAAGTCATTGATGAAGAAGTTGAATGGCACTGGGCCCAGGAAAGAAGGGGCAGTTCATCCTTTGGGACCAGAAAAAAGGAGGTCCAAGAAATCCAGAGGTTATGAAGGCTGCAGAAAGAGCTCTCTTGGGCCACATTGCAGCTCTAGGGCTGCATTTCTACAGTCTGTAAGTTTCCTACTGTCATCCCTCCAAATGTTTATGTTCTTCTTCCATCTCAGTATGAGGAAAAGGTGAGCTTTAATTTTTTTCTCCCTGTATATTGGGAGCAGTTCATTCACACACCTCGACCCCATGTCGTATCTGTTAGGCAGGATGTGTGCAGGAAAGCTCTGTGCAGAACAAGCCATCCTACTCTACCATTGGTTCCAGCACAATCTCATTGCTCTCCATAGCAGTTTGGTTGGGCTGGCTCTCTTTCTGTGTAATCTTTCCCGATACAAATCCAGCAGTGATATTGGTAGTAGGGGCATTGAATTTAGCAGAGCTGGCAACCTAGACACCTATGGCACCTAAGGACTACATGTGGCTTGTAGGCCAAAGTTTAGTTGTATGTTTTAAAGTGAAGTTGCTATTGAAGCCAACTTTATCCAGTATTTCAGAAAGGAATGTGAGCAGTGTGCCATATTGGAATATAAAAACCTAAAATGATACTGATTTTCTCTCCATTTAGCTGTTGTCTTAAAAATAGTAAAAGTGTAAAATAACTAACAGTGCTAATTGTTGTTGTTGTTCTCTGAGAGCAAGATTAACCTTTTCTTATTTCTCTTCCCCTGCCCACTGCAGTAAATTTTCTTTTGGGCCTATCTAGAGTAACTCCTTATTTCTGTACTGTATATAACACTTCTGTAGGCATAGGTACATGATCCTATGTAAAGATATAATTGCTGACCGTCAGGAGCTGGTGGAATTTGTCCTCATATAAGAATATTGCTTCAGTCCCAGACAGCAAATCTGAGGTATTAGTAAGAACAGCAGAATGGGAGACAAATCTTAAGCGTTGGGAACTATTGCTTTTACACATGTCTTGTCCAGTGGGTTGTGTGGCACATTCATGAGTGGAGGAATACCATTTCTGGTCTTCTTTGTCAAGTGTTGTAAAGTTTTGTTCACTCTGCTCTTGTACTAATCAAACTAATTAAGTACACTCTGCTGTTGTACTTAATAATTTGATTTCCATTTTTGCTCAGGGGCAAATTCAAAGTGTCATAGAATTTTAGAGGATATGGACACTGAACAGCTTCTTTCTTTTTTCCTGCAGAGGCATTGCACCGCCCCTATGGTTGTGATACTGAACCACAGGCACTGAATGAAGCCATCAGATGGAGCTCCAAGGAGAACCTTCTTGGAGCCACTGAGAGTGATCCCAATCTTTTTGTTGCACTTTATGATTTTGTAGCAAGTGGTGACAACACACTCAGCATCACCAAAGGTAAGCAAACCAAGCTGTGCCTTCTGCATGTGTGTGTGTGTGGTGGGGGATGCATGTGTATGCACAAACATGTGTATATAGAAGGGTGGGAAGAAGCACCTCATTTTCATTCTTGTGAGCTTTTGTAACTCTGTAAACAGCAGAGTTATAGCAGTGGCTGTTGTAGGTTTGCAAAGGGAAGATGAAGGGTTTGAAACATAAGGGGTTATCCAGTGGGAGAAAACAGACAAAGGAGCAAAAAACATGGCAAAATTGTCCTCAGTGGGAAAGGGAATTTTTAATATTTTTACAATAGAAGCCATAGAAACATTGTTTTGGAAACAGTATGAGAGTGCTGGGTAGCTCTTGTTGGTCTAAAGATGGTCTGGGAACAACATCTGGCTCATGAGTCTCATTTTGTTCCATCCTCTGGATTTTCTGTTTAGTTTTCTTTGCTCCTTAAATTTGGACTTTCTGGATCTTTTCCTTGGGAAAAGACATTCCTCAGCATGCCACTAACTGTCCTATTTCTCCTCGTAAAAGAAATGAGAACACTATTTTATGTAAAAGAAAGCATTTCCACACTTCTGTGAAATGAAGCTATGAAAACTGTCCGGAAACATAAAGGTTTACTCAAATAGCAAACAATTAATTTGATTTTGCCCCATTTCAAGAAGCTAAAAGAAAATTTGCACTCTGGGATTCCACAACAATTACTGTCCAGAGGCACACTGCCTTAAATCCTATGGTTAGCATATATCTGTTGATTTGGATCTATTGATAACTTTAGCCTTTGTGAGCTTGTGTCCTATCCTTCTTAAAGCGATTTAAATTAGTGGCCATTGCCATGTTTCATAATAGCAAATTCCATAGTTTAGGAAAAGTCATTCCTTTATCTGTTTTCATTCTCACACGATTCAGCTTTAGTGGATCACAAGTATTTTACCTCTATCATGTCCCTAGTTACTTACCTTCTTTTAAGCTACAAAAAGCTCCGAACATTGAAAATTTTCTGTATAAGAGTCCAGCCCCTTGATTATCCTGATTGCCTCCATTTGCACCTTTTTAAATTCTACCATATCCTTTTTGAGGTATGCTGACCATGACTACTACATAGTATTATATATTTTCTCACTGAACTATTGTACATTTATGCATAATGATGTTGTCAGTTTGATTTTTGATCTCTTTTCTAATTATCTTTAATTTGGAATGCACTGTTGTTCCACCATTACCCAGAGTTTGTTTTCATAGCATGATAGCACCATCCAAAGTAAGTACAGGGATCTTTCCCTTATCCACAGTCTCACTTTCCACAGTTTCAGTTACCTGTGGTCTGGAAATATTAAATGGAAAATTACAGCATCTAGGCAACAGCACCTACATGGCCTGCTCCTCATCCAGCCACCTGCACCTTGTCTGCCTACTAATCACCTACTTTAACCGCCCCTCCACCAACACCAACACCACCACAGGAAACAGCTCTACTATAATGAGAAGTAGTCCTCTAGTTTTTCAGGATATATAGTGTGTATGGTACTATCTGGAGTTTCGGATGTCCACAAGAGGTCTTCGAAGGTATCCCCCGCAGATTAGGTGGTGGTGGGAGATTACTGTGAGTGTAAAGTTAAGGGTTTTTACCACTTTGAATAATTTGATAAACTTGGCTACTTCACTTACCCAAACTAAAATTTTAGAGGTATATGATGCAGTTATATACATATCTGATCAAAATTAAATCCCACGAAGTTCTAAGGGAATGTTTCAAGTCATGTGTAAGTTTGCGGTTTTATTTCCATTTCATTTTTTAAAGTTAACACTAGTCTTTTCATCTGCTTTAAGAGTATTTTTTAAAAAACATAATTTCATGTATATTATTCTTCCTCTGAGATAGGCACAGTGCTTCAGTTAAGATGTTCACTTTCCTATCCAGACTAATTTCAAAGTCAGACCTGCTTTGCCTCCATTTACCTTCAGGCCATACCCTGGGTCAGAGAATGTACATAGGTCTGTGGGTGCTGTGTGGTCCCTTCCTCATTGTAGTTGGTGAAACTCAGTGCCTGAGTCTTTTACTGGCTGGAAACCTTGTCCAAAAGGAAAGATTGGTGGATATTTTCAAGTGTGTTGTTTTGTCCACAATCCACAAAACTACTCTTACCTCAGAAAGTGCCTTATTCCCAGTGTTTCCAGTATATGTGTGTTTTCTTTATGGTTTTCTAGTCTCCTAGACTCCTGTCAGTTTGGAGTATTTTGGGCTCTGGTGACTTGCCTACAGATTGGTGAAACAAATACTGTTCTTTTGATTCTGTTAAAACTTGCTGCAGCCTTTGTTACTGCTGAGTTGTGAGATAGGGAGGGGAATCTATGGTAAGCTGGGCAAGATTACCAGGATTCCTCTTGAGTAATTCCGTTAGTTTTCCACAGCGAGATCTGAAAGCTAGTTCCTCATTGTCTGGCTGTTTTTTCCCTGTAGAGAATCGGTCTGTAATCTGTCCTAACCTTCCCTTCTTGGGTCAGCATAAATGGAACCAAATGGTGGGTGAAGTCCTATTCATTTTTGGTAATCTTGCTTCTTAGTCTGATTTGGAAGATATAAACAAGCATGTGACTTAGTCCCAATAAGATTGAGGTCACCCACAGGTCTTGTTACTTCACAATATATGTGATTTTACCTATTTGGAGTTTTATCATCTTTGCCTTAGGTGAGAAGCTACGTGTACTTGGTTACAACCAGAATGGTGAATGGAGTGAAGTACGCACTAAGAATGGGCAGGGATGGGTGCCAAGTAACTATATTACCCCAGTGAACAGCCTGGAGAAGCATTCCTGGTATCATGGACCAGTATCACGCAGTGCAGCGGAATATCTGCTGAGCAGCCTGATAAATGGCAGCTTCCTAGTTCGGGAAAGTGAAAGCAGTCCAGGACAGCTGTCCATCTCGCTCAGGTACGAGGGACGTGTTTACCACTACAGGATCAATACCACAGCAGATGGCAAGGTAAATGCTTTTGGAAGACCCTTGTAAAAGTAAAAAGAAAATATTTTGACTTTAATGCTTATATGCCAGCTGTTTGGAGGGATAGAGAATCCTGAAAATGCAAACAGCTGTTACCCATATAACTGAAGTTTCTGGCCCAGCCAAGAGCTGATTTTCATTTAGTAGAAAGTTTCTGAAGCTGAATATTCAATACATACATTAACTGTTGGTCCAGACGTAAGCACCGAGTTGATGATAGGCCTCAGCTTTCCTCTGTGCTAGAAGCAGCAGAAGAAAGTGCATAGTTCAGTGGTAGGCAATGCTAAATAGTGATGGAGGCATGTGTGTGTGTGCACATAGAAATACACACACAAAAGCAGCTGCCTCTTTTCCCTTTGCTCATTCAAACATCTATTTATTTTCTCTTTCATATTATTTTTCTTTCTCATACATTTTTTGTCACATAATTGTTCAAGCGCACAAGCAACACACAATGGCACTTCTTGTCAACCTGCCAGCCAGCTTGCCTCCCCATATGTTTGCTCAAATGTAAGACAGATACAGCGTGAGGAGCATGTGGGTTCAAGAGCACTGCTTTCCCATGGCGTCCTCCCTGTGCCCATCAGCTTGCTTACAAAAGAGACCCTGAAAAGCAGCAGACAACTTTATTTGTTTTACATTTTTGCTACAGTCAGCAGCTCTGGCAACTCATGGTGGAGTCCTACAACCACCATGAGGGTAACATAGAAAGCAGAAGCAGCTGAGATCAGAAACTGAACTGTTTGTTTACTACAGTAAAAATTCAGCATCAATAAAAATGGAAGCAGTCACCATGATAAGCTGTCAATTATAGGAGAAGGTGTTCTTTTGTTTGGTTTTGGTTTTGTTTTGTTTTGTCTTCCATACACTTTATTATAATCATGGGCTACCAGTAACTGTTCCTACTGTGTGTATGTATGTATGCCTTCAAATCGCCTGTTGGCTTTTGCCAACCTCATGAATTTCATAAGGTTTTGTTAGGCAAGGAATACTCAGAGGTGGCCTGACTTAGCCATTTTCTTCATGTGATGAAGATTATGAAATCAGTGAAGAGATATTGAATTTAGCATTCCCTCTGTTTCCTGTGTGGGCATTAGTATGTGTTGATGGAATTCTTTCTGTTATAGCATGTATGCTTTTCTAATTTTAATATTATAATTCTGAGTTGGTAGAGTTGCTTAAGCCATAGCTTGCTGGTTCGAATGCCACAATAAGCTCTAATCAAATTAAACTGTAGAGTGAAGTGTCAAATCCCAGGCACAGAAGAATGAAGGAGTATGTAAAGTATCTCCATTGTCTCTGTTGTTCACCCTTATTATACAGTAACAGAAGAGTAGGAATATCTCTGAATATTGACTTTGTGATAGCATTGGATTTGCTGGTGTATGTAACATACGGGGCTGCAATGTTCTGCTTGCTTACCTGCTTACCTAACACACCAATTAAGAAAAAAATGTGTGGTGCTAGGTTATAGTTGTTACAGGAACAAACTAAGCTATTCTGAACCCATATTTACTATTGGTATCCTACTCTATTCCAGGAAATAATAGGTACAGTTGGCCCTCCATATTCACTAGGGTTAGGAGCACAGGACCCTCACAAAAGTGGAAGAGTTACAGATATCAAAATATGTGTGTGTATCTGTGGGAAGGAGGCTGAGGCTTGTTGGGGAGAGCAGGGACCCAGATCCAAACCAGGCCAAGAAAAGAAGAGGGAAGAGGTAGTCGGCATGGTGACCCTCTACTTCTCTCTCACACTTGTTTCCTTCCTTGGATGGATGGGGGCATTGGGAAAGGGCATGAGGTGCTGAGAAATTGGGCAGCGAGCCATCCTTCGTCCAGGCAGCGGCTGATGGAGAAGCAGGAAGACCATAGGTGGTTTTTTAAAGGACTGCATGGCCTGATCAAAGCGCCAAGAGGGAAGGTTCCTCCAGGAAAGAAGCATGTGAGGTGGGAGGGCAGGGGTTGAAGAAACTCGCAGAGAATCAAATCTGTGAAAGTCCAACCTGCAAAAGCGTAGAGCTGACTATAGTTGATAAATACTAATGTAATAATAGGCTTTAATAATGCAGAATTATTTCTTTAATGGCTTCTTAAAGATCCATAACTATTGATTGTGAATTTAAAGATTTGTGAATCTTAGAAAATGGAAGACTTCAATTAATTAAAAGAAATCTTTTAACTCATTCATGGTAATTTGTTCATTGTCTGTGTGTGTTCAGTATTTTCAAGCATTACTGTCATTGATGAAAAAGAAAGGAGAATCTGAAAGATGTCAGAAGCAAGGCATGAATGGTTGTGTTATACTGAAGGATTTACCACCATATTAGAGGACCACTATACTGATCAGGTCTCCAGATTGCATGCCTCGATCAAGTACTCACATATTCTCCGTATTTAGCACTTTTTGAAAATACCTATCCAAAATGAAGACCCATGAGTATTGTTTCTTTGGTAATCCAACTGAACATGAGGAAAATACTATATTTATTGTATTTCAGTCTTGGATGTAAGAGATTTGTAACAGTATGAATTGATTGGAACAACCTTATTTTAACTTACCAATTTAAAAAAGTTCAGTTAACTTTTTGAAAATAGAGCAATATTTTCTAGGAAAATATTATTCATTTTCTCTCAACTTCCATTTGTTCAGTTCTTAACCTGTGGAGAAAATACTTCCCTCCACCCTCCCCCACAGACTGTCTTTCTGGTCTTCATGCTTGTTGTTGCCCAGCTTACACTGGCTTTTGGCTTAACAGGTGTATGTGACAGCTGAAAGCCGCTTCAACACGCTGGCAGAGCTAGTTCACCATCACTCAACAGTAGCAGATGGCCTGGTGACAACCTTGCACTACCCAGCACCAAAGTGCAATAAACCCACAATCTATGGAGTATCTCCCATCCATGACAAGTGGGAGATGGAGCGAACAGACATCACCATGAAGCACAAGCTTGGGGGAGGACAATATGGTGAAGTATATGTTGGACTATGGAAGAAATACAACCTCACAGTTGCTGTGAAAACGCTCAAGGTATGTTTTTGTACTCATGAGAAAATTTACTTAACATGGTATTGAGGAAATGTAACTGAGTAACTTGCAGAGTATACTGTTGTATTTGGAAGGCATGCCTCCTACTTGAATGCAATAAACTTTGGACAACTGAGGCCAAAAAAAAAAGGAAAAAATCTTTAGAAGTTCAGTAGTCATTACAAACTGAAGCTCTATCTGGATACAGAAAGCATAGGATTAATACTAAAATTTCCTGAAATTGTTTTGTATTCAGTATTGCAGTGATTTTTGAGTTCTGTGATATGTTATCTAACAAAAATCTCCTGTTTATAAACTATACATGATCTGGACCTAAAAGTGTATATCCCATAATCTGTAGCCAAACTTGCTTGAATTCACTAGGGCTGTGACTAAGTACATAAAACAGCAATAATGCTTTTGAACCCTGCAGAGAGCTTTTTCTTCTCAGATTAAGTGAGATATGTGCCTGGAAGATAGAGGTATAGATAGTTATAGTAACAGTTATTTACAAACTACTTAAGTGGTGCTTGCTGATGGACATTCTGGTCATGATGTGTTATCTTCTAGTTGCTTTAATATAGTAGTTTCCAAATGTTGGTCCTCCAGGTGTTTTGGACTTCAGCTCCCAGAATTCTTAGCGTGAGCCAAGGTGGCTGGGGCTTCTGAGAATTGCAGTCCAAAATACCTGGAAGACCAAAGCTTGGGAGCCACTGCTTTAAAATAAACTTCTGTCTTAAAAAAAATCAGATAAACTGTAAAACAAAAGATGCCACCCAAGTTTCATGCAGTCAGTGGGTAAAATTTGTGATTATCTTGATGCATAATATTAAAGTACTGGTTGTCCTTCATTTCATCCCTTCTCCTGAAAAACATTGGTGCATAATTGTTCTCCTATTTCAGCCTTTATTACTCTGGTTCTCATGCTTATTGAAACTGCTGACAGTCAACTATAGGGAACTTCCATCCTGCCTTTGAAAACCTGTTGCTGGAGGAAAAATAGAATTGCTGCCTGTGTGCTTGTTGTGGGCTTTCTGGAAATGATATGGACAACCACTATTAGGATACTGGACTAGATTGACCTTTACATCAATTGAATTGCATTTTTCTTACATCATTATAATAATTATAACAGATGATGGGGTTGAGAGACTGATTTTTCTTGCTTATGCAATAACCTTTCTGTATATTATTGGTTGTCAAGAAAGCAGGGTCTGAGAGAGCATAATGATTCCCCCCTCACCTGTTCCTTTGTAATAAAGTTCTCAAAAGTTCTTAGGTCTGATAAATCAAAAGAAATGAAATAGTAAAAAAATACTCCTTTCCCTGAGTCCGGCAATTGCACTTTGCACTTTGAAACTGCCCACATTAGTCTGGTGGGACAAGTTTGTAAAAGAGTATCTGTGATTAAGAACTTGAATGATATACTTCCCTTTTTTGTTGAGAAAGAAATGATATGTCAGCATGCTGTGTTGTTGTTCTTATATTACTTGCTGTCAAGCCAGCTTAAACTTACAAGAGTCCAATGAATGAAAGACTTCTAAGAGCCCCAGTCATCAACAGCCCTGCTTGGGTGTTTCAAACTCAGGGCCATGGCTTCCTTGATTGAATGAATCCATATGTAAAGTCATCTTCCTCTTTTCTTACTGCTTTCCAGTTTACCAAGCATTATTATTTTTTCCAGTGACTCATGTTTTCTCACGAGATGACGAAAATACAATAGTGTCAGTCATTCTGGGTTCTAGTGAGAGTTCGGGCCTGATTTGCTCTAGGACGCATTCATTTGTCTTTTTACTAGTCCATGGTATCTTTAAAACTTTCCTCCAGCAACACATGTCAAATGAGTTGATTTTCTTGTCAGTATTGTTCAGTTCCCAGCTGTCACAGTCATACACAGAAATCAGAAATCCTCTGACAAGGTTGATTCTTACTTTGGAATTTATAATGCTATTAAATATACAGTTCTCCCTCCAAGTTTACAGGGTTTGTCTTTGCAGATTTGATAATTTGTGGATTATTTGTCCCACCTCCACTACTATCCTATCCATTTTTACCACTTCAATAATACTGATGCCACTGGGAGGCTATCAAACTGTCAGGGTGGCTGCGCCTGGCCATGCACATTTTCACTCGTTAGTGCACTTAATGAGAGTGGAAGTGGATGGAATAAGGATTGCAAGGAGGAAGGGTGGCTGCATGCATGTTCACTCACTTGCGCAGGTGGGTGGGCAGGAAGGGGATGGGATGAGAGGATTCTGAGAGAGGGAGGGTGCATGTCTCTGTTCACTCAGATGGCCAGAGGCGAGGCAGCCCACCAGCCGTTGGTTTCTGCCTTTGGAAGGAGCAAAGAAAAACGCTTTTCGCTCTCCTTGCCTGTTCCAAAGGCAGAGGGGGTGGCTGACAAGCTGCCAGGAGGAAGGGTGGCCCACCAGCCATTGTTTTGTGCCTTTGGAAGAAGCAAAGAAAAACTCCTTTTTGTTCTTTTCACTCACTTGAAAGACAAAAGGGATGGCTGATGAGCTGCCTAGTGGGCGGGGAGCAGCCTGCCTGGCATTGGCTTCTGCCTTTGGAAGGAGCAAGCACAGATGCTGCAGCAGGGTCTCAGTGGCACATGTGCTCATTTTTTCCAAAGGAGGAAGCAGGCAGCTAATGTTAAATATTAAGAGATAAGGTTGAGAGGTGCCTAGAGATATTCATGATTTTTCCACTTTTGAGGAGGTCTGGCACCTCTCACCCCTGTGAATGTGGAGTGCTGACTATGTAATACATAATATATAGTGATACTGAAAGTACAGTTGTTTTACTTAAATGCTGTTAGATGATATTCCGTAGGTTTTTTTCCTCACAATTCATTGCAATTATTAAAAAGATGGATGTCTTGTGCCACTTTCAGGAAGACACTATGGAAGTGGAAGAGTTCTTGAAAGAAGCTTCGGTTATGAAGGAAATCAAACATCCAAATTTAGTGCAGTTATTGGGTGAGTGCTGAATTGAGCACCATGATTTTGGATTACTTTCTCTTTCAAAGTTATACTTGTTCACAGTAAACTAGTTATGCTCACAATTGCGCTCCAAGAACAACTGTATGTGGTGTTTAATTTTTACTTGCTTTGGGCTATATATGGTATCATGACTCCTTGTGTTGCACTTTGAGCATGATTGTTTTCACTTGCATGACTGTTTTCTCTTGGCCTGCCACACACTGGACAGTGGGTTGGAATGAGATTTAGGTGAGTGTACATGGGCAGGCTAAAGCAGGTTTCCCCGTATGATTTTTCTCATGAAGCTCTTCCAACCCCTTGAAAAACCTGAAGTTAAGGTCTGAGTAACCTATAGGATAGGGTGAGCTGTGATGCAGGCCAAGAGAGGTGTTCCCAGATATCAGGTAGAGGCACTTCCTTTGAATGGACTCCTTCAGCCCATAGTTATCCAAATGAAATGGTTATACAGATCCATTGTACCAAAAGCAAAATTCTCATGGACACAAATTATGTAGCCATTTCCTTGGATTCATATGAATCAGTGATCAACAGGCACGATCTGCGTGTTGTATTGTCTTGCATCTCAAGAGTGCTCCGTTTTTCTGAGTTGTTGGGAGGAGTATTAGGATTCTGTTGAGAGTATATAGAAATATTAGAGAAAGACACAAACACACACCTCTGTAAATGAGCGGTTCCATTTTCAAAGAGCTCTTACTGCCAAAACGTTCCTTCTGGACTTCTTATCAGAAATGGCGAAGGGAAACAGGGAGTCTTGGGGACTGCACCAGAGGGACCCTCTATGCAAGGTACCAGGTTTGGGCCATTGGAAACTGGCAAAAATTTCTTTCTGGGGATGGAAAGCTCAGAGAAGCCCATGAAAGTCTTGACAGACTGCTCCAGGTGCTTTTGGCACCAGGTGGATTGGAGAAGACCAGGGCCATCATTGCCCTATAACCTTGTCATTGCTGTTGGCTAGTAGCCCACCTCCACTATATGGATTTCTTAGCCGTTTGAAAAAATCTTTAAAATCTAAGAGGCTCACATTGAAATGGATGACTCTAATGCCTGTACCACCACTCTACCTATTTAAAGTGAGTTTTATGTTTTCTTTAAATCTAACTGTTGAATTTTAGAGTCAGCAAAACTGTGGAGGTACTGTTACTGGAAAATGTGGGTGATTCAGGGGCCTACCCATGATGCCAGTACCCCCATGGAAAAAGGAGACCTGCGAGGGAGAGTAACCTTATGAGATCTTTTATACTTATGTCTGCTGATACTAGTGCAGGGAAGAACGAGCCTGAGATCCAAAGTAAACTTATTTGTTTTATTGGGAATTGCAGTCACACACACAAGATCCAAGCACTCATGCAGTCACACAAGGCTAACTGAAGGAAAAGGGAGGAAAGTTTTGGATAGGAAGATTTTAGGACGAAGTGGGTGATAGTTAACAATTGAGAAGAGCAGCAAAGAAGCAGTGATGTGGCTTAGATGGAAGTCTGAGGATGGTACACAATCAAGAATTGGAGCAGCAGAGTGGCAACCAGTAACTGGTGTACTGCAGGATGACTGTCGAAACACTGAGGTTTAAATACTCTTTTTTCTGCCTGGAGGGCTAAGGTGCTAATGGCTCTCTTGCAGGGTAAACAGTGGGGTCCAGAAAGTAGACAGTGGGGTCTGGAATGAGCTAATGATCTTGGCATTAGATGACAAAGAGCTAATGGTAGCCTTGATAGCTCTGTGAAACAGTACAATATATCAGCCCTCTCAGAGCCCAAAGTTTTTAAAAGCTTTAAAAGGTCTGTTTCCTGTCTTTGAAAAGGAATGAAATCCAACTATGCAGCTTTTAAGGAAAGAATTAAGAATTCAGACCTAAACTAGCGATAAAGAATTTGGAATATAAAGGATTAAAAGAGTTTAAAATTAAACTGGAGCTGTCACAAGCTAGCAAAGAGGACACAAACTTATTTTTCTTACTGTGACATAATTTAAGAATGAAATAAAACTACAGTGAATGCAAATTGAAAGTAAACATAATAAACTCTGACCGTGAAATGCTGATAAACCTGAAGGCCATGCTATTAAAAACAAAAAGCAGAAGTGCTTGCTTGAACTCTTCCCTCTGATCATCTACATTGACCTTTAGTGGACTAAAGAAGAAATTATTGAAAGGAATTTTTCTCCCCTCAGCTACTTTTTGACATCTGTCAAATATATCCTGCAAGAAAGACTGCAAGAGTGGCAACGGGCCTGTCCTGACAGCAGATATGAGGTCACAGTCTTCAAGGAGAAGTTCTGTGGACCAGCCTGGAGAGATGGATAGAGGCCAGATGCATTTGCAGGAAATAAAAAAAAAAAAGATGAGGGAAGAAATGCAGAACATTAATCAAGAGATGTAGAATGTGTGAAAACTGAAGTGCAGAATATGAAAGTAGAAGTAAGATGAGATATGAAGGACATTAAGATCTTTCTGGCCCAGACGAACAGGGAGATGAAACTGATGAGAGACAGATTAGATGTTAATGAGAAAAAAAAACACATGAGCTTGAAGAATCCACTGCAAATGTATCCAAGAGACTAGGTATCCAACAGGAAAAGCATTTAGATGTCATGGCTGTTCTGGAAATGAAGGAGAGAGAAAAATGTTTGAGGATAAGAGGCCTCCAGGAAAGAAAAGATGACAACGTTGACGTTTGGGTGTGTGAAATCCTAGCAGGCTTCTTATGAATGCAAAGAGGAGAAGTAGCTGTGGAAGTGGATGTGGTTTATCAAATTCATTCTAGAATTGCGAGACAAAGAAATTTACCAAACGGTGTGATAGTGCATTTTGTGGAAAGGAATATAAGAGATCAGATTCTTCAACAACGCATTAAGTCTAAGCTGCAGATTGAAGTGAGGAAAATTAAAATTTTCAAAGACCTTCTGGCCCGGATTATGGGAAAACATAGAGCCTTTCTGACTTCAGTGTTGAAGGATTATGGAATTCCCTTTAAGTGGGGAAACATAGAAGGATTCAGACAAAGAGAATTCAGTCTGAACACAGTTCAAGAGGTTTTCTTTTTTAAGGATGCATGGGAAGGATGTGAGAGAAGACCCAAAGCAGAAAAACACTATCAAATGTTTTTTTCTGCGTCTTCACTTCCTGATTCACTTCCACAATCAGGAAACGAAGATGCAGAAGCTGAAGATGGAGTACCGTATGAAGAAGAAGATGATAATGAGAAAAGCAACTTGGCATAGGTGACATGGTTTCAGGCTCTGCTTCAGAAATTTAAATTTTGACTATAAAGTTTTTATCTTGGAATGTGAAGACAACTAATTCTGCTGGGAAAAGATGGAAAGTTTTTCATCATTGGAAAAGCAAAACCTGGATTTAATTTGTCTACAAGAGGGTTATATTAGAAAAGATGATGAAAAAAATCTACAAAATTGGAAACTCGAGAATTAATCTACAGTCAGCCCTCCACATTTGTAAGTTTCACTTTTGCTGATTTGATTATTCATGTATTGCTTGCTCTCGCCTCTGCTGCCTCCCTGTGCCATTTTTAATAGCGACTGCAAGCCTTGTGAGACTGAGAAACTGTGGACGAGGCTAGTAAGTCTCTATTAAAAATGATGTGGGGTGGCAGTGAAGGTGGAGTAAGCTCCACCAGCCCCCCACTTCTGCCTTGTGAAGGAGCCCTCGTGCTTCAAAGGAATCCATGGTGAGTTGAATATGGTGTGTGTTAAATATGGCTTGGGAGGGCCTAAAGTTATTCACAGTTTTTCACTTTCACAGGGGTCCTGTGCCCCTAATCCTAGCAAATGCAGTTGAGTGACTGTATATCATCCATCAATAAGAAAAAAAGAGACATTGTTACCTATACCAAGGCAACACTAGGCCCAGAAAAAGTATTCAAAGATAACGAAGGCGAATTGTTTGGAGTACAGATTCAGTTGCAAGGCCAAAAAGTTTTTATAGTGGGCATTTATGCACCAACAGAAAGTAAAGCATCATTTAATCAAAAGGTAGTCCAGGGAATGCCAGAAGCACCACATGATAAATTTGTCCTCCTAAGAGGTTTTTAAGGCATACTTGACCCTGGAATTGACCGACTTCCTGAGAAAAGTAAAACTTGTAGAAGTTGCCAAAAAAATTTTAATTGATGGACTTGGAATTAGTCGATACATGGAGAGACATATGTGGAAAAGCAAGAGAATTTACTTTTTTTTTCTTAGAAAAATATTAATCATCTTCTAGGATTGATATGTTTTTGATCTCAGAATATCTGGCAAATCTGGTGAAAGTCATGGTAAGTGTTACCAGAATGCTTTTGGATCACAACCCAGTTTTGTTAACTTTAAAGAAGAAAAAGACTTAATTTAATTGGAGACTAAACAAAGCTTACTAAAAGTTAAGAACATCCTTTCTGGTCTTTGTGACTCACACGGACAGTCTTGTGCACTGCATTATTTGGAAACTTCTAGAGCTGTTATGCAGATGTTTTAGTGGTAACCCCCTCTCTCCTGGACTATTTGAGAAGCCAGATTCCCATTCAAATCTTCAGTTCAGAGCCAAAGGCCAGCTTCTGACTCAGCTTTCCAGCCCATGAATTTGTTGGCATGAACCTAACAAGCTGAATCTCAGTCTGGGTCTAGGGTTCCATCAACACTGGGTTCGTCCACATCAGACTCCAACTATCACATTGGTGTTTCCTCTGTTTTGCCATAGAGAGAAAGGCCTACTGTTTCTGTGTCCTCCTTTTTTGGATTGTCTGCTGCCCCACATGTCTTTACCAAATGCATGGCTAAGACAATAAGGTGTCATCTTTTCCTACATCAACAATTGGCTCCTTGTTGTCCATTCCACTACCCACCTTTTCACCAATACTGACCTGACATTTCATCTCTCAACGATCTCAGTCTGATCCTAAACCATGAGAAATCCAATCTCCAACCTTCCCAGGTCATCAAGTTTATAGGAGCAAATCTCAGTTCTTGCAAGGTAGTTGCCTGTCCTCCTGTGGAGAGGCTTTGAAGTCTAATTACAGCTGTCCCTCAGTGTTGACATTCCAGACCAGTGATTGCCAAGTACATTCAAATCCTCCTCCGTTTGATGGCCTCCACGATGGTGGCGATGCTGTACACACAGCTTCAGTGTGCCCACTGCAAACCTGGTTCCTGCCCTTTGAGCCTCTCACCAACTCCCCCTGAACCCATCTCACCATACCAAGGACTGTCCCCTGATCTCTGGAATGGTGGCTCCATACCAACAACATTCAAGCTGGTGGGTCATTCCTCCTTCCTCAACCCACAACATCATTGGTGAGAGAGAGATGCCTGCATGGAGGGAAGGGGAACACACGTGGAGGAACTTTCCATCAAGGGGCACTGGACAGCACTAGAGAACAGCTTCCATGTTGGCAGTAGAGAAGGCTCTTCAGGCATTCAGAGTTCCTCTGTGAGGCAGTTTGTTCAGGTAGTAACCAAGTAGTATCCTGAACAAAGAGGAATCAGATTGACTACCCTACAGAAATGCAGTGTGTAACTTTGCAGATGAAGAACTCCCGTCATCCCTATACTTGCTAGGGCTGCTGGGAGATGCAGTCCAACATCTAACTGATACTGAAATGTTTTATAAAGAGAACTTCCTTTACAGGGGAAAAAAAAAACTTCAATTCAGATTTAATTTCTGCCACAAAAGCAAGCCACTGTTTTCTGTTAGCCTCACTTCTGTGCTGTGGGTGTAATACTTGGGAATTATTAATA
The DNA here is from genome assembly GCA_948472985.1 of Iguana delicatissima. Taxonomy (NCBI): domain Eukaryota; kingdom Metazoa; phylum Chordata; class Lepidosauria; order Squamata; family Iguanidae; genus Iguana; species Iguana delicatissima. Next base: position 197,491 of record CAOKZL010001877.1, on the reverse strand, counting down.
ACATGTGCAAAATTCTCTGAATATCCTAAAGTGCTAAATATAATAATAAAATGATGTTCTTCATCTAAGTTCTCTGCTGTTTTGGTAATTTCACTAATTTTTGTGTTGGATATTAGTTTTAGTCCATGTGTAGTAGAAAAGTTTATTGTCATGTGATTCTGATTTAGTGGAAATCGTTAGATTTGACCATACTGAAATCAGTGGTCATAGTGATCATCACAGACAAATGTGGCAGGAGAAATCCTGCAGGACAAGGACAAACAGCCTAAAAGATCTTTCATTCTGATTGTGAGCTGAAGGTATTTCTTGACTGCTGAGTAGAAAAACTGCTGTGAGCACTTAAGAGTTTCATTTCCTTGAATGAAGAAGTTTTTGATTGTGGGCAAAACTTCCATGCTTCTCTATCTGCCAGGCATAGAACCACTTAAAACCTGTTGGTCATTCTGATATTGGATGTCTTGGACAGATCTGATATATCAGTGGTGCCTGTCTGGAAATCCATCTTTGTGCCACCAGGGAGATATAAGATATATACAAGAACGTTGTACCTTTAATAATAATTAAATCTTAACAAGCTATTCCATTCTCCTGTCAGGTGTGTGCACTCTGGAGCCCCCCTTTTACATAGTGACAGAATACATGCCCTATGGGAACTTGCTGGATTACTTGCGTGAGTGCAATCGAGAAGAGGTGACTGCTGTTGTCTTGCTGTATATGGCTACCCAGATATCTTCTGCTATGGAGTACCTAGAGAAGAAGAACTTCATCCACAGGTCAGCAGAAAAACAATTTTTGTAGCATGGAAAGGTTACTTTTCTGGAGGACAATGGTTTTTTTAGGATATAAGTGGCCACACTGGATGTTTGTGGAAGTTGAAGTCCCTCAGTAACTTTTTATCTCCGTATATGTATATGTGTGGTGCATTGTGTTATCCTGAATAGTTTATGAGATAAGATTTGATTATAGACATGTAAGAGAAGACTTTGAAAACTATTCTGTATTTGATGAAATCACCGATGGCATTGCCTCACTTACATAGCTTTCTGCCAGCTGAAGGTAGACAGCTGCAAGGGAAGCTGGGCCCATTTTTCACAAAATTTGGGTTCAGAGCCACAAGTGGCCCATGGACTAAACCTCTTTGTGCTTTCTAATGGAATACAAGAAGAGGAAAAAAGTAGTGAATAGACCTAGCTCAAATTCTGTACCACTATGCTGCAGTCCTTGCTTCTGCTCTCAAAATAAGATATATTAATAATTATTGAGTTGGTGCAATTATCTCCTTTCTTTTCTTCAATTTGAGTGATGAGGGTATGGATAATTGAGAACCCAGTAGATATGATCAAACTATCTTACTAGATAAATGCAGGCAGGTGAGTATGAGAGAGAAGTAAAGATTCCAGGCACCATAGTGACGTCTGTGAAACACACTGTACTATTGATCAGCTACTGCTTGTCTCCAGATCTGTTTTCTGCAGCCAGAGATGCAAAACATGTGCACCTGTGCATCCAGTGGCATCCCAGTGTGATCTGTAAAATTACACAGTGGCCAGGTTTGCACATCACAAGAAGTGTGGCTTCTATAGCATTCTGATGTGTCAGGGATGAATGTGCATGCCAACCCTAGCTTTCTGGCCATCTCTGCTTGCAACAGGAGTGACTAAACAAACCATGGACCCTTCATTTGCATGTGTTGCTCATGATGTCCAAGCAAACCAGAACTCAGCTTTCTAATTTATTGATCTACTTTGTTGATGGAAAAACAAGCTGGGGAGTTGATTCCTGCTGTACTGTATTGTCATGAGAAGTAACCTGTGGACCAAAGCCAATTGTTTCTTTCACTTCTGTAAGTAAAAGTGTTCAGATAGTGGAAGCCAGCATAGTAATTCATCCACAGTAAACTAAGGTCTTGACAGGACTCTGGCACATGTAACGGGATGAAATGGATTAAAGTAACACATTTACCTGCAAATAATTGTTTGGAGGTAAGGGATTATCCATTAAAAGTAGCAAGTATAATACTAAATGCATAACATGTTTTGGTGTAATGAGTAACATGTACTTATTTTTTAAAGTTACTGCAAAGAACATTTTTAGAGGTATGTAGACAATACTTTTTCAAGGTCTATACCATTCTTTTAAATATTCACAGTATTTGAATGGTGTGTGAGCAGCATGCAAGTTGATGGGGGTCAAAAGAAGAAAGAAAATGCAGCAATTCCATAGCAAAACTTAATCACACAGATTGTTCAATACAGTGCTTGGATGGCCTTCCTTAACCTGATGCTTTGCAAAATAGGTTGGAATATAAATCCCACCATCTTCAGCCAGCAAATATGTTGACTGTGGGATTTGTACATATCTAGAAAGTCCCAGGCTGGAGAAGGTAGTTTAAAATCCATAAAGAACATGTTTGAAGGAGCCAACAACCAAATGTAACACGTGGTCTGTATTTTAACCAAATGTGCCATTTTCACTGCTAGTCTTATGGGCTAGAGCAGTACAAGTAACCTAATAGTGACAAACTGTGTTTTTATAAAAAAATCTACCCAAACTATAATATAGACAGTTTAATTTTCAGGCTCTCCAATTGATAACAAAATTATTAAGCCATTTCTATATCTTGGAATTTGATGACACTAACAGTCGTCCTTCTGTGTTTGGTTTGCTTCTACAGGGATCTTGCAGCTCGTAACTGTTTGGTTGGAGAAAATCATGTGGTGAAAGTGGCTGACTTTGGATTAAGCAGACTGATGACTGGAGACACATACACAGCTCACGCTGGGGCAAAGTTCCCTATCAAATGGACGGCACCTGAGAGTCTGGCCTACAACACATTCTCAATCAAATCAGATGTTTGGGGTAAGACAAGAAAATCTTTCTTTATGTACAGAGTCCCTGCAGGTATCTAAGTCTGGGCTGTAGCGCAGGATTGTCAGTACCTATATTTTCAGGGCAGCAGTGTTGTCCAAATAGCAGTTCAAGGGCTAAAAATACGTTTTGCCTCAAAAACTGACCAACTCCTCGGGGTTCAGTTAGTTAATACATACTTTTAGCAGAAACTGGAGATAATGACTTGATGGTCACGGTTTTGTTGAGACTATACAAAAAAACAAAGGGCAATATAACCTTAAATTATTTCTTGATTTTTTTTTTAAGCATATTGGTGGGGAAATTTTCTACCTTGTTTTAATGAAGGTCCAATCCCAAGATAAAATCACTGTACTGCCTAACTTTTGCCCTTCTGTCTTGTTAGTAGATAAGGCTTAGTATATTCCATCTGACTTAAGTTTCGTTTGCAGAAGAGCAAACGAGCCAAAATGTTCTTCAGCATCTAATTTTTATTTGTAATTACTAGTGAAATAATACTGTACAGATGATGAAGAAAGACCTAGCTAAAAAGAACATTGTTTAATTTACAGCCTTTGGAGTCTTGTTATGGGAGATTGCCACCTATGGAATGTCTCCCTATCCTGGCATTGACCTCTCTCAGGTTTATGATCTGCTGGAAAAGGGTTATCGAATGGAGCAGCCTGAAGGTTGCCCCCCAAAGGTCTATGAACTCATGAGAGCATGTGAGTACTGTGTCATTTTTACTTCTGTAAGCAAAATGCAAATTAGGTAGTGAGAGAAAATGCGGGGGGGGAGTGGAGGCTTGCTATCCTACTCTATCGACTGCCATTTATGACTTTACCTGTAGGTGTCACTAATCCTAGTAGGTTGCGACCATATCCTCATTCAGAATTTCTGGAGACCTGATACTAATTTATCTATTCTGTAAAGAAAATAACAGAAACAACATTTTAAGCGATCCTTGGACGCTGATTTCTGTGCAGAAATGCCCACACTGGATAATGTGTAGTAGATTGGTTAGTGTTAAGGAAAGCATAGTTCAGTATGTGGCATCGTGCTGACACTGGAAAGATCCTAGCAATCATACTTTTACTAAAAACATAGAACTGGATTGAAATTCGCATGAGAGGAAGGCTGGCCAAGGGAACAATCCTATCCTGCATCTTTACTGGGCCCTCGCAAAAGCCAGAAAGGAGAAGAGGGAAGGGTTCCTCAGAACTGATGCTGGATCTACAGTTTGGCTTAACAGATAGCTGGATTATGCTAAAACTAATCATAGAATCATAGAAATGTAGAGTTGGAAGAGACCACACGGGCCATCCAGTCCAACCCCCTGCTATGCAGGAACACCCTCAAAGCACTCCTGGCAGATGGCCATCCAGCCTCTGCTTAAAAACCTCCAAAGAGGGAGACTCCACTACACTCCGAGGCAGCAGATTCCACTGCCGGACAGCCCTGACTGTCAGGAAGTTCTTCCTGAGGTTCAGGTGGAATCTCTTTTCCTGCAGCTTGAATCCATTGCTCCTTGTCCTGGTCTCTGGAGCAGCAGAAAACTAAGGTAGTAAAACCCCAAAAGGATCTTTTCAAACTGGGCAACAGAATAATAGAGAGTACAGTAAGTAAGTATAAAACAGTACATCCAGCAGGGAGGGAAATTTACCTTCATGAATATGCTGGTTTGAGTCTACGTTGGCTGTGATTTCACATGGAAGGTTTTGGGATCTTAGCAGAAAGGACAGTGTGTCACAGCACTGCAAAGTGTAAATCCTCTCTTTGAAATTATTAGTAAGGGATAGGAGATGTCAAGTACATTGTATGTTTATTGCTTTGAAGTCCAACATGAACATCTTAAATTGTGCTCAGAAATTAATAGGTAATGGTGTGGAATAAATAACACTTCAGTGATACATTCAGAGTATCCTGCAACCAGTGATAGTCTCTTGGCAGAATACTGTGCCGGTACACTATTCAGAACACTTTCTGAGGATGTCTCCATATGGATCATGTTACAGTAATCCAGTCAGGAACTTATTAAAGCATTAATGATCATGGCTAGGTTACAGTGACATTATATGAGTTTGAATATAGTTGTGTTTAAAATGTTGGATACAGTTCTGCTTGATTTCAGCAGCCAGAGATTTGGAAAATAATAGGCAAAATAACAGGGAGTAAGGATAACTGTTCTGCATGGTGAAGCTAAAGCTGTTTTTCAGAAGAAGGATGGGGAAAAAATAATGATGAATCATGTAGGAGAGAGGATGAGCAAACTGTCTTCTTCTTTGTTTCTTCCTAGTAGAAATGATGAAGCTGGTGGACAACATACTCAGAGAAAATACAATAAAATATTTAATGCAGCATGTAATTTATGCAATTTACTGCCATAGAGTTTTATCCTGACCATTAGCTGTACTAGACTTAATATAGATCTAGACAAATTCAAGGAAGATGGGCAGCTTTTTCTCATGGGGCTAAATGATGAACAGGTCTCTGAATACCAGATGCTGGGGACAACACAGGGAGAGGAGTTGCTTTTAGCCCCGTGCTTTTGGTCTTGCTAAAGACTTCTGGTTGACTAGTGCTGGAAAAAGAATTCTGGACCAGATTGATTCTTGTTGGATATACTAACACAGTTTTTAACATTGGTAAATGCACCTTTAACTGTTTTAAAACCCATGTGTTCTATAAAGAAACAATAGATCATGACAAAGCTCTTGAGAACTTTGCCATTAAAAAGCCAATAGTGGGAGCAGCCCTTCTTGTGTGATGCGGACTGTGTCAGTAGAGACAGTGTTGCTGTTTTCCATGCAGACTGGGATGATGGAGTATTCTCTCTTCTCTTTCTCTTATGTGGTAGGCTGGAAATGGAATCCTCTAGACAGGCCTTCATTTGCTGAGACTCATCAAGCCTTTGAAACCATGTTCCATGATTCCAGCATCTCTGAAGGTGAGAATATTTTTTGTTTTCTTTCTTTCAGTGTACTATACTTGTTTTTCTACTTCTGAAACAAATTAATAAAATGTATACTGATTCTTTTCTCCTTTGCTTTTCTCAGTGTTCTCAGTATAATTTATCAAATTGACCACTTGATTTCTACTGGAAAATGGGCATGTTACCCTTTGGTCTCATTCAGACCTAATACTAAACCATAATGCACTCAAGCAAATAGAAGCCTGGACTTGCACACTTGTCCCTCCTTCATTTTCCTTGTATGTGATAGGAGAAATGTCAGAACATTGCTCATGTTTTATTACATTTGAATCTGGGAAACTCTGGCTTATTCAAACCTACCGTTCACAAACCAAGATCATGACTTGATTCCATTCTGACTGAATTCAGGATGATTTGAAGAAACCTGTTTCCCATATTTGAGCATGAAACTACAGATTGTTCACAGATATGACTGAAAGTATTCATAAAGTTTGAAGGGGGACAATGTTTGCTGAAGGTTCATACCTGGCCATCTTTAATACTAAACATGTAGTTTACCATTGAATCTGAACTGGACCAGTTCTTGGGAAACAGGATTATGCCCTTGACTATTCTTGCATGCAAGATTACTCTGATGTGTTAACATATGGTGCTGTGTGTGCAATAGGTATGGTTGAGGAATTTGTTGGGTCAGCATTCCTGCATGAATGCACCTGGCCAGCACTTGCTCCCTAAAAGATACCCTAGATTTTTTTTTCAATAGACAGAGTTTACATGGTAGATAATACAGCAGAGAAGTTGAAGTGGACAGTGGGGTTCATTTAGAGTGCACAGCTTTCTAAATGAATGCTTCTCTGAAGAAGCTAAAGCTCTACTGTATTTTGTTTTGTTTATGTGAAATAATTTCTCCTATCTCTTTAGCTAAAAAGGCTTCCAGAACAACTTGTGGAGCAGTTTGAAAACTTTATTTATTTAGGGGACATGATACAAAAGGAAAATGAGATGGAGAGAGAAGACAAGCAGAACAAGGCACAAGTTTTAAATGATACAGAACTCATAATCAGGCAGGATGGAAATGGGATTTTCTCAGTTTTTTCTAAAAAGCAAGGCTATATGTATCCCTCAAGCCATAGCTTGCTGACCAACTTTCCTGAAAATGGCTGTAAAACAGCTCAAAATTATTGGCCTTACAGCAGGTGTGAGGAACCTCTAGCCCACAAATCTTCCCTATCTGGTCCAGCACCCTCAAGTATTGCCCCACCCATCATCAGCTGATTCATTGGAAATAGCAGGAAGTCAATGAAAATGATTGTAGAGCTATAGGACCATTTTGGCAATGCAGAAGGAAACTGGTCTTCCTGCATAACTTGATTTCCATTCTAAGTGCTAAAAAATGGAAGCCCCTTTATCAGTGAACAGAAAAGGAATATAGAGATTCAGAAAGTGGTTGCTTAGACTCTTTGCTTTAGCTTTACAGAAGGAATGGTGACAAGAAGTGAATGTTCTCTATGGAATGATGCACATTCTGCCCAGAAAAGAGATAAGATGTAAGGTGAATGGGGTCCTGTTCCTCCACCCAGTATTGCACAAGACCAAGAAGCATGAGGAGTAGCATTTATCCCACAGATATTTCAGAATTTGTTTTAAACGTGCATATCCTCCCGTCACACACACATACGCACACACTAACCTTCCATTGTATCTCCATTCTTCCGATACGCTGCCACTATTGCACAAGATAGAAACATGAATAGCCCAAACCTGATTCCACTCTTACATTGTCTCTTCATTTCTTTTGCCTTCTGATTTCTATTTCTACCAGGAAGGAGTAGTTGCTTCTGTAAAAGCCATACCATTTAACTTCATGGTCTTTGTAGAGCATTCTTTTGATGCCTCATTGAGGAAGAGCACTTAGTTCTTGTTTCTTTCATATAATTGTGTTGCTGTTTTGGCATTTTGAGACTCTTAAAGTTGATCCCTTTATATGCTTGCTGAATCTCTTAGTGATGTTTCTTTTTCCCTTGTCCAGTGCCTCTCGTTAGCACCCAGACCTGCTTTCCTCTTCCCTTGCTGCTCTCTGTTCCAACTATTCCCCTGATGTTTCTTACAGAAGTGGCAGAAGAACTTGGAAGGACAGCATCCTCATCATCTATAGTTCCATATTTGCCCCGATTACCTATGCTTCCTTCCAAGACCCGGACCTTGAAAAAACAAGTAGAAAACAAAGAGAATATTGAAGGAACCCAGGAAACGGTAGAGCATTCTCCTTCCAGCTCTGCACCAGGTATGCTATGTAAGCAAAAAATATGGGACTCTATATGTACTGTTTCTCCATGAACATGTTTTTCAGGATCCACATTCTGGCTTCTGAAAAGTCTGTTTTCAAGAAGGGACTAACCATGAGTTAAGTGTACCACCTTCTTCCTTTGGGGACTGGTTCTTTCATTGGGAACATCTGATACTGCACAAGCTAGCACTGTTACTCATGCCACATAACTTTGCTTTCCTGCCCTGCTGACCAGTGTGATCTGCAAGATCCCGCAGCCTTCTGTGCAGCAGATTTAAGGGATATAGGGGATGGGGAGTATGCCCCTCTTACATTATTCATACCACTAGCGGACAGACATAGTTTGTTTTTGCAGCCGGAGGAAGCAAACTTGTACCTGATCAGTCACATCTTGGAACATTCTAAACATGCAAGGATGGTGAAGGGAAAAAAAAGCTTAAAGAAAATTAAGAATCGTAACAAAGCTTACACTCATAGTCCTGGCACAGGAGCAACCAGCTTGAACCAACTTTATAACTGTTTCTGTCTCTCTACCTTTTCACTATTTCATAGAAAACAAAATGTCAAAAAAAAAAAAGTTGGGTCAATCTGTGATCAGCACTCCATACACAGTGACAATTACATTTTTCAGAAAAGAAGAATTACCATATAATTCAATTTCATATCTGTACCGTAGGAAAAGTAATTTTGAAAACTTACATACAAGTGAGCAAACTATAAGTTGTGTTATTTTTTCTTGCTAGAGAAATAGTCTATAACTGAATAGAAGGCTGTATGCACATGTTGGAAAGCTGGTTTTATTGAACAATCCTTACAAAATGCCACTGTGCCACAGGTTAAGAAAAGAAGACAAAATGTAAACATTGGCTATACAGAAAGGGGCTGACTGCTCTGTAGAATACATTGAGGTTAACCGAGAACTTTGGATAGAGTTGCAAACCTGGATAGAATTGAAAGAGATGAAGGTCCCTGCATCCCAAAGGTTGAAGCCACTGATGTAGCTTTACAAACTGAAATCTTCCCCATGAAGAAGAGTGACAAGTACAGTGTGACTGTCTGCATGTTTTGTCTTATGGGGTAAATAGCAAGTTGAGAGCAGGAATTTTAAGCAGAAATTCTGATATGGAAGCCTGCAGCTGTTGTTAAAATTTATGGGAAATCCGAACTGTGTGGAGTTGCTTCCTTACAATGTGCAAAAAGGCTAACTGGAGTAGACGAAGTGCTTTGTGTAGCTTTGTTGAATTACAGCTCCAATCTTCATAAGTACCTGACACCATAGTGGCAAGTGTATATTCTCTCTCCCTTTCTCCAGGTTTTATTAGAAGCACACAACAGACCAGTGGATCCCCAGCACTACCTCGCAAGCAGAGAGACAAGTCACCCAGTGGCCTGCTAGAGGACACTAGAGAGACAACTTTTACTAGAGACAGGAAAGGTGGCTTTTTTAGCTCTTTCATGAAGAAAAAAAATGCCCCGACGCCTCCAAAACGGAGCAGCTCATTCCGTGAGATGGAAAATCAGCCTCACAAGAAGTATGAGTTGACAGGTAACTTCACAGGAGCTGGTCCTTTGCAACATATTGATGGATTTTCTTTTACCTCCTCCCAGCAGGACGGGAATCTGTGCTCGTCCAAGTGTTATGCTGGGAGCTTTGCACAGCGGAACTTCTATGGTGAAGATGGTGGTGGTGGCAGCACTAGTAGTGGTGGAGGAGCAAGTACTGGTAGTGGATGGTCAGGCATCACAGGTTTCTTCACCCCACGGCTAATAAAAAAGACATTGGGTTTACGAACTGGGAGGCCCATTGGTGGTGAAGAAGCTTCAAAACCTTTTCCCCGGTCCAACTCAACATCTTCAATGTCCTCAGGTCTTCCCGAGCAGGAGAGAATGGCAATGACTCTACCCCGAAATTGCCACAGATCCAAAGTCCAGCTGGAAAGGACAGTGTCCACTTCCTCTCAGCCAGAGGAGAACACAAGCAAGTCCAGTGATCTGCTCTCTAAAAGGTGTGAAGAAGTTCCTACTTTGACCAGAGACAGACCAAAAGCCAAACTTTTGTCAAGAGGTGCTACAGCTGTCCCCCTGAAGACTACTTCTGTGGATATGGCTATTTCAGAGAAGGATTGTCAGGGGTCAACAGCAGCAGCAAGCCTGAAGAGCAAAGAGAAGAACAGTGGGACACGGCAGGGGTCAGTAGAAGGTGAAGAGAAGACAGGCTGGCCTTCTCCAACGAAGGCTGCGGCACTGGTTCCAACCACTCACAACCACAAAGTGCCCGTTCTCATCTCACCTACTCTAAAGCATACTCCAGCTGAGGTGCAGCTCATTGGCACAGACTCTCAGGGCAATCGGTTCAAGCTCTTATCTGAGCATCAGGTCACTGCTTCCAGTGACAGGGACAGGCCCAGACGGATAAAACCAAAGTGTGCTCCACCACCGCCACCAGTCATGAGGCTCTTACATCAGCCTTCTGCTGGCTCAGACACAACAGATGAATTGAATAATGGAGCACTGGTACAGCAGGGGCAGGAATCCAAGGAGGGCAGCAAAAAGACAGCAGCGACACCTGCTGGTGGGAAAGCTGGACGGCCTGTCATGCCTCCACCGCAAGTGCCTCTGTCATTATCATCCACCTCGCCTGCCAAAATGGCCAATGGCACAGCAGGAGCCAAAGTAGCGCTGAGAAAGACCAAACAGGCAACGGAGAGAATCTCAGCAGACAAAATTAGCAAAGAGGCACTGCTGGAATGTGCAGACCTTCTTTCAAGTGCCATTGCAGAACCCACCACAAACAGCCAGCTGGTGGACACAGGGCACCAGCTCTTAGATTACTGCTCAGGCTACGTGGACTGCATCCCCCAAACACGCAACAAGTTTGCCTTCCGGGAAGCTGTGAGCAAACTGGAACTCAGCCTGCAGGAACTGCAGGTGTCCTCAACAGCTGCTAGCGTGCCTGGGGCAAGTCCTGTGCTTAATAACTTATTGTCTTGTGTTCAAGAAATCAGTGATGTTGTCCAGAGGTAGCTACTGTCGAATAATCTGGTTAGGAGGGGAAAATGTACACAGAGTGGAGGGAGAAGGGTCAGGATGACTACTTCTGATGTGTGTGTGTTTTCTCCTCCACTGATGATTATGGAAAGAGAGACTGATACTTGAGTAAGTTTTATGTGAAGTACCTCAGATCACTGAGCTCTCATGTTTACAGGTTCATCTCAGTACTTGGGACGGATGGGAGGGTACCAAGCTTCATGGGGTCAGATGGTTCCAGCTAAGAAAGGGAGAATGCTAAGAGTTTGTTCTGGCCAGAAAGGACACCTGCAGAAGGAAAGCTTGTGCTCTCTTTCGGCTTCTGGAAGGTTGGAACCTTGGCAACGGGACCTTGATTTTGGGAAGGGCCTGCTGTTCTCTGTGATGCTACCGAACTGACCAGAATGATTGAAGGATGGGTGGGGGTTCCTTTTCTGCACTACTGCATGTTTTGACTTCCTGAGATCCTGGCAGAAAAGTTCAGAAGCTCCATTGAAACTGGAGTTGACGGACCTTCCCTAGAGGGAATACATTAATTTTGGGGAAAGTCCATTGCATTAAAACAACAATTGGAACTTCAGGAAGTTGATGCACTAACACACCAGGCAGAACTTCCACAGTGCATTTTGCTGCTGTAATCAGACATACAAAAACAAAAGATGAGCTGATGTATGAAACACATCCCTTTTTTCATTGTCCTCACATCTTCTACCACCCACACATTCACCTCCCTCACAGTGTCTGCAGTGATAGTTGGGCAGATTTGCAAGTGGATTTCACACAATCACAGCCTGCACTCAAACTGGCTATCATCATCATCTGGGTAGTGTAGCATTAAATGTCTAATTTGGAAATCACTTGAGTAGTTTGGGGCTGTAGCACAAACTAACCAGCATGTGTCCAAAAACTGTTATATTCTGTCTGTTTTCCTTCGGTGCAACACTGGTTCCTTCTCCAGTAAGCCTTGAAGGGCCACCCCTGCATCAAAAGCACTGCAGAATGCTGCTACTGCTGCTGCTCTCTACATTCCTTTTTTTTATTATGCTGATTCTTATCCAGCTATGCTTCCTGAGGGAACGTGAGGCCAGAATGTCTTCTTACAAGATTACAGAAAGGCTCCTGGAGGACCTCAGTGGTGACATTGACCATTCTTTCTCAAATCTGAGTTTTGCTCTATTCAGAGTTTCAGCAGTTTGGTTTTCCAGGAAATGCCCTTAAATATGTAGCATTACTGGAGGGGAACAATATAGCAGGGTGGAGTGTGCCCCCTCCCTCTTTGCACACTTGAAAGTGTGATAAAGCCTAGCATGTTCTGGAGTTCAGTCCGAATGGGGTGGGGGGAAAGATAGTCTTCACCTGGAGGAGATCTGTGTGTATTTTCTTTTCCCATCGGGCAGATAGTCTTGCATGCTGCATATACCCAGTGTGCAGTTGCCCCTGTCTTTTTGGAGAGAGAGAATTGAATATCTATATGGATCACCTTCAGTAACAAACCTGTTTGTATGGTGGGAATGGGGGATGGCCCTGTATCATGCCGACCATTGTTTCCAAGTAAGTGTGAGAAGCATACCTTGGTTTCCCATTCTGACTTCAGGTCTTCATCACACTCTCCTCATGAAATTCTCAGCTTTAGGCAATGGCCACATATGATCTGCCTGGTTGATTTAATTTATATTGTGTATGTAAAGTCTACAGTATGCTGCTATTCGTGAAACATCTCTTTGAAGAAACACAAGGACATGAAACCTCACTTTCGTCCAGTATAGCATGTCAAAATCTTTCCCTCACACAGCAGTATTTCTCTCTTTCACTATAGCTGAGTTAGCTACACTGAGAGGTTAAAAGTGTTTCAAGTTTTTGTGGTGAATAATGTATAGTGTATGGGAAGAAATGGTTTTTCTCAGAAAGCTACCAGTTGAAGCATGAAAAGTTCTTTTGCTCCATGCTAGATGTCTTTTCCAGATCTACTTGCTGGGGAAGGAGGGAGTTCTTGTTTGGAAGCTGTATGTCCCTTCTGCCCCACGCTCAAAAAATTCCAGCCACATTTATCAGTACCTTCTTTGCCTGTGTTAGCAGTCTTAGTCAAATATTTTTCAGGGTCTGATTTGATCTGCATCTTAAATTTTATGAAACTTAGCCATTTTTTATTTCAAAAAATTGAGATTTAAAAATTTTCATGTTGTGCAACTCATTTTTATATTGAGCCCTTTACAGTGGTGGGTAGATGTACATTTGCCACTCTTTGGGGGCTTTCTCTATTAAAATAAGATTCTACCAGAGTTTATTGGAGAACTAGAATGGCATTAACTCAGACAAATCATTTGCTGCTGTAATAGGTGCATGATGTTTGAAAAAAGTAAAGGGACCAGATTGCTTTACAATCCAGGCTCGCTCAATCAAAACTGGGAGCATATGTTGATTAAGGGCCTGGCTACACATTATGTGTATGAAATGAAAAGTAACTGGGGGGAAACCATATCTTGAATATCTCTCTTCTGAGCGGTAAACTTTCCCTTAGGATCTGGGAGAGAGAAGAGCAGGAGCAGTCAGCCACTAAACACTGACATGTGTCTTGCAAGAAAGCTCCATTGGGCAGTGCTTGCTTTTCAGGATTCTATACACTCCATTTCCTCTACCCCCTCTCCCCAAACAGTCATTCAGCATTCCCTGATCACTGAGCATGCTCAGTCCTCATTGAGCTGTTTGGGAGTTTTCCTGTCTCCCCCCTTAAGATTTTTTAATTTTTTTTAACTTCTAAAAAACTGTGGAAACAAAATGGCACTGCCATTTTGATTTGAGAACATTCAAGAGAGTTGAGGTTGCTGTCAGTGTATGTGTGAAAAAAAATAAGGAAGATGGTCAGTGTGTAACTTCCCTGTGTATAACTATGAACTAGCTTTCTGTAGTTCAAAGATAATCTGCCACACATCCACCATTCTCAGTTGTCTAACACCTGCAATCATTTTGTTGGATGCAGTGTTGCAGTCCAGCATTTCATCCTGATCTCTGTGATGTTTTTGGAATTAATGAAGTAGAAATTTACGTCTGGTTCATTCCAAACGCAAATCCTATAACTCACTGGCCTTCCTCCTGATTGACTAGAATGTTACATTTTGAGAAGGCTTGGCAGTGATGCATAAGAAATGACTGAAAATTACTTTATACTGTATTTGTCAAATTAACAACAAACTTGTACAAAATTAAAAGGTTACAAGAAAGATATTAATGTAACTCAAGTCTGATTAAGATACATTCATTTAAAAAAAACAAACTGCAGTCCACGCATACTGAGAGTGGTCTGACCAGAATAAGCCAGGATTACTACCAGTGCCAATTCTGCTCTTCTTTTGTTGCCCTTCCTTAGTGTTAATACTAGGCAGTCTTAACTGTGTTTGGAAGCATAATAGTTCTCAAACTTAGTTGCTGTGGTAACTTTCCAGAGGATCACCAATGTGTATCTAAGCTCTTAGGGGGAACAGTTGGAGTATTTTGGATTTCATCCCATATGGGCATGTTAAAAGTATAGACAATACAGACACAGCTTATTCCCAATAGAGCAAAATTTTATTCTGGGTCTCATTTACATTCTGCAGTGGCAACCAAGGCCTCACACATAAGCACAATTGTGCTGAGCTATAGAGCAGCGAGGGGGAACATGTGGCCCTCCAGATGTTGCACTGCACCTTCCATCATCCTTCAGCATGGGCTATGCTAAGGCTGGTGGGAGTTGTATCCCAACAATTTGTGGAGGCCACACAATCCCCATCCTGGTTTAGAGTAGATTGTGATGGAAAGTGAGCACTGTTACAGCGTTCCCTACCTAGGTCCAGGGCAGACCTCTAGAAAGTGTATGCACCCATCTTTTTCAGCATTTCTTTCCACATCCTTAATCATCTTGGTCCTCCATAAACTATTATTTTTAAATTGTGTTGTGTAACAGCAGTGCACACAGGAGAGAGAAACTGTTCACTTTGGGTATTTAAGGTTACTTTTCGAGCTCTAATGATAAACAATACAGCGAGAGGAGATCTTTAACTGCTGCCTGTCCTTAACTGTCACAAAACTCATGGCATAGATAATGCTTCTGCAGTGCAGTAGTTTGACCTTTTTGCTATGTTGGGAAAGCAGGCCTCAGATCTTATCTAAATGATTTAAGTTTAAAAAGTTACATTTGATTCCTTTCCCCTTTGTCAGTATGCTGCTACAGGGATGTGAGGGATAAGCCGTATTTTTGTGTCATTCTGTAGTGGAGCTCAATAGCTATTCTTTTTTGATGAAAATATGAGACTTGCCAGATCTTTGAGTTTTCAGAGGTGAACTGATCATGACCCTGAGATTACCGGCCACTGACTACTTTCAGAAAAAAACATTTTGGGGGCCTGCCTGATCTATCTAGATAATCTACACCAGGGCAATTCAAGCTAAAGAAAGATGCACTTTTTTTCTCTCAAGTATTTTTCATGATTCAGCTGTATCTTCTTTCCCCACCTTACTAGATTTTATTCCTGGTTCCTGGTAGCTTTGTGCATTATAGTCTAATGGCTGAAATAAAGAGGGGCTGTGACGACTGGTAGGAAGGAGACTGTGGATACAATATACATGGTAGCAACACCTTTCTAAAATCATAGGCTGTGTATTAAAAAAAAGGTGAGATCTTTGTAGATGAAACTGTGACGAGGGACCCCCATCCCTGTTCTATTTGCACAGTTTGGTGGAAATTAGTACAGTCCGTGGCAAGGTGGCAAGATCATAACATTTGTGGAATCCCTTCTGTGAAAGAATAGTGCTTTTGGATAATTTTAAGTGCAAAGTATATGTGCCCTGTGGACATGCTGTGTAATTTGAGTAATCAAAGGATTTACACACTTCATTATCATGTTTACTTACTTAATCCCTATGGCAGCATCACATTAGAAATGTAAGGAACAAATCTGTTCCTGTACACCCTTTCAGGTAGTTGCTTGCACAGTTTATATCCAGATTAACATAAAATTTGTTACTCTTTTAATGAGATCAGCTGGAAAGAGAGGCTGGTGTGCTGTTACTGCTTTAATTTTCTGGAATTATGGCACTGAGCTTTGTCCCTTAAATCAAATTCCCAGTACCCACAAAATGGAATACAAGGAGGAAATTATAGGATGAAATTGGAATTAGTAAGAACAACCGACATTTGAACAGAATCCACAGGAAGCCTCAGCCAGTAGAAGATACTTGTGGGTATCTAGAGAGCACAATCATTTACCTTATATTGAGGACTGGTGTTTAAAGAAGTACTTTGTCTAAGCTCTCTGTTTTATAGCAGGTTTGTAGATAATGTGCATGTTCACCAGGAAGGTTTCAGTGTGCACTAGCATGCTGTGACATATACACTCTGCTTTCATGAGCAGCAAGTTCCAGAATTTCTAAAATCTACCATCTACAGATCAAAGCACCAAGCTTGGAAATAATTCCAAATGGATTATTACTAGGAAATCAGAAAATTTGTATGGTCTCTGAGATTGGATGAAGTGGCATCAGTGCTATGAAGTCCTTGCTTCCTTATTGCCAAAGGGGGGGTGCCTTAATTGTTCTCTTGTTATACTTATCTAAAGTGAAAAAGAAAGATACTGCTACAGTTACTCGGATTGTTGTATATACATAGCAGAATGCAAAGGTTAAACACTTCCCTTACACTGAGAAGGTGTGTGTTGAAGAGTACCTTTGAAAAATCTTCTCAACATTCAAAACTTCGTATCTTGGGAAAATGGAGCCAGCCTTGCCTTCCTGACTTTTTCCTGTTCTGTTTGTAATGGTATATACTTTCTCCTCATGTCCTCAGTGGAACAGTCCATGAAATGCTTCACACTTGATTTTGCTGAATTAGTATAAGCAGTACCCAGACACATGAGTAAGTCCACCTCTGATAGTTCCATCTTGGAGCATGGTGCAACCGCTTCCTAGTTCTTCACATGAGGCATGCCTGTGATTCAAAATGCAGGCTTGAGAAATGCTCAGTGTGATGCAGGTACCAGACATGCCCATGAACTACCACTTTCTGACACACCTGTTTCCAAATCAGTAGTGCATGCAATTGGCTCTACACAGCTGAATTCAGTAATGCTTGTGCGATGGAAACAACGCCTCTCCTCATATTAGGGAAGGGTAGCATAGGAAAAACGCCAAATTTCTCTGTAGTTGTCAAGGGTAAAAGGGCCCAAGTGTGTGTGGTGCAAATGGTGGGTATCTGGGGGAGCGTAGAGGGCAAGGTGGTTAAGGATTCTAATCAGCCCAGCACTCTTATTAGCAAATAGTTGAAGTCACTGAGTAGAAATTTTGTTGAAACTGAAAACACACTGATCACACAAAAGAATCCACATTACCAGTGTTGTCAAATGTTACTTTGTTTTGTTTTTCATTTGTTGTTATAATATATTTGGGGTTTTTTTTTCTAATTTAAATTCTCACTATTGCCTGACTGTGAACTGCAAACAGTGTTAACTTGATGTAAATAAGGGTCCTTAGAGGTGGTACCTCTGGCTGTTGTTCCACAAAGATTTTTTGCCAATTTGCATTTTGTTTTAAATAAAAGTTGCAATATTTTATTGGCAAATAGTTTGACAGATGTATCTTTTGTTGTTGTTACATTAACCTTTGGAAGGCTAAAAAGGAGAATGTTATGACAGGGAAAAAATCTAAATTTTAAACCTACAAAAAAATTACGCAAGTCAAGATTGACTAATTGGCTCAGTGTTACAGAGATGTAGCTCTGGCAGCTGGAATTAGTGACAGACCGAAGAATAATCAGTAGCACAGAAGGGCAGTACCACTAGGTTTCATCAATCAAGCTGTTCTGTTCAGAACTGAAGAAGTAATAGCATGATTCTTGGCATAATGTAGTTTTAAGGAAACTACATTTTGGATGTTGTACTGCTGAAATACTAGGTCAACGTGTTCAGTGCTTATTACCTGAAGCATCAGCTGATGACTTTCATACGTGAATTAGCCATCATGGCTTTGTTGTTATAAAATAGATCTTTAGTATCAACCTAAGATCAATTCAAACACACCTAGTGCAGGTGGAAGCTATTCAGTTTGCTGATGTAGCCAAGTGCTAAATATTAATGCACAAGTCAGCCTCCAGGCACACGTTCAGAAATTGCAATTGGTCCTTCCTAACTTCAATAATGCTAAAAACCAGAAGACAAGGCTAATATAGTCTAGTGATTAAACAAATAAACTACAAATTGGCATTGCTCTGGTTAAAATCTTGTCTTTGCCATTAGATTAAGGCCACAGTCTCTCAGCTTTAGTCCCCTGTTTACAAGATGAGTAATGATGCTTGTCTGTCTTATTATATAGACATTATATAGACGTTATTTATATAGCACGATTGATGTACATGGCACTTTACAAGTAAACCAACCAAAAACAGTCAGCCTGCTAAAGGCATACAATCTAAAATGTTTGTATGTATACACACACACACAGAGGGAAGGAATAATAAAATATAAAACTATACAATATAATTGTAAAACAAATTATCCACATAAAATATAAAAGATACAATATAAAGCAGATTAACAAATACATATAATTGAAATATTCAAGAACATAAAACAATATTAAACTAAAATTCCAAAAAGCTCCGGAAAACCTTTTAAACTGAGATCTAAAAATAATGAGGGAGCAGCCTGCAAATAGGCCTTGCTCAGCTTCCGGCTCATCCTAGGATTCCAGATGGTGTTTGCCCATCCTCCCCAAAGCCTGTGCTATGCAATCAATAATTTTATCATTTTATAGAGAAAAGTCTCCCTCAAGGAAATGCTAGTTACCCTTGTTTCATACTCTTCAGCATAACAGAAACATCCTTATTCCAGTTATGCTGGCAACAAGTGTTTGACAAGACTTGAATCCAAATTTCTCATGGTCCAAGACTATCCACATCATTGCATTGGCAGAACTCTGACCAACACTGAAATACTATCAAATCTCTGAACAACAAAGTGTTTATTTGTCACTTGAAGTTTTCAGCTGCAGTGGCAGAGGTTCACACGTCAGATCGATCTTCTGGTGATTACATCTTCTTTTCAAAATCTTGACTACATTAGAAGAGATTTTTGACCCACATATCAGCATGTTCTGTTCAGTTCTTTTGCTTTGTCACTATAACCTTGGTGACACAGGGTTTATCATTTGGCAGGCAAGCCCAGAGAGCAAATATCTTATCCTATTTTCTTTGGCTAGCCCTCATAAGGTGTAATTAGCAAACAGAGGAAATGCAAGTCTGCTGTTAGTTCTGACCAATGTACAGACATTCTGTAGAAATTCATTCACCATTTTCATGGAGATAATTGCAAGTCAGAACTAGTAGGGTATGATTCATGGAACATGCAAATGATTACATAAGTGCAAGTTGTGCATTACGTAAAGTGTCTCAACTATCTTCAAAATTCAAAAAAGAAATCTGAAATGTTGACCCCCTATTTCCTTAAAATGTATGGCACTGACATTATGGCTCCCCTGAAAAAAAGAGAGTGCTAATTCAGATTAGTTAGTGTGAAGTGGGATTACACCAACCACACCTATGGTCTATAGTGCTTCCAGACCATTAAACATTAACACACAGGTTAACGTTCGTATAGAACATGTGGGTGGAGGTTTGATGGTGTGCTCATTATTATGTTTAATATTGTTCAAATAGTGGCACAGTTCAGGACTGCATACCTAACCCCTAAGGAAACACTATAATAGGGGTGGAAAGTGTGTAGCCTTCCAGATACTGGAATGCAACTTGCAGCATGCCTCACTACTGACAAAAGCTAGCTAAGACTGTTGAGAACTGCAGTCCAACATCTGCAAGGCCACAATGATCCTATCCCTGCATTACACCCTTATGAGGTACCTGACCAACACGAGCATTACTGCTTAGCCCAAATAAGCCCAATCTGAATGCCACGTTTAGTTACCCTTTGTGCTTTGTACTACAAAGGACTGGGTAACTGCCAAGGTTTCATTTACAAAAAGGGTTTGCAGTGCCATCAAACACTAACTTATGCAAACTGCTTGCATTTATCAGACTGACTGTGTATTGCTGAACTTCTCTGCCAGGCTGGAAGTTCCTCACACTGAATCCTGCACTTTTGGCTTTTGTCATTGAAGTCTCCCAACACAAACTTTGAGTGCAGTATCATGATACCCTCAATTATAAAATACATATATGTATATTTTATTTTATTCTGGGAGGCAGTGTGTGGCCATAGTTCCCCAGCACTTAAATATGAAGCAGCACCCATATGTCACTTGAGTAGCCAAATCTTTAGTACTTTTTAGGTCATAGAAATGCAATGCTTCCGGTGGGGGCAAGATGCTTTCTTCACATCTAACTTCTGTACAAGGGTACAGGAAGGGGAAGTAGCTTACTGCATTGTAAGCAAATATTCTAGGTCCTTGTTCAGTCAGATCATCTTTAAAAAATCCAGGAGATTATTTACATTTTAATACGGTCTCAATCTTGTATGCAATGTGAAAAAGCTTTACCACTTTTGCAGTTGGCATGTCTTTCCGGCAAGACACTCATTCCAGGCAATGGATGAGGGTAACTGTTCCAGAGACATCATTTTCCTCTGCAGTAGCACTTTTCATGTAGATTTCAGCTACATGGCACTCCTTTATTTATGGTGCAGAAATTTACCTGTATTTACCTGCAGAAATTTCTTCAATCACCTTCTTTTTCACTTTTTTCTATCCCAGTAATGCCCACACAGTAGGGAAAGATAATATCCAGTCACAGTGCAAAACATTTCACAATGTACTGGGCCCTTGTGCAAGAAGAAACAGAATAGGTTGTATGTTTCAATACCTGTGCAGTGAACTGCCACAGCATCAGGGAATGAAATAGTTTATACGCTGGGAGATTGATTTGCAGCCCTGGGCAGAGAAGAGTTTCTCCTCGTTGGGTACAAACACCATCATCCTTGCAACCTCATCCAATGCCTCTTCTGTGAATGGAAGGCCACGGGCTAGAAAAGCATCCTGGGCGCACAGCTTCACATGGTGGTACTCTAGGGGCAGGAAAGGTACTAGAAAGTCAATGAGGTTCTCTGCTAGAAGGCTATTGTGGGTATACTCCTCATCTGAAAAAAAACATAAAAGATACAGAATTAATCTCTTCCACAACATTGTACAACATTGTACACTTGCTTTCCTGGGTAGGTTGGTTATTTATAGAGCACCATCTGTGCACATAATGATGTACATGCCTGAATCCTCTGTTAGCAAGCATGGTGAAACCACACCTGTGAGGCCTTGTTTCTCAGAACATGAGACATTGTGGGTTCTCTTGAAAAATCCCACAGGATCCAGGAGCAGTTCTGCGCAACTGATCCTTGATTTTCTGGATGTCACCCCTGTCGTCTTCCACTATAAACCATTTGGAAGAGGACCCAATGAAAGAAAATGAATGCATTTATAGAGTGTACAAATTTCAGGGTATGAAAATAGAATGGCAAAAGTGCTAAAGAACTGGAGACATTAACTTCTCTATTTAGTTTTTTAGTTTGCAAACTTTTAGCTAACCCATTTTCTGCTACTAGAGCCTCAGTTTCCACCCCTTTCCAATTAGAGCAGCCAGACCTTTATTAATAAAACTAACTGGACATGTGCATTAGACTGTTGCACTGATCTCCCATGCAAGCAAGCAAAATACCTCAAAATAATGGCCAGAGAAGATTTCCCTGCCTTAAACATGGATGATGAAGACATTAAAGATTTTTTTATACCTTGGCTCAGGAATAAATCAAAATGGAGATTGCAGTCAAGAATAAGAGACTAAGATGTGAAAGGGCAGCTATGAGGGAACTAGATAAGATCCTCAAATAAAATATATATAATTAAATATGAAAGTCAAAATTATCCACCCCACTGCATTTCTGATTCTAGGCATGACTGGGAAAGCTGAGCAATGAAGAAAGCATTGAAATGAATAAAGTGGAAGGCAGTAGGAAAAGAGGAAGGTCACATTACAGTGATTCAGTCCAGGAAACCATTGCTCTCAGTTTACAAGACTTGAGTGGGGCTGTAGATGAGGGGCTCATGGGGTCACCATAATCTGAATCAGACTTGACAGCACATAACAAATCAGTGTATGTGGCCCATTACAAAGTAAAACCAGCAGAATCAATCCCGATTCAGAAAATATTCCAAAGCTAACAACATGCCGGCAGCGGAAGGAGGCAAACTGGGAAAGAGGCTTGCTGCAAATTTAGAGTTGTTCCATCAGCAAGTGTGTGCAGGCAGAGGTTAGCTATTATGATTAAGGAGCACTAACTCCTATGGTTATAGGAAACAAACTGAAGATTTATTGTAAAAATTACATTAGAAATAAGAAATCTCTCTAAAGATTCTAAGCTAGATTAAGCAGAGACAAGAGAGGCCAGGACTAAACGAGTTTCACTTTTGTACCAGTGAGATAATAAAAAGGTGGTGGAGATAAGAGGTGGAGTGATCCCTAAGATATCAGTCTCTGAGAGATTAGGATATGAAGAGACCTTAGATCATTGAAACAGTATTCAGCCCTAACAGTGCTGCTCTCTCTTAAGATACATTTAATTCTAAATATTGAGCACTGATGCATTGCCAACATTTCACACATACAGCTATATGATGTGTAATCTTGGGAGAGATAGCTAGATGGGCCAAGGAAGTAAACGGAAAGATCCATGAGAAACAAAATACAGAAAGTCCAAGCAATTATAATTATAATACTAACAGGGTAGCATCCAGTTAAGGACACACACATGGGTAAATCACACTACATATGCAGTCACCATTGTATAATAGACATATTCTGCTGATAGTGGCAGAAGCGGAATTGTTCAGACAGCATGTTTCTCTGTGCCTTTTCTTTGTAAGCTGTGATTTCACATTGTGCATTGCAATTGCGCGTCCATTGTGGTTGTGATTTTGTATTATTCACTGCACATATGGAACGACATCTATGTTGATATGCCATCAACAACAACTGTTTTGTAAATGAACACTGTTAATTTAATTATAACTCTGAACTTTCATTTCCCTCAGACATCATTGTTTATTGTCTTTGACACAGACACCCACACACACCCAAGCCTCTTTGCTCAGGGTAATACTTCAAGCATTTGATGAAGTGGGCTGTAGTCCCATGAAAGCCTGTGTCTGTAGTAGATTTTCAGTAAGATGTCAATTTTAAAGTATGAGAAGACTCCATGTAGCAACAGAAGAACAAGGCTAGCCCTGTCAAAAGGTATATAGTAGGACCTTCCGGCCAAATGGCGGACGTGAGCAGCAGCTTGGATTGAAGCTGTGCAATGGTGCGGCTCCGAGCTGCCTCCCATTGGAGTCCAGCCGCCTCTTTTGGCACCCTGAGGTGGCCAACCACCCCCTCGGTACGGGGGGTGCGGAAGTGGTCCGACGGGGACCCCAAAACTGGTGTGTAGTTCTGTTCTGCCCGGATGGGAGAGCAGCAGCAACCAGGGGGTCGAAGGCCATGACAGATCCAGTGGGACGTCGCTGCCGTGGCACAAGCGCCGCCGAACGGCTTTTTTGAAAGAAGATACAATGAAACAACGAAAGAAATAAAACTTTGACCTGTCTCGTTCCCCACTTCCGAGAAAACCACAGCGAGAATGGCTTGCTATGAGGTGCAGGAGCGGCGGAGAAAAGACCTGGAGAAGCAAAGCTAGCAGCCTGTAAGGACTGAGAGGTTTCTTAAAGGGGCAGCTAACACTGAGGGAAAGAGATCGGCAAGATGTGGAGGACTGAGCTGTATGTTCCTTTAAATTTTCTGCAGACTTTAAATTCTTCCTGACTCTTAAATATTTTAAACTGGATTAATAAGACTATTTATAAAACTGGATTTTCTAATAATTAATACAATCAACACAATTCAGATGGCGGAGGAAAGAGTTTGGACTGGGCTAATCTAAATGAAGGTGGTGTGAGTTTTGAGTTTCAGGACCAGGATTGAGGAGTTTTGAAACTATGATGACACGAGAGTACGTTCCATGAGAGTACGTTCCTGCTTCTGTCTTTCTGGTCTTTGTCTGTTGGTGTGAATACATGACTGGGTCGTGAATAAAACCTGGAATTGGAGGTTACAAAAGTGAACACCCCCTCGGAATGAGTGATTTTGGCTGCAGGAGAGAGCAGTAGAGTGAAATGGAAAAGAAACGGATGAATAGCGGCTCCACTTATGGCGGCGAGGCAACGCGGAACTCTAAAGCGACAATAAGCATACATTGAAATATATTAAACATTTGAGATGGGTTCTGGGTTGTTGTATCAGAAATGTGTGGGGAAGCAAAGTAAAACAATTAATATGGGGTAAAAAGAGTTGTATAGAACGAAAATGTGCATTAGTTCAATGGGATTTTTAAACAGGGAACAATCTGATTGGGGAGTCTATGCTAGGCATTTGTAACCCCACTCCAGATGGCAGGGCGGTTTGGAACTTAAAGCAACAATAAGAGTACAGAAATAGATCTGAAAAGGGTTCTGAACTATAGTCCTGCCATTGGGTTTGGGAAAGAGCAAAGTATTAGAGAAAATAACTGGAGTTTTTCTGGGGGGGCGGTTTTGTGGTTGTTGTTTATGAGCTGTGTTTTGACTCCCTGGATATTACAACTACAGATCAGCGACAGAAGGTCACCGGCAAAAAAACCAGACTCTTTCCCTATTTGGCTATCCGGAAGTAAAGCGACGATGTGATGACGGAAAATTTTCAATTGAACTCTGGGTAGCCGGGTGGAGGAGCGAGGGAAAGGTATGAAATGAAAACCAGGAAATAGAGAAAACAGGAATGGAAGATAGAATGTTTTTTTGGGGGTAGATGACATATAGAGATGAATCTAAAATACTTATGCAGCAAATATGGGCAAAGGGGAGTTACAGAATAGATATGTGTTTGTGTTTAATAAGATATTTGAAAGGGGTGAAAAATGATGGGGGCTCAGTTTTGGTTGTAGCCCCGCGTCTGGGGGTGGGAAGGCTCAGAACTCCTAAGCGACAATAAGAGTACATAAAAATATTTTGAGGAGAGTTCTGGGCTAAGTTCTCATTGCTGGACGCAGGGTGGAAGACTGGATTTGGATCCCTTGAGAGGTTTTGGATATAAACTGGAGACAGAGGAGGAAATTGGTTCGCAGCTTTATTTCCCCCCAATCCAGGTGGATGAATCAGCCTGAACTCTTAAGCGACGATAAGCAATGGAGAAATAACAAATAATGGGTTTGGCCGGGGGATCCCATGGGGGGGAGAAGAGGAGGGAAGATGTGTGGTCCTGATTGAAATGAAGTAGAAGGTATTTTAATAGAATGTATTATAAAAAAAATAAAAAAAATCTTTGTTAAATAAATTAGAATATGATAAAGATAAGGATAGAAAAAGTGAGAAGAGATAAACGGTAAATCAGCTCAGATTGTGGGTAATATAGTATTTTATTGTAAAGGTAAATAGGAGAGGAAGAAGGAAGGCCAGAATCGGGTACTAACTGGGAATCTATCAGTGGACCAGACTCATGAGTGATGAATGTCAATTACGTAACATTTATATATCAGGGAAAGGCGTGTGAGAAGCTAGCTCTAGCAGGGGAACAACAATGTAATGTGGTACGGGAACAATACTGTGTGCGCTTCGGGGGGTGGGGAGCGAGACAGGAATGGAAGAGCATAAACAATTCATGTTAAAATTCGATTTGAAATTGTGTTTTTATATTTGGAAATTTAATAAAATTATTCAAAAAAAAGGTATATAGTAGGTAGTTACAGGGTCATTTCATACACTGTGTTGCCACAGAACATATCCTTCAAAGAAATTTTGTCCAATGGATCTTGACAGTCCACTTTAAATATATACCAAGCCATCATCTTCTGTGGAACAGTTTCAAAATGCATTTGGAAAATAAGTCTTTTGATACCAATGCAACAACTCAGTGTGCATGGGGGAATGTAAATCCTCCTTTCATATGAGAAGTTGCCTTTCCAAAATTTCTGGAAGGGCAACTTTCTCTGTTCCAAAGAGGATTGCAATGTGACCTACAGTGTTAGGAACAACCAGCCTCTCACCTGTCGCTTCTATCAGCTCCATCCGCAAGTACGGTTCTAAGATTTCCATGGTGATTTCCTCTCTGGCTCGCCCAACTCGCCAGAAATTTAGAGCCACTTCATTGATGATGTTTCCACCTGCATTACTGGATGTGAGGAAAGAAAATTAGCACTGTGTTTCATCACCAGAAGTCAGTGCTCCCACAATAACATGATTATGCAACCTGCTGTAAAATGGTCTGTGTACTATGGAGCAAAACTCACAGATTAGGAATCTGAGAGTGTTCTAGTTTGCCCTCAGAGAAGAAAGGAAGAGTGGAAGGAATCCAGATATTGTTGCAGATTCTTGGAGGTACTCCAAGAAGGCTTAGCCTACAACATTTTGCTAAAATGGTTTAGTGCACAACCTTTAATAAGGCCTGTAACTGCTGGCTTTTTCTAATTTTTATTTTTTAAGTTATAGAATCATAGAATCATAGAAATGTAGAGTTGGAAGAGACCACAAAGGACATCCAGTCCAACCCCTTGCCATGCAGGAAAACCCTCAAAGCACTCCTGACAGATGGCCATCCAGCCTCCGCTTAAAAACCTCCAACGAAGGAGACTCCACCACACTCCGTGGCAGCACATTCCACTGCCGGACAGCCCTGACCTTCAGGAAATTCCTCCTGAGGTTCAGGCGGAATCTCCCCTCCTGCAGCTTGCATCCATTGCTCCTTGTCCTGGTCTCAAGAGCAGGAGAACAAGCCCACTCCCTCCTCGACATGACATCCCTTCAAATATTTAAACATGGCTATCATATCCCCTCTCAACCTTCTCTTCTGCAGACTAAACATACCCAGCTCTCTAAGTCTGTCCTCATAGGGCACGGCTTCCAGGCCCCTCACCATTTTGGTTGCCCTCCTCTGGACCTGCTCCAGATTATCCATATCCTTCTTGAATTGGGGTGCCCAGAATTGGACGCAGTATTCAAGATGAGGTCTAACCAATGCAGAATAAAGTGGTACCAATACCTCCCTCGATCTAGACACCATACTCCTATTGATGCAACCAAGAATTGCATTGGCTTTCTTTGGCTGCCGCATCACACTGCTGACTCATGTTCAGCTTGTAGTCTATTAAGACTCCTAGATCCCTTTCACACGTACTATTAGCCAGCCACGTGTCTCCCATCCTATATTTCTGCATACTATTTTTTCTGCCTAAGTGTAGGACCTTACATTTCTCTCTGTTGAAATTCATTTTGTTAGCCTTGGCCCAGCTCTCCAATCTGTCCAGGTCCTTTTGAATTTTGATCCTGTCCTCAGGAGTATTAGCAACCCCTCCCAATTTGGTGTCATCTGCAAATTTGATCAGCATGCCCTCTATTCCTTCATTCAAGTCATTAATGAAGATATTGAACAGCACCGGGCCTAGGACAGAACCCTGTGGCACCCCGCTAGTCACTTCTCTCCAGGATCAGAATCTGCCATTGGTGACCACCCTTTGGGTACGGTCAGTCAACCAGTTACAAATCCACCTGACAGTAGCCCTGTCCAGTCCACATCTTACTAGCTTCTTTGCAAGAATGTCATGGGGAACTTTGTCAAAGGCGTTACTGAAATCAAGATATATTATGTCCACAGCATTCCCTTCATCTATCAAGCAAGTAACTCTATCATAAAAAGAGATAAGATTCGTCTGGCATGACTTATTTTTGAAAAATCCATGTTGACTTTTCGTAATTACGGCATTATTTTCTAAGTGATTAGAAACTGACTGTTTGATGATTTGCTCCAGGATCTTTCCAGGTACTGATGTTAGGCTGACTGGGCGATAATTATTTGGGTCCTCTTTTTTCCCTTCTTGAAGATGGGGACAACATTTGCCCTCCTCCAGTCTGCTGGAACGTCTCCTGTCCGCCAAGAGTTTTCAAAGATTATAGCAAGAGGTTCCGCAATGACTTCTGCTAGTTCTTTTAAAATCCTAGGATGCAATTCATCTGGCCCTGGAGACTTGAATTCATCCAGTGTGGCCAGGTATTCCTGTACTACCTCTCTATCTATTCTGTGCTGCATTTCCCCCACTTCCTCACCTGCTCCCCAAGCGCCAGGTTGAGTGTTTTTATCCTTTTGGGAAAAAACTGAGGTGAAGAAGGTGTTGAGGAGTTCTGCCTTTTCTCTTCCTCCTGTTATTAATTCACCATCTTCCCTGCGCAGTGACCCTATTGTCTCCTTCTTTTTCCTTTTGTTGCGGACGTATTTAAAAAAGTCCTTTTTATTGTTTTTAATGTCTCTGGCCAGCCTAAGTTCGTCCTGTGCTTTAGCCTTTCTGGCCTTCTCCCTACATCTCCTGGCTACTTGCTTATAATCTTCTTTGGTGATTTCCCCCTTCTTCCATTTCCTGTACATGTTTTTCTTAACACTTAGCTCAGCTGAGAGCTCTTTAGTCAACCATTCCGGTTTGTTCAGATGCCTTCCATTTTTCCTCCTTAATGGCACAGTTTTAGCCTGTGCCTTCAGTATCTCCCTTTTAAAGAACTCCCATGCATCCTGAACTCCTTTCTCATTGACTATTCTTGACCACGGGATTTCAGCCAGCAGCTCCTTCAGTTTACAGAAGTCTGCTTTTTTAAAATCTAACACGAGTGCCTGGCTACACTCGTCTTCTCTTCCCCACTGAATGCCAAATTCTAGTAGGGCATGGTCACTCTCTCCTAAAGATCCAACCAATTCTACGTCATTAACAAGGTCTTCCCTGTTGGTCAGGATCAGATCCAGAATATTTGATCCCCTTGTGGCCTCTTCCACCTTCTGGACCATGAAATTGTCCGCAAGACAAGCAAGAAACTTGCTGGACCTTGCCGCTTTTGCAGAGTTTGACTGCCAACATATATCCGGGTAGTTGAAATCTCCCATTATTACTGTATCTCTCCTTTTTGAATGTGCAGTCATTTGATCTATGAAAGCGCCATCGAGGTCCTCAGACTGGCTTGGAGGTCTGTAGTAAACCCCCACTATAACATCCCTATTGTTTCTCACTCCCTTCTTACCCAGATGCTCCTGACCTGGCTTCCAGTGTTCAAGTCGTGGATCTCCTCACAGGTGAAAACATCCTTTACATATAAGGCTACTCCTCCTCCTTTCTTATTTGGTCTATTTCTACAAAATAGGCTATACCCCTCTATTCCTACATTCCAATCGTGAGACTCATCCCGCCAGGTCTCAGTGATGCCTATCAAATCATATTTATTTTCTTGTACTAGGAGTTCAAATTCATCTTGTTTCCCATACTCCGTGCATTAGTGTAGAGATACTTAAGTCCCCGTGCCCTTCCTGCAAGTCCCATAGCATTGTTTCCACCCCTCCCATGATTGGATGCTATTCCTACTTGGCCAATATCATTTGGGCCTTTTCCCCCTGCACTTGCCGAGTCCTTGTCCTGAATAATCTTGTCTCCCTCCCCAGCTGTACTTAGTTTAAAGACCTCCTAATCCTCCTTGTGAGACTATTTGCAAAAACGTTCCTGCCAAGTTTCGTGAGGTGCAGCCCATCCCTTGCCAGAAGCCCATGTTCATGGAATTTCAAGCCATGATGCAAAAAGCCAAACTGTTGCCGGTGGCAAAATGTGCGGAGCCGGCTGTTGACCTCTACTATTGTCCTTTCCCTTCGTGCACCATATCCTTGAACAGGGAGGATTGATGAAATGACCACCTGCACACCAAGGTCCTTAAGCTTTCTCCCCATAAGCTCGTTTTCCTTTGTGATGTGGTGAAAGCTGCGCTTCACCGTGTCGTTGGTTCCAACGTGAACCAAAATGAGGGGCTTACGGTCAGTGGGCTTGACCAGCCTGGCTAGCCTCTCTGTTACGTGGTTTATCTTGGGCCCAGGAAGACAGCAGACCTCTCAATTGAGCTTGTCCAGTTTGCAAACTGCTGGTTCGGTTCCTCTGAGCAAGGAGTCCCCAACCACCAGAACCTGCCTCCTCTGAGGCCTGTCTGGGGTTCTTCGACAAGCAGATTCTTCCAGGATTGCCTGGGCATTGTGTTGAGGCTGGGAGTGCTGGTCTTCCCGATGTTGGATGCTGTCCTGTTGGTGTTCAAGTTCCAGTTGCCGAAGTTCGATTCCTTCTTGCTGATGTTCTGTTCCCTCCTTCTGGTGTTCCTCATCTTTCATAGCACCAAGAACGTTGAAGCGATTCTGTAGTTTGAGAGTCTCTGTTTCCTTCCTGGCCCTTCTACTTCTCCGTGAGACATTCCTCCAAGCATCGCTTTCCTGGTTCACGGAACTGATTTCCTCATCTGGCAGCTCCTCCGCATATCCGGTCTTCAGGAAGGTCCTCTCTGCCCTATCCAAGAAGTCCTCACCTTTCCTAATAAGACGAAGATTAGAAAGATTAGAAACCTGTGCCTCCAGCTGCTGAACCTTGACCTCCAAGAAGGTCACCAGCTTGCACTTGCTGCAGGTATACCCGACAACATCTTGTGGCAAGAAAAGGAACATGCCACAAGTGCTACAAGTGACAGCAGCAGCTCCCTCACCTTCCATACTTGATAATACAGAGAATAGTTGTTAAAAAAAAACAAAAACAAAAACTGGGCCTTCTTACTCAAATTGAGCTGTATAAGCTATGTCTGCTCAGCTAACTGCCAAGCTCAGCTGAACTCTTATTAAATTTGTTCAGTCGCTATAAGGATTGGTTGTTCCTAAACTTGAATGGTTGAACTTGAAGGATTGAAGCAGATGAATCAAAGATGTCTTCACGGACCCAGCTCACCTTCTGCTCTCTCCTCTGGAAGTCAGCAAGAAGACTGCTGGGAGTTCCTAGCTGTCCTATATCCTAATTTCCCTTAAACTCAGTACTGGAGTAGACAGCACACCCTAGTCCAATGTGTCTATGGCACGTTGTACCACCCTGCAGCACAAGAGAACCCTAGGAAAAAACAACATGGGGCTCAAGGTCTAAGGAAGAGAACCAAATTGCAAAGCATTATGGCTAACTGGCTGAAATAGTCATATTATCCTAACTAAATATGTAGCCTGTTTTGCATGGCATGTAACACACAGCAGTCCTTCTAGAACACCGTAAAGTAAGACAGTCACTCATATTAGGGACTGGATAGACTGAGGCTGAAAAAAATACTGACAAACCCAAAGCAGCATAGAGTGTTAATGGCTGAGGTAAGATTTGAACTAAGGATACCTTGCTGACACCTTCACATACTGCACCTAATCAAAGACCTCACTAAGGGCTGCAGCCAAAGAAATATATTGCCACTGAGCTGGGTGGAACATATAATGCCCATGGTTCTCCAATCAGGCCTAGAGGTAACATGCTTATTTATACCTAGGCAAGGAGCCCTGCTAGTTCTATGCCAGTGGAGTTCAACTTGTGGCCCTCCAGATATAGGTTAGACTGGAACTCCCATCATCCCTGACCAGTGACTATCTTGGCTATGGCTGATAGGAGTTATAGTCCAACAAACTCTGGAAATACATCACCTGGGAAGAATAAGAATCAGAATATATTTTTTTAAGCCCCCAGCCATGTACTTAGAAGGTCCTAGACTGGTGGCACTCAGCCAAAGTACTTACAAAAGTCAAATAAAAGTTGGCATAAATCCCACCAGTTTCAAAGGGCACATGTGTGTTGAAACAGGCCAATTTGTTTTTCACATCCAGGAACAACTATCATGAGCACTCCCAGTTGCAGAGAAGGTAGGCAAGAATTTGAGGGAGATGCAAGTATGTGGTCTTGGAAGTATTCATGAGCAACTTTGAGAAAAGCAGCATGTTGGTTCGTCCTCTCCCTCCCTCTGAAACAAAGTGATTTGAGCCTTCTTGCTTGCATTCTTACTGGCAGGCCTATTAACTATTTTCTAATGGGACTCATCTACTACATCACGCTGCTGAGCTGACCAGGAGGAAGGTCATTTTGAGGGACTGCCATGTGCAGGATGAAACAAGGAGAGGGCTACTTTCATACCCTCTAAACATCACCTACAACGCCAGTGAAAACTGTATGCAGTCAGATCACAAGACAGGATCCTGGTCCCTTGAAACCACGGGCCTTGGTAGTGCGTGTGCATGCAGTCTATTGTTCACAAGAGGAATAATATTGACGTACACAAGCAGGTTCTTGTACCCTTCTTATTGCCCCAGTTTGAATTGCTTTGGAATCCAAGCTGAAGATCAGGGTAGCTCAAGAGTCACGCACAGAAATGGCAAGAAAGGTATGTCCCTTTCTAGAAAAGGCTGGCCATCACACTTATATCCTTGCTCATGTCTTGATGCATCACTAGATTTTCCTAACACTTCTATTTTCTGGCTACTCACAGCCTTTTAGTATTTCCTTTAGAAAGACAACCCTTCTTTGAACTGCACCCCCTTATTCCTCACCTAAGGAACACAAAGATAGACTTTCGGTAATTCACCATATCCATGCTGTCATAACGATCCACATAGGGTTTTAGGGCATCAAAGAGGCTAGCGTGAAGCTTCTCTGCCTCATCAAAGATGAACAAGGACTGTTCACAGAGTTGCACTGTTTCATTGATCTCTTTTGCTAGCTGGACCTAAATGGGCACAGGAAAACAGTGTGAGTTGCACAGCAGACATTTAATACTTTTATATTCCATCTTGTGGAGTATAATCTTCACAAGGTGGTTTGCGACAACTAATAAATGCAGTGCTTTACAACAAAAGTTCTTAAAACAAATCACCAAACAACCAAGGCCTAAATTAGTTGTTAATCCCAACCAGAGTAGAATCTGAATAAACTGCTGAATAATAGAGTCACACTTGTGTAAATCCTACCAGTTCTATAGGCCTACACTTGCTGAGTGGAGCAACTGGATTTATATTTAAAACACAAAAAAAGAACATTTGACTTCTGCCATAGTCCTACAACTAGTAAAATATTACAAACAGAGGAGCAAAGATGGGAGATCATGTCAACACCAGGAAATGCCAAAACAATATAGCTGCACCAGGGATCCCCTTCCATAGCTTACTTGGCATATCTGCTATCCTCTTCTGAAAAAAAAGTCTTCTCACCTTGTATATGTCCACATATTTTGAATGAGGGAAGTGAAATAGAGAGATGAAGACTTTGACACAATCACTTTTCAGGCCATCCCGGTACAAACGTTCCGCCATCATCCTGGCCACAAAGTTCTTGCCTGTGCCAGACCAGCCATGGAAGGAAAGAGCAAGTGCTTTCTCTGGCTCTGGGGTCTCCAGGAAACCCTGAACTGCTTCCAGGACAACATGTTTCACCAAGTGTTGTCCATGGAGCCGCCTGCTCAGATCCAGTTCCAACCCTAACAAGAAAGGGGGGGAGGAGGTAAGAGGGATCCCTTTCATGTCATTTTGACAAAGCTGCCCTTATTACAAATTCATCACTTAAAATGAGGATTCTATTTGTTTTTAACCCAGAGAAAGGTCTAGCAAGATCGGAGCCTGAAAAAATTACTTTTTGACCACAGTTCCCAGAATCCTCATGCTGACTGAAGGTGTTTGACAGTTCCAGTTCTCCCCTCCACTCCCAAAAGCTTTTCCTAACTCTGGATGAGACTGTAACCACCCAATTGTTTGACAAAGCCGCCATACCCAAGCCAAAAATATGGGAGTGTAGACAGCAGAAGGTCATCACATTTGATTGTGCTTGAAGGACTAATGTAGTCACTGTTCTCCAAGGAAAAGGTTAGAGATAGGACCCAGTTTGACAAAGAATCCACATCAGGTTGTGTGTGTATCACATTTAAGAAAGGGGTTGAACTTCTGATCTTGATCCTCCTAGTATCCTAGCTTCCCTGAACTGGATTAATCAGCAGTTTTCATAATTTGGAGACTGACAGGGATGGAGATGCAAGTGGTAATCTTTACACTGTTACAGTAACTGACACTGTGCCTCACTAGTGGGTGAAACAGAATGTTAAAAACACCATCACAACTTGCAGAAGCTCAAGGACTGCCTATGATATCTTTTGGCCTCAGGCAGAACAAATACTGATGGCCCCTCCCACCCAAGTCAAGGTACACAGTGACTGAGATCCTGTGTCAAGGAGGTGGAGCATAACATTCTTCTCACACAACTGGCCTTGGATAGGGAGGAGTGCACCCTCCTTTTCCTTTCCCTGGGAGACCAGGACAACCACATCTTCACTGACTGGATTGCCTTCCCTCCCCCTTCCGGTGACGACCAGCAGCGACTTGCAGGGCCCGACACCTGCCAGAGAAGGAGAGGTTTTGGACAGGACATGAGGGGATAGAGAATAGCTCTCTGCGCTCCATCCAAAAAGAGACATACACAGACATGTTACTAACAGAATCCCTTCCACAATCCCAAAGCAGGCAAGTTATTCTGGCATTTGAGGGGAAAATCTAATAAGTGTTATCTCCTCTCCTCTGTTAGTGAAAATAAACCCATACACAACTAAGTAACTAAAAATTTGCAATCCTTTCCTGACACGAAATCTGCTGTCTGGCTGTTTGTGTGTGTGTGTGGGGGGGTCCTATGAGAGTTCCACAATCAACTTTATCATAATACAAGTCACCTATAAATGATGTAGGCATTTGGATGACTGTCGGGTACATCATGCCTCCTGAATAGCTGCAGGCCTGGCAGGATGCTGATTCTGATTACCTTTCACCACAGGATTGGTCTATTTAAACATTAATGAGCTGCCCTCGCTACTGGACAGTGAGCTGGGGTAATATGTAAAGGAACAGCCAGCATGGTGTAGTGGCTTGCACGATGGATTTTGCCTCTGGAGACCAGAGTTCCAATCCCTGCCCAGCCATGGAAACCACTAGGAGACTTGGGCAAGTCAGATTCCCTCAACCTCAGAGAAAAGCAAAGGCAAGCCCCCACCCCAAACAAATCTTGCCAAGAAAACCCTGTGATAGGTTCACCTTGGGGTTGCCATAAGTTGGAAACAACTTGAAGGCACGTAACAATAATATGTAAAGGACCTCCCAGGCTGACCCAAATAAATAGGGCAAGCTGTCATTCCAGCCCAGTAGGTCAGGCTCTAGCTTTTTACCGGCACCCCTAAATCAAACAGAAATTTTGTTGGCTAGCAAAATGGAAGAGAAATGGCTGTATGGACTTGATTGTGTCACAGAGGAGTTCTGCACCAAAACAGATGCAGTGACAGTGAAAAAAGAAATATTTTCTTTCAAAAGTAAAAAACATTTTGAAAAAAATACACTGCAGCATACACAATCTCATGGATGTGTTAAAACCCTCTTAAGGTAATGATATGGTAAGGAAGAGAGGAGTGAGCTAGTCCTTGAGGAAACAAGTCTTTACCTCTGATGTTATTGATCACTCTGCAATCTCCGGTTGCACAGCATTTGCCAAAGTTGCAGTACCATCTGGAGACCATCTCAGTCACAAAGGGCAAGTTCCACCCTAAAAGACAGTTGAACCAATTTTAGAAAAAAAGAAAGTGAACAATCCCTATGGCCATGGCTCAAGAAGTTCATGCCCCCCATTTTCTCATTTATCCTTAAAACTGACTTGCAGAATTATCTACTAATATTCTCAATTCACTCACAGAAAAACTGAGTATTAATTCACCATTATCTGAAGCAGTTCTAACTGCTACTGCTTCCCTTCCATTTGTGTTACCCAAGATGAACAGAGGATTAAGGGATGGAGACACCTGTTTTCTCATCTCTTCCTACAGGTAAAAGCTTACTGTACAAGGATGAACACAGGAATGGCCAGTCTCTAGTCTCTGCACCTGAGGAACTGGCTTGTCTGTCTGTGGGGTCCTACGCATCTTGGCTGCCACACACAGGTGGAAAGTCTTCAGTAAACCCCTTGAGTAAGGTAAGACTTATTAGGTTGTGTACAGGAGTCCCCTCCCAATAGCTGCCACGATCAGCAAGTTGATGCTTGCCTCATTGCTCCATCCGGTATCTTATCATAAGCAAATCCACCCAACTAGGGGAACCTGTACTGCCCCCTTGATTACTAGGACAAGGGTATCTATCAAGGTGAGGAGCCTCATCCCCACCACCTCCATGGTGCTGTGCTACAGGAAAAGGTCAGATTTGTTTGACACCCTCCACATTCCCACTAACATGACCATTTCTTTATCTAACTTTCTAACCAAGATAAAATTTGTGATGATATTCTTATTTCAATCTCTCTGTGCTTTGTGTTTGGCTGAGGGATCTTTTGTCCACATCCAAATCTAACCTGGGATCACCCAATATAACATCAATGGCCTAGATTCAAATGTGGTGACAGGGCCTGACTCTTAACCTTTCTCAGATTTGACCAAATTTGCTCCTTCTGTGGCCTCCCATTTCACAATGCCTGGGGTTGTCTGGTCATCATTGGACTTGTCTTCTTGGCATGGTTTCCAAGCTGCCTAAAGCTTCCCCTCCTCCACCAATGGCAATCGCCATAGCTTGAGGGTGATATTGTTTGAGGCCAAATTATGTAATATCCAACAAAACAGAAACTCCAAAGATACCAGCAAGTAAAATGACAACAGTGTAAATAAAAAAAATATTATCCCAATATGCTTTGAGCTCTTAAGTACAGGAGTCCTACACCATGGAAATGAACATACATATTCAAATTGTTGTTGCAGAACCAAAATATGCTTCTACAGCCAACTCATGCATACTTTCAAACATATACCTCCTTACAAATTATGGAAAGCAATGGCACATAATCAAGTCTTGTTCCCCAGTGCTAAATAAACTCACTCTGAATAGTAAAATTTTCCAGTTCAGTTGTTCATGCTCCTCACTTTCTTTTGACATAATAAGCAAGAGATAATAAGCTAAATTTATATACCAGTTTATGTACTAGGGCAACCATTTCTGAACAGGAAACAATATGAAGGTTGGAATTTTGCTTCACAAGCGAATAAAAACACAAAATTGGAAAAATTATCCACCTATTCCATGGCCACAAAAAAAAACAAAAACCCTCAGATAGCTATCAGATATATAACAGACACAGCAAAGACCAGAAATTGTAGAAATTCTTTTTTTGACCATTGGCTGTATTGACTGAGGGATTATGCGAGTTATCTTCCAAAAAAAAAAAGAAATAAAGCAACTTTTGCAGATTCTGGCACAAACGACACATGTGTTTACACTGAAATAAGCCACACTATGTTTAAAATGGTTTGCTGTCGGGAGTATTTCGTGAGAGAGAATAATGGGACCCCAAACTGTGGCCATTTCCGCACTATGCTATTACTCCACTTTCAACATCCTGTGGAATGCTGGAGTTTGTAGTTTACTGCAGCCAAAGAGCTCTCAGGCTGAGAATTCTAAAGGCCCCTCCCTACACTGCAAATCCCAAGATTCCACAGGATGTTGAAAGTGGAATTATAGCACTACGACAGTGTAGTGCAGAAATGGCCTAACACGGTGAGGGATTAGTCTGAAACAGATTACAGGCATGACCCTTGCTGCTCGATCCGCTTCACATGAGTCTGTGAAGCAGCAGCTGCATCTGGGCACGGATGTGGCAAAAAGAACATTCACATTTTGCATTAGGCCAGTGGTTCTCAACCTGTGGGTCCCCAGATGTTTGTGGACTTCAGCTCCCAGAAGCCCCAGCCACTATGGTCAATGCTCAGGGCTTCTGGGAGCCGAAGTCCAAAAACATCTGGGGACCCACAGGTTGAGAACCACTGCATTAGGCAAAAGGTCTACGTACCCAGACCCTTAAGGCTGTAGATTTCCACCCATAAATGTCAACACGTGTACGCTGTGCACAGACTGCTGCTCGCTCCCTTTATACAATTACCCCCATGTAATGGAGTATACATGCATTTTATGCACTGCTTTCCGGAACGGCGTTCACACTAGACATACGCTCACTCAGAAGCGTGTGAGACTCTCTGGAAAAGGAGGAAAAAGCCCTGTCCATGCCTTACCTTGGCGTCCCAGGATGACCTCGGCGCCGCCTTCTTCCTCCTCTTGCCGCTGCCCCTCTTTTGCTGCCCTGCCCTCTTCCTCCTCGCAGCCCTCCTGCCACATCCGGCAGGCCAGGAAGTGCCAGTACCTCTTGGAGAGGGCCCTGACGGTGCCCAGGTGCTCCTGCCACTTCTCATAACGCCCGCTGCCCAGGAAGGCCGGGCCTGGGGCGGCTTCTCTGCCCTCCCGAGGCCCCCCTTGCCCGGCGCGTCCCTGGCTGCTTGCCACGGAGAAAGAGAGGCAGGCAGACAGCAGCAAAACTGCCCGCCCCATGGCCCCGCGAGCGCGCCTCGGGGTGGGAGGCGCAAAAGCCGGCGGGTCGGCTCCCCGTAACACCTTTGACGCCAAGCCCCGCCCTGCAGGCACTTAAATTCCTCAGCCGCTTGCCGGGAACGGTGATGTCACTTCCTGTCCGCCTCCAATTGGGGTTGCCGCGGCTACCGCCTCTGGCCTAACCTCGCTCAGACACACAAACAGAGCCAGAAGAGGACGGAGGGACTGAGAGGCGGTGCCTGTCGGCCACAGAGGCGGCTTGCGAGGGTCCACCAGAGGAAACGGTGTTGAACTCCTTCCCCCCCAGGATGTACGACCAAGGGGGAAGGCGGCCGCTTTCCTTTCCTTCTCTTCAGGGATTCGACAGCATCAGGGGAGGCTACTTCGGCACTAGGCTGTTGTCGCGCTATGATTTCACTTTCAACATCCTATGGAATCCTGGGGT
This sequence comes from Iguana delicatissima, assembly GCA_948472985.1. NCBI lineage: Eukaryota > Metazoa > Chordata > Lepidosauria > Squamata > Iguanidae > Iguana > Iguana delicatissima. The sequence goes on along the minus strand of CAOKZL010001877.1, from coordinate 158,688 downwards.
TTGCAGTTTAGGGAGGGGCCGGCCGCTTGCTCTAGCTAGCTAGCAGAAGATCCTGCACTGAGCAGGGGGTTGGACTCTGAGGCCTCTTCCAAATGTATGACTCTATGACTTCTACAACTCTTAAGTAAATTTATGGTCACTTCCTCTTCATCATGGGGATCCAAGGATGAAGTGAAAAAAATGCCCCCTCGATCCCCTTTTAGTTGACCATCCCACTTTGAAAAGATGCAAATCCAATGGTAACTAAGTACATTTGGGAGCTTGGAAATCATATGCTTAACTAATTTTTTAAAAGTATGATCTCATCTGGCTCCAGCTGGGGAGAAGAAAGAAGTACTATAGGAATTGTAAGACATGACCAGAGCTTGAGTCATATAAACTTGGTATAGTGGTTTGAGTGTTTGACTATGACTTTGCAGACCAGGGTTTGAATCCCTACTCAGTCATGGAAACTCACTGGGTGACCTCAGGCCTGTCACATTCTCTCAGCCTCAGAGAAAGGCAAAGGCACCTCCCCTTCTGAACAAGTCCTGCCAAGAAAATGCCATGATAGCTTTGCCTTAGGGTCGCCATAAGTTGCAAATAACTTGGAAGCTACACATCAACAACATACAAAGTTGTTTCGCTCCCTTCCCAACCGTCTCACTTTTAAGCTGCAAAGAGGTTGTATCCCACTCAGTTTGGAAAATCAAAGTCAGAGAAATTCAGAATTGAGAACAGCACAGGTATTCCTATCCAGTGTGCTAGCTCCACCCCTACTCTGGGTTTTTTAAGGTTCCGGCCTGCGTGGAGACCCTCCAAGGGTAGAAGAGGTTCCTTTCATACAACAAAATCAACCCAGAAGGAGACAGGATGTGCATTGTTCCTCCTTTACATGTTGATTCAACCTCTTTTTCAACACCTAAATAAGACTAATGAGTCCTTTATGCGGGGCCCAGTCTGAAAGAAAGCACATGGGTCCTTGCTATGGAATCATAGGATTTGTAGTTTGGTGAGGTCTCTAGAATTCTTTGCTAGAGGGCTCTGGTCCTATCCCCTGAACTACAGTACTTTAGCTCTTTAACAGAAAAGTCCAAGTACCTCTCCACACTATAAATCCCATGATTCCACAGAATGAAGCTATGAGTTCTAAATGGTACCAAACTGCTACAAATAGGCAGAATGCCTACATTGTGTGCTGAGCATTGCCATACCACCCAGCTGGCTGGGTTTCACCTTTTTTCTAAGCATCCCACCCAGTGCCTGTTTGGGCCATCACTTGGCCTGGATTCAAGCTTCCATTTTTGAAAAACTTACCTAGCCCTTGTAGAACCAGAGCTGTGGAGCAAACTGTACAGTCAGTATTCTATCCAATTGTTTTGAAAGAAAACAAACCAGTCCCTGGTAGACATGGCCCATTGTCTCTCAGTACTAATTTCCAATTTGCTGGATCAAGGTTAACAACTCTAGTAAAGTCTAGCTGAAATTTATTTTGCAGAACTCCTTGCAAAGATTGCACAGAAATGAATGGAGCTGTTGCAGTGAAGAAGGAGGGAAGACTCACTGAGAAGTAGTGATACTCCAAAGGACGTGGAGGGGCAGCTATGAAAGAACTAAACAGGATCCTGAAGTATAAAGATATATCGCTGAATACTAAAGACAGGATTATCCAGGCCATCATATTTCTAGTTTCCATGTATGGTTTTGAAAGCTGGACAATGGTGAAAGCTGATAGGAGTAAAATCAACTAATTTGAAATGTGCTGGAGAAGAGTTATATGGATACTGTGCACTGCTTAAAAGATAAATAGCTATTGGAACAAATCAAGCCTAAACTCTTCCTAAAATCCAAGATGTTTAAACTGAGACTGTCATACTTCCAACATACCATGAGAAGACATGACTTACTAAAAAAGACAGTAGTGCTTGCTAAGGTAGAAAGCAGTAGGAAAAGAGGAAGACTGCATTACAGGTAGTAAGAAATCCATAAAGTCACAGCCCTGAGACTGCAAGAGCTGAGCAGAACTGTTGATGATAGGGTGACTCAGAGGTTTCTCAAAAATCGGAGTCCTCTTCATGTGCTTGCTGGCTTTCCAGATGCAGATAGCCGGTCACTATTGGAAACAAAACGCTAGACAATTTGGACCTTTGGTCCTAACTAAATGAGATCTTCTTAAACTTCTACCTCCACACAGCACTGTGGTTCTCCATGTCCGATCCTTGACTCCTCTGAGCAGAGACAGTTTTAAAAGATGATAGCTGTATTTTGTGGGCAGAGATTGGCCATGGCAGTTGTATTCTTCAGTCAGTGTTCTACCTTTCTACATGCAGAAATGCAACAGAATGCTCCATAATAGATTAATTCCTTACATCATCAAGGATATTAGAGAAAAATAAGACTGTAATCCTGGAAGAGTAACATGATCTTTATAGAATCCCTGCTGATTAAACATCCTGTTTAAACATCCTGTTTAATCATCTGCACTTTGTGATTTGATGATTGTTATGTATAATCTCAGAAAAATGTAGGAAAAGTGATATGAAATATCAAATATAGTCATGCAGTCTTTTTAAAACTTGTGATCAATGTTTTTTCTTAGTTCTTTTTTTCCAGCAAGTTGTTTCTCTTAATTCAGCTTTTGCTAATTATTGTTTGCAAACAAGCAACTGTCAATTAATCCTGGGTCATCTGTCTTCTCCCTGTTCCCTTCCTATTTCTGGAATTTTAAAAATGATATTGAAAAAAGCCTAAAAGAGCCTATGTCAGGATGCAAAGGAAACAGAGGTATACCTCAGTCAACAAAGAAGGTGTGTTCCTGGACATTACTCCTTTTAACAACAATAACAACAATAAATAGTATCAGAAGTAGAATTAATAAATAAGAATAGGGAATAAATAAGAATACAACTGACATGGTCAATTCAACGTATTTCAGATAACTTTTTATTCAAAATTAACAATATGTCTATGTGAAATGAAATAAAGTCAGGTGTCCCTTGTATAAGTGACCAAAAACATTGTGAACCCTCTAGAGACTGCTTGAATTCTTCTTCCAAAATGGATCCAGGGAAAACTTTTTCTTTCATTCTCCTCCACTTGTATTATGATTTCCAATTTGGTGCACAGATCTATGCTTTTTAATGTACTGAGGGTAGATGGTGAGGCCAGCCAATCTACTTTCTCTTTTTCTCTCAGTTTTGCTTGTCTCTGTAAGAGATTCTTGAGACAGCTGTGGTTTACCTTGTCTGTTATAGGCAGGTATATGCAGCAGCAGCAGTAGTGGTTGGAATAGAATCTGATTCTTTCCTAGTGTCCTTTGCTCCAATCAGCAAGTGTCCCGTGAAGGGGGTGAATGGAATGCAAGAACTGTCGGGTAGTTAAGCCAATCCAGGTCAGTCACAAGTTATCCAGCAGGATGAAGGGAAAAGCAAGAGGGTGGTGTCAGCTGGTCCAGAAGTCACACAGCAATTCAGTAGTCCAAATAAAGGCAGCAAGGAGCAAGACAGAGCTGTCAACAGTAGCCAGTGCAAGGCCCAGATTGAGAACAGAAAATGTCAAAGAGTACAGCCAGTCACCAAGACAGACTGTTGTAAGCAATAAAGCTACCAGCGAATTGCTGGAATATTTATAGCCAGGTGTCTCAAAGACAACAGATGCTTAATTAGTCAACATCTCCTACTGGGAGCAATGTAACTTCTCCTTGTCTCTCCTATACTTGGTAAATGACTGTGTTTTGAACTTCTTTCCGCAGAGAAGGGCCTCCCTCTGTATCAGCCCCTAGCACCTCCAACTCAGAGAGACCACCGACATCAGGGGTTGTAAATTCCTGGCATTCCTGGCACTCTGACTCTGTGAGTTATGATGCGTAGCTCAAGCTTTAATGCATTTACTGCAGAGACACTGCTGCAACCTACCACTGGAAGTCTGTTTTTCTCCAGCCCTCCTTCACCATCCTTCAGTGCCAATGCTGCTAAAAATATCCAACTAGACTTCCCGGTCTCAATGGCGTCGCGATTGGCAGGACAGTGACTTTGCTCTCACAGGTTCTGCCACCCCAAACAGATTCGCCGAAGAAACGCGCTCGGCAAAGCACCCCCCCCCGGTAAAGAGGGTCCAGAGGGGCTCGACGGGGACCTCAATTCCACTCTTCAGGCTAGAGAACGATTGCCGGACGGGCTCGAATGCTGGGTAAGAGTGTGGAGGTTGCAGAGTTCCACATCCGTATGGGTTGTAACTGCTTCAGCAGACAAGCGCCGCCCGAGACTTTTTTTAATATATAAACTGGGACAAAAGTCAATTTAAATCGGAACATCATCTAAATTTCAAACAAACTTTCTCAAAGGTTGAAAGATCGTGCCGGTCGTAAAGCAGAAGAGGTGTGGGGAAAGAGAGAAAAAGCGAGAGTCCACGTGGACTGAGAGAGAGGGGAGGTAAGAAAACTTAAGGAAAGTAAGACAGTAATAGAATTAGACAGTAAGAGACTGATGGATGTTGTCAAAACTCATTATTGGAAAGCGGGAGAGAGAGATGGTAGAATCAAGCACAAAGAATTAAACTAGAGGAAGATAGAAAATAAAGATGGAATTGGAGTAGAGAAGAGGTGACAGACTGAGAGACAGTAGCAGAACGCAGCTGGAGCTCGCGGCAACGCTTGAGCTTGCTGAATAAGAGAGGCTAAGAAATCTGAAGCTAAATACACAAGTGGAAAGGAGGGATAAGAATGGACACATAAGCAGAAAAAGAACTTGCACGGAGGAGAAACATAGAGTTCAGAAGCAAATCGTTCTAGCTTCAGCTCGTGTGAAGAAACAAGAAGAAGAAGGGAGACTGGTTGGTAAAGAAGCTGCAGAAGTTGCTGGAGCTCGCTAGGAAAGACTGTGGGAGGAATAGAGACTAAGACTGAAAGAAAAGGGGGAAGAGTTCGAAACCAGAGTTCAAAAGCTAAATAAAAAAAATACGAACCTTGAAACAGGACTGAAACCTAAGAAAAAGACAGAATGAGCAACTAAGAGGCAGAAAGAGACATTGCTGAAATGGTTTGAGCTCACGAGAAATCGTTGGAGCTCGCTGAAAAATTGGTTGGACTGAGTTAGATTGACGCGGAAGAGAAAGAGGTTATTGGAATCAATGGGACTAAGTGTAAACACTAATACGTAGTCTTAGTAACTAAGGGGGGGTGGATGAATTTGCATAATAGGTCACAGACATTTCTTGAAGCCATAAAGCTTATTTGATTACTTGAAGTACATTTGATTAATTCTAAATAGATCAAATAATTTATTAATAGAATTTAATATATAGAAAAGTAGAACCCTTTTAGAAATATATTTATTTATATATAAGTATCATATCAGAGTATATTAAGATTGAATTGATTGATTTAGCTGATCTATAATTGTGATAACTAAGCCATAATTATTATATAATTGATTTGCTTTTGATTTAATTGAAATAATTGATTAACACATTAATGAGATTCTGATTAGGTCTTGAATGTTGCTAATCTGAGAGACTGACATAGAAAAATTGCTTACAAGTATAGAATTTTCCCCTTTGCTCCTGAGAAGGGGACCCAATGTGAGCTGCAAGGTCAGAACAATAAGTCAAAACAAAGACAGCTGGAGAGAGAACTGACCTTGAAATAATAATTCTAAAGTAAACAAAGACAGCATATCCAGAAGGTAATACTCAAGAAGAGAAAACACCTCAAATTAACCCTTAGAGAGACAGGAAAAGAAAAGAAGAGGACCACAGCACTATCTAGTGCAGATAGAGAAGTAATACACACACAAAAATGGCGTCAGGATTAAGGAAAGGGGCCAGAACACAGACCCAGGCACAGCCTACAGAACAAGTAAGAAGAGCATCAACGGAAACGAGACAACACATGATAGAAATTCTAAAAGAAATAAAGAGCCTTAAAATGGAGATGAGACAGGAGATGAAGGATACAAGGGCCAAAATCAAAGCAGACATACGGAAGGAAGTGGACCTTATAGTGAAAAGAATGGACAGCATGAATAAAGACATTAAAATAATGAAAATGGACATTCAAGAAATTCAAGACAAAACCAAACAGAAAAGGAGAAGGAAATCCTACGGAGAACCAGAAACAGGAAGAGGTGCGATTAAGACAACAGGAATTGAGATATCGGGAAAAATGTATTAAATTAAGAGGAATTGGGGAATTGGGAGAAAATCTAGAAGAGAAAGTATCACATCGCTGGCAAATTACATTGGTATGAGAGAAATAGACATGGAGAAAGAAATAGACTACATTTTCTGAGCAAATTCTAGAATTATGAGAAGAATAATCGGCCGAGAGAGGTAGTGGTGTGCTTTACCAGGACAAGGATCAGAGAAAAAGTACTGCAAGTAAACTATGAAAAACAGTTGGTGATTGAAGATAGAATAATAAAAATATTTAAAGACATTCCGTTTGAAATCTTGAAAAAGAGACAAGAATATAAATTTCTGACACAACTTCTCCAAAAACATAAAATTACTTATAAATGGGAAAGAATAGAAAGAATATCATACACTTATAAACAGAGGAGATATAAAATTTCTAACACCACAAGAGCAAGAGAGACATATGAAAAATTGAAAAGGGAGCTAGAAAGGTCAGCAAATCTGAACAATGGGAAAGAAGAGGGGAAGATCGTGGTAGTCAAGAAGAGATACTAGAAGCAGGAATTACAGAAAAGAACCTGAAAGGAGAAGAAAATGGACAGGAAAAAAACAGAATTTAGAATTTGAGACAGAACAAGAAGAAGGAGAAGACACAGAAGCTCGAACTGGAAATTGAAGACCTATACGTGGAGGAAGAAGATATATAAGAGGAAATTTGAAAGAGAAAAAGATGGTCATTAAGATACTCTCCTGGAATGTAAAGGGTCTGAATTCAAATTATAAGAGAAGACAAGTGTTCCATTACTTAGAAAAAATCAAAACTGATGTAGTCTGCTTGTAAGAAACAAAAATCAGAGAAAAACAGAAAAACTGAGAAACCCCAATTTGGGAAAAAGCCACTTCTCTGCATCACACAAGAAGAAAAATGGAGTGGCTTTGTATATAAATCAAAAATACTCATCAGAAATGAAATTTCAAGATAAAAATGGACATTACCGGGGGTAGAATTCAACTTTCAGAATTTAAGCTTTTGTTAATAGGAATATACTCCCCAACAGAAGGGAAAAGTAAATTTCACAAGAACCTCCAGCAAGAGATATTGAAATATACTGAGGAGACAAATCAAGAAAATCTTTTATTGCTGGGGGACATGAATGGGGTGATAGACCCCAAAACAGATAGATCGATGTCAGGATCACATGGAAAGCAACAGGGGAAATTACCACAATCCTTTTTTAAATTAGCAGAGCTGATGGCACTACAAGATGTGTGGAGAGGGATACACAAAGACTCTAAAGGCTATACATTTTACTCAGATGCCCATAAATCGATGTCGAGGATTGACATGTTTATGATCTCAAAAGGAATACAACAGAAGATAAAGACAGGGGAAAATCCTTGAAGACGTTATCTGATCACAACCCCATCCAATTGGAACTAAGAACTGCAAAAAACAAAACAAAAAAAAACCTAGATGGAGGCTTAATGACTATTTTTTTCAAAATGAACAGTACTTTGAAAAGATAAAGGAGGCGACTAAATACTATTTTGAAGAAAATATGTCAGAGGAAGTAAAAATGAAAACAATTTGGGATGCTAGCAAGGCAGTGTTACACGGACATTTCATTAAATTAGGGTCAATAAGAAAAGAGACGAGAAAAAAACAAAGAAATATGGGAAAAAATAAAATTACAAGAAGAAAAACTAAGGGAAAATCCAATGGATAAGAAAGTCCGGATGGAACTGAAAATTCTACAAGAACAAATCAAAGCCGAGCACCAGTTCGAAATGAGCAGAAAGTTAAAGTGGTTGAAACAAAGACATTTTGAACAAGCAGATAAGCCAGGGAAATGGCTGGCATTTAAATGAAGAAACGAGAGAGAAAGAGATTCTAGAAATAATTCTAGAAATAAACACAGGGAAAAAAATAACAGCGAAACAAGAAGAAATAAAGAAAACTTTTTACAACTACTATAAGAATCTTTTCATTTTGAAAATACAAGGAAAGACACAAAAGAAGATAGAAGAATACCTAGCGAAACATGAAATACCACAAATCACAGAAGAACAAAAGCAAATGATGGAAGCAAAGATCACAGCAAAGGAAATAATTGACGCAATCAAAAAATTGAATATCTTAAAAGCACCAGGGCCGGACGGCTTCAGCGCAATATATTACAAGAAGCTGCAGGAGTTTTTAATAGCACCCATGGTAAAACTGTTTAATGAAATATTAAAGGACGGAAAACCAAATTCATGGAATGATGCAAACATTACATCAATCCCTAAAGAAGGGAAAGATCTAAAGGACCCTGGAAACTATCGACCAATTTCACTTTTAAACATTGACTACAAAATATTTGCAAACAATATGGCGGAAAGAATGAAGAAGGTATTACAAGATGTGATTCAGAAGAACCAAAATGGTTTTCTCCCAAACAACAGATTAGAAATAATATCAGAACAATATTGAACATAATTGAATATTACGAAAAAATAATGAAAAGAGATTGGCATTGATTTTTATCGACGCGAAAAGCGTTTGATAATTTAAGGTGGGATTTCATGATAGAGGTGTTGAAAAAGATGGACTTTGGCAACATATTTCTGGGCTGGATTAAGGAAATCTATGAAGATCAAAGAGCGGCAATAATAATTAATGGAGAGAGAACAAAGCAATTTGAAATAGAGAAAGGAACAAGGCAGGGATGCCCACTATCGCCGCTGTTATTTATAACAGCTTTAGAAGTATTGATAAACATGATAAGAAATGATCCAGAAATAAAAGATGTAAAATAAAGAATCATGAATATAACGTGAGAGCGTATGCGGATGATTTAGTGGTTATCCTGGAAGAATCAGAATCAAGTATAGAACTAGTATTGCAAAAGTTGAATCAATTTGGAGAAGTGGCAGGGGTAAAGATTAATAAAGAAAAAACTAAAATCATAACGAAGAATATAAGAAAAGAGGAAGAAAAAGAATTGGTCCAGAAAAAAGGATTTAAAGTAGAGCAAAAAATAAAATACTTGGGAATTTGGATTTCAAAGAGGAATAATGAACTATTTGAAAATAATTACAAACTAATATGGAAAGAAGTAAAAAAATCGCTAGAAAACTGGTGTTCCTTAAATTTATCATTCTTGGGGGAAAAACACAGTGATTAAAATGAATGTGCTGCCCAAAATAAATTTTCTTTTCCAAAACCTACCTATTATCATTAATGAAAAACCCTTTAAAGAATGGCAAAAGGATTTGTCGAAGTTCATCTGAGAAAAGAAAAGAAAAGACCTAGAATAAAATGGAAGCTGCTCACAGAGAAAAAGGAAAAGGGAGGCTTTGATCTACCAGGTTTGAAATTATATTATTTCGCAAGTGGACCAATCTGGATTAAGGAATGGATAATACTTCAGGACGAGAAATTGCTAAATCTGGAAGGAATTGGAAAACGCATGGGTTGGCATGCATACATGTGGTATGAAAAATATAAAATAGACAAAGACTTCCAAAACCATTACTTAAGAAAAGCGTTGTTAACAATCTGGTTGAAATTCAAGAAAAAATATTACAAAAAAATACCCCAATGGATGTCTCCACATGAAGCGCTGTATGGCAGATGGAAGAACCCACAGGACAAATGGATAAGGTACAGCAATTTAATAATAGAAAAAAAGAATCAAGAATTTATGCTGAAATCAAGAGAAGAAATTGAAAAGGCTGGATTCAAATGCCACTGGTTTCTATTCAGACAATTAAGATTAAGATTTCTTATGGATAAAAGCTAGAAGGATTTGAAGTGGCAACAAAGAATGACACATTTGAAAAAATATTATTAGAAACACAGAAACAAACAATATCTAAACTATATAAACTACTATTGGAAAGAGAACTGGAATCGGAACAAATAAAAGAGACGATGATCAGATGGTTCAGAACATAGGCCATGAAATACAATTAGACCAATGGGAGAACAGCTGGAAAGATACGCACAACTTCACTGCTGCGCAGAAACTGAAAGAGAACTATCTTAAAATGTTTTACAGATGGCACTTGGACCCAGTGAAGTTGAATAAGATATATAAAACAAAAGAAAATAAATGCTGGAAATTCTGTAAAGAGAACGGACTTATTTCCACCTATGGTGGACATGTGGAAAGACGAAAATGCTTTGGAAAAACATTCATGAAAAAAAGTTGGAAATTTTGCAAATAGACCTGCCGCTAACACCAGAATTATTCTTATTAAATATGACGCAAAGAATAGAAAAAGAAATAAAGAAGAAATATTGGAAAGTGATTTTATATACTGTAACGGAAGCAAGATAATTATGCAAAGAAATGGAAAAATACAAATACTCCGCAAATAGATGAATTGATAGTAAAGGTGGTAGAATTCAAAGAAATGGATAGGCTAACAGGGATGGTACAAGGCAGAATGCAAAAATGACATGAGGAAGATTGGAAACTAGTAGATGAATATATTATAAAGGAGGGACAAAAGAATGAGGATTAAGGGACAGAGACTCTCAGATCTAATGATGAATGAGAGGGTGCTAAGCAGTACATAGGAAAGGCCAACAAGAAGTTAAGAGATACAAGACAATGTATGATAAAAAAAAGAGTCAAATAAGATATAAAAATCAAAGGATATACCCCCGAGGGGAAAAAAAGAAAAAAACTTAGAAATATACTAGATTAATGGGATTAGATGATGTGGGGAAGTAAACATAAGGAAGAGTGAACTGAGTGTAAAGAAAATGGGAAGAGAGAATGGGACAAATGAACTAAGCTTAGTAGAGAGTAGTGGAGTGCAGTTGCGAATAAGAATGAGGTTTTTTTGAGTGAATGGAAAGTGTATATGTGAGTAGGTATTTTCCACTACTGGAAGAAAATGTACCAATGGAAATTTAGATGACTTGGTTGGTAAGTGATTTTAATGTATAATGAAAATTTAAATAAAGATTATTCTTAAATAAATAAATAAATAAATAAAAATATCCAACTAGACAGAGGACAAAGAAGAAAAGAGGGATGGCCAAGTGTAAAAAGAAGCTTCTTTGTCAGAGGCTTTGTTAACTGAAGTATGCCTGTAGAGACTGAACAGAAAACAATTAAATATTATGAGCACAAAGTATTTGCACCTGCAATTGCCCTTCTTACTTCAATGTGCCAATTTTAAATTCCAACACCTTAAAAATTTCCCATGCATAATTACATTGCAAATATGTTTGTACTTAAATTGGTGTCTCAGGCACAAACACAATTATTCAGATGTCAGTAAAATCAAATTAAGTCCATAATGTTTGTGGAAGGGCGACATCCACTGTGGTGTAGCAATTTGAGCATTGAATTATGACATTGGAAACCAGGGTTCAATTCCCTGCTCAGCCATGAAAACCTAGTGGGTGACCCTAGAGGTGTCACACACTTTCGGCCCAGAAACCTCCATTATAGGTTTGCCTTAGAGTTGCCATAAGTCAGAAACAACTTGAAGGCACACAACAACAACGTGTTCTTAACACAAGTCATACCCATTAGGTGGAACTTGTACATAAATACGTTCCAATGGCTTGTGCTAGAGATAGCTTTCTTGACTTAAGCACATCAGGAGTCTGGAACAATAGTTTTCCATCCTGAATTTTATCTTCTGTTGAAGTCTCACAGAATTCAGTGAAACTCACAGACAAATAAGTGAGTACGTGATTGCAAACAAGACATACCTTTGATCACTCAGGCTTATTTAGACTAGATCATAAATGGCATCCTTGCAGAAGGGAATAGTGTTGAGTAGTAGAAAGGGGGGCATTACGGATATTGGTTTCTGTGCTCATCCCATTGGGGCCTTTGTTCTGAATGGAAATATCACCGGCAGCTAATTTCCATACCTGCTATGTTTGAAGCTGAAGCATGAAATTTAGACAGGGGGTATTTGGAGAAGATAGCCAGAATGTGTGGTGTGAGTGTGTGTGCCTGATTCTTTCGCTGCCCATGTTTCTCTGCAGTCCTTCTCCACCAACTGTCCTCTCTTTTCAGCTACAGTTCCAAGATATATTTTCTGGTTAAGTAGCCTGAAAGGACATGCAAAGTAGAGAGGCTTCTGAGGAAAAATGGCAGATTGGGAGTTATAAGCCCACCACCCCATGCTTTGCTGTGCCTTCCTTCCTCTGCTGTGCCTTTGCTGCGCTTTCTGTTTCCCTAGAGTGGATGGTCAGCATAAGGCATGGTCAAATGGCATCACCTGGCCATGTACCCTATTCAAATGAACCTAAAGCCAGCCAGTTTGGCATTTTATGTGAAAAGTCCCAGAAGTGTCTTTCCCTTTCCTGTTAGTAAAAACTACAATGCCATGCTGAATGACAAACAGTATGTTGCCCTTCCATTACACCCCAACTTAGCTTTCTGAAGTGACCGCCCCTGCCTCTTGGAAAATTGGCCTTATGAAAGAAAAACAAAAAAGTGGGTATTTTGGGGGAAAAAAGAATGATTTTTGTCATATCAGCCCCAGTTTATCTGTCTTCAGACCTTATTTGTGTTTATAGAAAATCCTAAAAATAACTCATACCATGGAGGAGCATAGCTGAAAAACTGCCCCCTCCCCCCCACCATGTGTGTGTGTGTGCGCCCACACACACAGACACACCAGAGAGAAGGTAGACTGATTTACATAAGACTGCCCACATTTGCAGGGGTTAAGATGCAGTTCCCTCAAACCATTTTTAACAAAAAAAAGCCAAACAGTACAAAATGAAAAAAGTACATTTGAATCTGCAGTAGAGAGCATGTCAGCCACCCATTTTGCCTTCAAGGAGTCGGGGTTCCTTCACAAGGCAGAGCGGGTGGCTGGGGGGGCTTACCTCTAGTGGCTCACAAGCATTGCCTTGCATGGGCAGTCTCTTGCAGTCTTGTGAGGTTGAGAAAGACCATGAATGAGAGGCAAGACTTTTAAGTCCCCATTAAAAATAGCATAGGGAAGTGGTGGCGGCAGCAGCAGCAAATAATCCATGAATAAATAAATCGGGGAAATTTTAAACCCATATCTGGAAGAAACTGTACTGCTTCAGGGAAAAATTTTGTTAACGGCTTATTTCCTTTTTATAGCACAGTACAAGGACACAGGCTTTGTGATAATAATGCCCTACGGCATCTTACATATTAGGCTCTTTTGACTAAAGCTTTTCTTTGTTTCAGTAGCTTTATGTGGAAGTCAGAGTCTTGCTGGAAGTCATGTGCATGCCTTTCTTTTTGAATTTATGTGTGGGAGGCATGCTTTGGGAAGAGCTCTGCCCCCTTTGGTAAGTATCCAGGGTTGCCGCTTCTCTTTTAACAAGCTGACTCCATGTTTCTTTCTGGGCATGCAGGAATAAAGCAAATACAACTTTAGTGACAGGAAAGATTGCGTCCATTTTAAGTTTGACCATAGGGGAATACCCTGTTGGATCCTGGTTGATACATGTGAAACGCACTAAGCAGTTAGTGAAAGTGCTATTATAAAATAAATATAATTAAATATCTTTAACACACGACACAGCTGACCTGTGGAACTCCTTGTCACAAGAAGCTGTAATAGCCAGTGATCATGAAAATAGCTCAAAAAAGGATGAAGCACATTCACGCCAAAGAGTATGTGACTGAGGCAGAGTGAGTATCAGTGGCAGAGCTTGGAGTGTGTGGGGGGGGAGGCAGGTGAGGCCTATTATGCAGTTTCCCCCCAAAAATAATATTTACTCTGATTTTACATGGAAACTCAGTTTTAAATTTTTTCCCTTTTTTTTTATTAAACATAAACATAAAAACATACAACACACATAAAAACCAAACCAAACCATACATCAAATCAAAAATACAAAAACTACAAAAACAATACCACTAACTCTTATATAAACTATAATTCAAAACTTAACTAAAATAAACTAACCAAAGAAAAACTACAACTATTTAAAAATTGGTTCCTGCCCTTGTTGCAAACAGCTCCTACTAAATAAATGTATTTAACTTAAAATCATTACTTGAACTCTATTTTAACTTTGTTGCTCAATATGTTTTACCTTTTACCAAATACCTAAAAAGAAATCATTACTATATAATTTTATTGTTCTGGGATGAACAATTCTAATTGCTAAGTTCCAACTTACATACACACACACACACACACACACAAAATATATACTTGAATGCAATTTTAACTTTGTTGCTCAATATGTTTTACCTTTTACCAAATATCTAAAAAGAAATCATTATTGGTATAATTTTATTATTCTAGTGATGAACAATTCTACAGTAATTGCTAAGTTTCAACTTCCATATATATAAGTATATGATATGTATATGCAACACTTTAAAGTTGTATATTATTTTCACAATTCTTTCTCATGATGACACTAAAAATACGCACTTAATGGTAAAAAACAAATGCAATTTCAAAATTCTAATATCATCAGTTCACCCCCATTTCTTTTAAATATAAATTTAAAAAAATTCCATTCCAAAACAAAGTCTTTTTAAAATATACCCTTTAATCTGGCTATAAATTTGTTCATTTCCACTATTGCCATCAACCTATTAAACCATTCAGTTTCTGGGGGATCTCCATTTTCTTCCTGTACTTTGCATAGACTAATCTCACTGCCAATAACATATATTGAAGCAATTTCTGTTGCTGTTGATCAATGCTGATCTCTTCTCTCCCCTTGTAAGAATTCAGGTTTTTATAAGTTCACATTTCAGAATTTGTTGTATCATATTCTGTATCGCCACTAAAAAACATTTATCCTTGTGATAAGTCCACCACATATGGTACAAGGATCCAGTATGATCTTGACATTTTTAATAAATCATTATATATTAACCATCATTGGTCGATTCTCATTTCCGTTCTCTAAAAACTTTTTTCAGAGAGATCCAAAGAGCTGTTCTTGGGCACAGTCTGGGTTTATATTTATTCCAAAATCTTAAAAGGCACATCTAATACAATGGTTATTAAAGTCCACATTGCCCTTAACTGTTTCATACCACAGGAACATGTGCCATCCAAATCTTAAGTCACGTCCTTTCAGTTTCAAAAGCTTGTTATCTTTTAATGTTATCAATTTTTTAATCCAAGTCATACATGAAGCTGCAAAATAAATTTTTATGTTTGGTAATCCAAGACCTTCCTGTTCTTTTAGTCTGTAGGACCTTAAATCTTATTCTAGGTTTTTTGCATCCCCAAACAAATTTTGATAAATCTTTATGCCATATTTTGAATGGTGCTTCTTTATTCAAAATTGGG
Organism: Iguana delicatissima; assembly: GCA_948472985.1. Lineage (NCBI taxonomy): Eukaryota > Metazoa > Chordata > Lepidosauria > Squamata > Iguanidae > Iguana > Iguana delicatissima. Next base: position 143,310 of record CAOKZL010001877.1, on the reverse strand, counting down.
ATCATTTGGAAAAAAAACAGTCTTTGGAAGGGCATTCACTTTATTGCTGAGTTTTGAAACTTTACAAAAATGCAAAACAATGAGGCCTCTGACTGCAATTGAACACTGAATTTGGAGTCAAGGAATCTGGAGGAGGGGGCAACCAAATAAACTGAATTTTTAAAATATTCTAAGGTATATTTCGTGTGGGATATTTTTGGCTGAAATGCATATAGCAAAAGAAGGAGAGTAGGCTCCACATGCTTGTAGATGGAAAAAATTTTATTCTTTAAAAAAGCCCTTATTTCCATTTAATATATAGTCTTCAAATAGAAGATGTATCAGATATTAAAATAAAAAATACTACACTTATCTTAGCCAAAAGACCAAACTTCTTTTTAAAAAAAAATTTATTTGTCTACAAGCACATGGAAAATATTTCCCTTTTCCTTTGCTAATTCAGATATGTGATTTTCAGCATTTGTTTCTGCTCCTGGAAATGCAGATCATCTATTGATGGAAGGATACTGTGGTGAAAAATATTTGTCCATTTTAAAGCCCCAGTGACCCAGAGGCCCAAAGCACACCTATGGTTTGGCTTTGGGTTTGGAGTTTTAAAACGTCATAATAAAAAAAAAAGGATATCTATATCAAACTATTCTGATTATCCAAAATGAAAAAGTTATCAAAAGGAAAAAAAATTAGTAAATTTATTTGGGGGGGAAGAAACCTAGAGTAAAAATGAAAGTTTTGGAAGATGCTAAAAAAAGAGGAGGATTGGCATTACCTAACTTGATTTTTTATTATCATGCATGTGTACTAAACTGGGTACAAGAATGGATAAAGCTGGAGAATATGAAACTTTTAAAAGTAGAGGAAGATGGACTGGGGTCAGGCTGGCATTATTATATATGGTACAAAAAGGAAGAGAAAGTAAGGAATTCAATAGACATTATTTAAGAAAAGCTTTATTTAAAGTATGGAAAAAATATATCACAAGATCTTGCTGAAAACCCCGAAATGGGACCCCCCATGAAACCTGTTATAAAGAGAATATTTTATTCGATATATGGATAAAATATGAGGACATGGTGGAAAATTTAACAAAAACAAATTAAGATTAAATCTAAAAAGAATTAAATGAATTAGGGATAAAATGCCATTGGTTGTTGTATAGACAGATGAGAGAAAAACTAAAAAAATACATTAAATTTAATGATTATCAAATTAAAAAAAAGAGCTGAATGAGCTATTATATTACAAAAACCCAAAGCCATCTCCTCCATTTATAAAATTTTGTTGAAATGGGGTACAGAAGAAGAATCAGTTAAATTATCAATGACAAAATGGGAAATTTTTCCCATGCAATTTCATGGAGCAGTGGGGAAAAACTTTGGACCAAAACAAAAAAAACAATGTGCCAAAAAATGTTAAAAAAAATGTTTATAAAATTATTTTCGTTGGTACTTAACCCCTCAAAAGTTGGGAAAAATGACAAGTAAGTGCTCCAATAAATGCTGGAAATGTGAAGAGGAGATAGGCTCTTTTTTACCATACATGGTGGATGTGTAAAAAAATGAAGAAGTTTTGGAAGCAGGACACAGACAAATAGAATCATGTTGGATATAAAATTTGAAATGTCATCGGAAATATACTTACTATCTATGTGGGAAAATAATGTTGACAAAAAAATAGGGAAACAATTGTTTTATAGGACAGCAGCAGCAAGGATGACGGTAGCTTGTAGGTGAAAAGGGAATTTGAACCTTCAGTTGAAGAATGGGGAAGTGAAATTATGGGGTTAACAAAAGGAAAAAAACATGTATGATAAGAGGAGAGAGTAAAAAAAAATTTATAAAACAATGGGAAAAAACGTTACAGTATTTTAAGAATTCCTGGTATGATAGTGAAATGGTGAAAATAAATTTCTGAAAGAATACTTAGGGAATAAGAGTTATATTAATAGGAAAAAGAAAACTAAATGGAAGTAGAATGTCACATAATAGACTCTAAGGCCAAAGTTAGAAGTAATATAAGGAAATATTTTATTATAAGCGACTATAAATAACTTTGTTTGTTTTTGTTGATGTATGATGATGCAATGGGATATAATTGTATTGTCTGTTACTGTTTTTTGTGTATTGTTCGTATATTTTTAAGAATAAAATTCTTTTTAAACAAAAAAAGTCATAACAATAATTAATCTCCTGACTCTCTGGGAGCAGCAACTTTTATTCTTTATTAACTGATTGAAAGCAACCTTGGATGATGCAACTGAGTGAAGAATAGGAGCCAGAGGGACAGATTTTGGAAACATTTCTCTTCATTATTCCAACTCACACATTTGCATTGTCTTTTACTTCCCTGTTTATGAGGTATGATTAAAATTGAGGACAAAATCTTTTCCCCTAGAGGGAGGAAGGGCTGTTTTTAGCCAACAGCTCAATATCAGCATTACAGTGGGGACTTCTCTTAAATCATGGGGGAAGAGGTGGCAAGAGTTGCTCAGTCCTGAATTATGGCAATCAATTCCAAACAGGAGCATCTTAGGTTCTGGAGAAGATCAGGTTTCTGTGGGCCCAGCTGCACTTACCAACATCCAGTTTTGTGCATGACTACTGAAGGCACAGCAATCATCTCCTTATTTAGAGCTAGTAACATATTTTCAACTAGTACCCAGAAGTTTGGCCACTTCTCTGCCACAATATTAAAAACACTTTACAAGTCTACTTATTTACCTGAGCATAAAGAGCTTGAATTGTAGTGAGTTACTTTCACAAAAGCAGGGAGCAATTTTGAATTTAGTATCATTTTATAGATAGCTCAAGGCTGCTCTTTTTTTAACTTAGACAAGATTTCATCTAACTAAAGTGCATAAAGCACAGAAAGTACTTTGATCATAGTCAAGCTATCCAATTTAAAACTTTACATATTTTAAAACACAACAAAAAAGATTTTTAGTTCCAAGATCTATTTAAGAATTCTTTAACACTTCCTCAAGCCTGAGGGAAAGGATTGTTGGCACAGTGGGTTTCTCTGACTCCAAGTCAAGAAAAGTTTCACCTGCCAAATTTCAACTGTTCAGAGGGAAGTAAAAACACCTAGTAAACCAGGAAGCCTGTGTAACTTAAACTGCCAGGTGTTTAAAGAAGTTGGCCCACTAAATGGGGCTGATGCATTTACAAAGGAGGACAAGATTCCTGTACCTTTAATTGCCATTGTTGTTAACTGCAGTCAAGTTGACTTTGATTTATGGTGACCCTATGAATAAGAAACCTCAAAGTTAAGCTGGAATCAACAGCCCTGCTCAGGTCTTACGAACTCAGGATTGTGGCTCTTTGAGACTATCCACCCACAGGAGGTATTCCTCTTTTCCTGCTGCCTTCTACCTTGACAAGCATTATTGTCTTCTCATATGTTCAAAGTCATGTCTTCTCATATGTTCAAAGTTTGTTGTTGCTGTGTGCCTTCAAGTTGTTTCCGACTTATGACAACCCTAAAGAGAACTTATCAGTTTTCTTGGCAAGATTCTGTTGGGGGGAGGGTTTCTTTCTTTCTTTCTTTCTTTCTTTCTTTCTTTCTTTCTTTCTTTCTTTCTTTCTTTCATCCTTCCTTCCTTCCTTCCTTCCTTCCTTCCTTCCTTCTCTGTACATGGCACTTTACAAGTAAAAGAACAACAAAGCATGACGCAACAAAGCATAACACAAAAGGAAAAGCGTGTGGCAGTGCTGAAGAGCGTTAAGTCCAGCAGATGGACTGTGCCTGCCTCTTCTCTTCCTCCATAGCCAGGGCAGTGGTCTTTGCTTTTCTCTGGGGCTGAGAAAGAGTGACATGCCCAAGGTCACTCAGTTCGTTTCCATGACTGAGCAGGGATTTGAACCCTGGTCTCCAGAACTGTAGTCCAACATTCAAACCACTACCCCACACTGGCCCTCATGTCCAAAGTATGTACCTTTAATAGCTGGGAAGAAAAAGGAATTTTGGCACATATGCCTTCTCTGACTCTCTCATAATAAGGTATTGGCTAATGAAGACAAAAATGAAGATTTTCTTACCACACATATCCAAACCCTAAAGGCTTTACCTGCTCATTTTCTGTGTCTAATGCAGACCACCCCCCACAGCTGAGACCCTCTGGATCTGTTAGATTACAATTCCATCTTCCTCAGTTTGCATGGTGGCTGAGGACTGATTACACAGGCTGTAGTCTAATGCGTTTGGAGGGCACCAAGTTGAGGAAGCTTCAGCTAAAGCAGTTCACACTGCTCTATGAGACATCAGATTCAAGGGCAAAAAATTTGCAAGTATTTTCACTGTCCTTTTAAATTTGCAAGTAAAAAGGAGGTATACTAACCTGCAAATCATCTGATGTATTCTGATGGTACAGAGAATACTATAGCAAACACCATGTTTCAGAGAAGACTGGCAGAAACAATGCAAGAGATGTAATCAATAAAATCAGCCCTTGGAAAATTACAGTTAGCAATGTCCTTTAGTAACCTTTGGTAATTCTCCTGCAGGAGGGAAGGATATCCTAACAAGAAGTGTTGACCTTACCTGGGAAGCTTCATATACACATATACTTCAAGTCAAGCTGTCAGCTGGTTAGAACATTTTAGGTGCTGAGTTTGTTTTTTTAAAAAAATAAAAACCGAACAATTCATTCAGTTGAAATAAATTTGCATTTTACCAAAAGCTCAGCTTAAGTTTTTTATATATATATTAAAGAAATGTGGCAAAACTTACAATCAACAACAAAAAAAAACCCTTATAATTAAAGACAACCCATCCTTAATTTGTAATTATCAGTTAAGAGTCGACAGTTATGGACCCTTTCTTGCTATTCTGTCAATTGGCCTAAACCTGAGGCCATGCCTGTTGGGGCTAAGACTCTATATTTTCAAGGTTGGAACAACCTAGTGGCCCCTTACAGTGCTGTAAAATCTAAGGATTGCTCCAACAGATCTCAGGGCTGCTGCTCTAATAGCTTCAATATGGGACTTCCAGGAAAGGTTTTCTGTAAATAGGATTCCGATTTAGTATTGTGATATGGTTAATATACTTAAGACCAACATTTTACCTTGGATGCTGTATATTGTTTAAGGCAGTGCGTCCCGGTGTTATCTATCTGATGTGGCAGACTGGCAATTAGTATTTTCCAGTATGTGAAGAACTGGCACTTTGTGTCCATTAGGCACAATTGTTTCGTTCTTTCCTTGAAACCTCCCAGAGACCAGCAGCCACTGGGCTCAGGGACCAGAACTGATCCAGGGACCACCACTTTGAATAACACTTCTTGTTGTGTTGTTGTTATGCTTCATGTCATTTCTCATTTATGACAACCATAAGGTGGAACCTATCATGGGGTTTTTTGGGGGCTGAGAGTGTACGATGTGCCCAAGATTACCTAGTGGGTTTCCATGACCAAGCAGGAAATTAAACCCTGGTCTCAACAGCTGTAGTCAAAAGCTCAAACCACTACACCATGCTGGCTCTATTTGAGTAACAAATAAAACCTTAATTTGTCCCTTTTTTTTGTCCTTTATTGTATGTCCCTTAGAATCACTTGCAGAAAACATCTGATTTGTAAAAACCACCAATTATCTCCTGACTCGTCCAAATAACTGGCAAATGTGATCTAGTTCAGATATTCTTCCTTGGGCAATCTTGGAATCAACTTTCCTAGATCTTCTTTTTGGATTAACTGCCTCAGGTTCTGCTCATTTAAGGAAGGGACTGAGTACACAAGCTCTCTCCTGCCAAGGTAGCTTAGCATATATTATTTTGTCAATTACGGTTTGACCTATATATTTGTGCTAAACCAACTCTATGGAATAATCCTAATTTGAAAAATGTGAGGCAAGCCCTTTTTATGGAAAAAATAGATTGACTGTGTGATTTATACTTTTGGGTCAGCTGCTTGTTCTAGATTGAGAACTGTTACCATTTCCAGTATTGCAGTCATCTTAATTAGACTCCTGCAGGTACACTGTGGCAATATATACAACTCTAATCGTTTATGGTGATTATAATATGATAGGCAGCATGGTGTAGTGCAGGGCTTTCCAAATGGTGTGCTGCAACACGTCAGTGTGTCACCTGAAGTGTGTAGGTGTATTATATATATTAAAAATATATGAAAGGTTTTAATGAGATACGTTGTGTCCCCATACATTTTGTTATTATAATGTATGTATGTGTCTGTATCTCTTATCAGGGGTTAGTTTAGCCTCCAGTTTGCTAGCAAAACTGAATTACTGTGATGCGAAATGATGCATGTCTAAAAAGTGCGTCACCAACATAAAAAGTTTGGAAACCTCTGGTGTAGTGCTTTGAGCATTGGACTATGACCCTTCAGACCAGAGTTCAATTTCCTGCTTGACCACGGAAACTCACTGGGTGACTTGGGCGTGTCACATACTCAGCCCCAGAAAGCCCTGTGATAGGGTTGCCTTTGGGTTGCCATAAGTCAGAAATGACTTGAAAGCACACAAGAAATAATATGGCCCATCAGTTCAGACTGCCTCAGTGCACCCTGCTGTGTTGGAGACAGTGGCTGGCAACCTGTTCAGGAGTTGCCATATTGCAGGCTGGACTTATGATATTGCAGCTGGTGGGGATTCATGCTTAATGGTCAAGAATGATTGGATGTGACCCCAAAAATCAACCTTCACGGCCTGAAAGCTGAAGCATTTCCAGAGTGTTGGAGATCAGAGCCTTGGGAAATGGCATTGGCAGCATTCTCCCCATCATGGAGTGCCCTGGAAGTTGTGGCAGGATTCTAAGATTCAGCTGATTGTTCTCAAGGCATCCCACAACTGGGAGAGCACTGCAGACATCACTTCTCAGCACTTTGATCTTTACTGCCTTTAGTTGGGTGGCTGCCGGACAGCAAAAATAGGTTAGGTAGACACCGCCAGTTTCAAGTATGATGATGGGGCTCTGTCATCCTTGTGGTGTATAATGAGGGCCTTTTCAGTGGTAACTCTTTTTTGGATGGATGTTTTACAACATATTAATTTTATATTAGAAAAAAATTTTGGAAAGCAAAGGCAACCGCTCCTGAAACAAATCTTGCCAAGTAAAACCTGTAATAGGTTCAGGGTCACCATAAGTCAGGAACAACTTGAAGGCAACAGCAGCAAATTTATACATGTTCTTTTAAATTACACCCCTGTGATGGCAAATTTAACTCAGCACCAGTGGCTGGATCTTACGAGCTTCTGCTGTCACAAAAACATATATCCCAGGGTTGGAAAGATAAACCATCTCCATATATCATACAATGGTCAGATGATGTTATTGCTTTAGCTACACATGAAATTGACTTATGGAAGTCAGTTTCAAGAAAATGTATTTTTGGAAATACAGTCAGCCTTCCACATTTGCAGGTTTCACTTTTGCAGATTTGATTATTCACGGATTATTTGCTGTCACCTCTGCTGCCTCCCTAGGCCACATTCAATAGAGACTGCAAGCCTGGTGCGACTGGCTTGTAAGTCTCTTAAAAATAGTGTGGGGCAGCAGTTGGGGTGGCAGTGAGCCCCATTTTTGCCTTGTGAAGGAACCTCAATGCCTGAAAAGGAATCCATGGTAGGTTGAAGATGGTGATCATACTTTTTTGTGTGTTAAATAAGGTTTGGGAGGGCCTAGAGTTATTCACGTTTTTCACTTTTGTGGGGGTCCTGTGCCCCTATCTATAACAAATGTGGAAGGACAACTGTACAGTTTATTCTCAATGTATATCCCACACCCCTACCTATTCTTTTTATCTTATTTAGTTCCTTCTTCTTTCTTCATTCTTCCCTTCCTTTCCATTTCTTTTAAATCATACTTTAAAAATACAGTATTTTTTTTAAAAAAAGATCCTTGCTTTAGCAAGACATTAACATCAAAATGACCTAAAATCAAGTCTCTTAGAAAGTCTGACTTGCCAATTAAAGAAAAACTACCAGTGAAAAAATGCAACCCTACCCCCTAAAGTCAACGGACAACAACTCCCCCAATCCCTGCTGGCCCAGGAGTCCGGGTGTTGTTGCCCGAAGAAAGAGCGTTCCGCCTTCGTGGCAGCGTGCAGTTTTGCGGGGTGTGTGTGTGTGCGTGTGTGTGTGTGAGGAAGGGAAGGGTGCCGGATTCTGACGTACTTTCATTCCCACGCGTACTGAAGCTCTTGCACAATAAGGCTCCTCCAGCCGTCAGTAGTTGCAACGCATCTCATCCTTTCCCAGGTACCTCAGGCTATTTCAGGCCGGCGGGCCACTCCCGAAAATGCAAACCCTAGGATTCCATAGGATGTTGAAAGTGGAATCACAGCGCTATAACAGTCCAGCGAGGAAATGGCCTCAGAGACCGCTCCTGTTCGAAGAACACCGCCCCCCCTTACCACTTTCTAACAGCGTTTCCGCTCCTCGCGCTGCGAGGCTGGGAGGAGCTGCGCAGAATCAGCGCACGAGGCGCTGAAGCCGGAGAGGGGACAGCGGCCGGCAGTGCGGCTGAGGGGGCGAGCGCGGGGTGAGGGCTCACTTGGTTCAGCGGCCCGGAAGCCGCGTGTTCCCGCCGCCGCCGCCGCCGCCGCCGCCGCGCGCACGCCTCCCGCAGCATCTCTCCTTCAGCCAGTCTAGCAGCTCGGCCAGCGCGCCCGGCCAGCCGCTGGCCTAAGCGGGGCCGCCCCCAGAGGCCGCGTCAGCCAATGAGCCGCCAGGGCTGCCCCCGCCGCTCAGTGCTCGGGTCGCTTTCCCCTCCCCTCGGCGGTGACGGAGGGAAGGAGGGGGAAAAGCACCGCGCAGCGCCTCGTTCTGCTCGCCGTCGTCGTGAGGGAAGCCGGCGGCGGCGGCGGCGCGGAGGGGAAAAGGCTCCCCGCATCCTTTCCTAACGGCCGGAGTTGGAGGTGAGGAGCGGGGCTGAGGGCGGGGAGGGGGCAGGATTGGCTTCGGTTCCGGGTCCCCCCCTTCTGAGACGTCCTTCTGGGGTTGTGGGGGGATGAGGAGGGGGAGCGGAGGGGGACCCACCGGCCCGGCCACCCCCGGTTTCTTCCTCAGAGGCCGAGATTCCGCTCCCGAAATCAGAGCTGAGGCATTTACAGCCCGATGGTCCTCTTCTCTGTTCTACTCGTGAGTAAGCCGTGTTGGACGCCTCGAGCCTTGCGTTGGGGGGGCGTGTAGCGGAAGAGGAAAAGTGCCCCGAGGACCTTGCCGTGGACGAAGTTCCGCGGAGGCTCCACACTGCTTTACCAGGTTGCCTGACTCTCCGCTGCCCGCGCACGCCGTCTAGGCGAGCGGCCGGTGGCGACCCCAAAGGTCTTCTAGTCTGTCCCCGCATCGAGGGATCTGAGTGAAGCCTACTTTTTCCCAGCGGCCGCATGGCAGAGAGGAAGAGTGGGTGGGTGGGTGGGGGGGAGAGAGAGACTGAACGGGGTTTTGCGTCTTGAGAAGTGTACATGATGCTCTACAGCGGTACTTTTCAGGCTGTTGGTGTGGGAGACCAGCACTTTTTTTCCCTAATGTGACCAGGACTGGTAGTATGTTTGTGCAGACCGATTGCTATTGCTTCTCTCCTGGATTGGCACGGAATAGCTTGTGGACTAGCTCTGATCCAGGAGCACTACTTTAAGGAGCACTGCTCCATGTCTGTTTGTAAATACATACATATGTGTATAGATATATAGAAAAGAGTCCATGCCTGCAAACAGTTTACAGTTTATCTACAAATAGTACATGATAGGGAACAAGGGAAGGGAGAGGCAAACCATTAATAGAGGAAAAAGCAGCAGTCTTACTGAATCTGAAGGACTAAGCCACTTTATTTTGGCGTAAGCTTTTGACACAAGAGCATCAAAGTGTTACCTAATCTGTGTGGCAGCCATAGATAAAATATGATGAACAGTGGTGACAAATGACAATAACGTGGAAACAGTTGTTGATGCTGCTGCTAAAGCTTTACTTTGTAAGTACTGATTTATCAAACTTCCATTGATTCAAAGGGTCTGCTGTAGCTGGGAATGACAGTTGGATTTATCCCATTAGGTTATACATTTCATTGCTATTTGACCCCACTTTATCTTATCTTCTCTCTCTGTGCAGGCCAAAGTGAGAAGATAACACTTCTTGTATCTACTGAACTGGACTTTAGTTCAAGAAACTTTATGCTGTGTATGTGTTAGTGTCTTAAGGTATCAGGTGTCACAAGAATCTGTGGGAAATTTGGCTGCCAAAGACTGACAGGACTTTGAGAAGAGAAGAATGCGTAACAAGGGATATTTTGCTGTTACACTTAATGTGTAATTCAGAATAAATGAGCTGGGAAGGCTGGGACAAAGATCTCTGAAGGTTTTACAATATCCTAGTTGAAGAACAAATGCTAAATTACATTCATTTGTGAACATAATAGGTCTATTCTGTTTGGAAGCGTGTTTGAGTTTTCTTCATGCCCATAATTCCAGTATTTAAAAACTACTCCATCTCTTAAAAGTCTTGTTCCTAAATTAAACCTCCTTCCTTTCTTTAGTTTTTTGAGCTACATGACAGTCTTTGAGCTCCAATATACTCTTCCCCCTTGCCCTGTTTCTCCAGTGGGCGGACTTCTTGCAGTTTCTTTAAATTCTGTTGTGACTCTTTCAGTGTTTTTCCTTTCTCTTCTTTCATGTTACTGCAAGATAGTAATGGACTGCAGAGTTGTTAATGCTGATATGCATTGAGTGTTTGTGAATCTAAAGACAGGCTGAGTATCCCTTATCCAAAAATCCAAAATTTGCAGTGCTTCAGAATCTGAAACTTTTGACAAGTGGAACTCATTCTTCTCTCTCTAGAAGGAAGGCATGTTTGGGACTGTGCCCTGCCTACAAAGTCCCTCAGTTGGTTTGGCACCTTCCTCTCCCTCCCCCATCAGCCTTGCTTTGCAAGCAGCACGCACATTCAGTCTCAAGTGAGCTGAGGGAGGGGGGAAGGCACCAAACCAACTGAGAGACTACCAGCAGCTTGTGCATACATGCAAGGTCCCAAGCAAGCACTGTAATTTCCTCATGAACCCTACAGGAAGAAGATAAGAGGAGAAAGAACTAATGAGAGTGCATCAAAAGAACCATATGCAGCTATTCCAAACCCTGAAAAACTGCGAAGAACTTCTGATTCCAAGCATTTCAGATAAGGAATAGTCAACCAAGGAGTGTTTTGTACAGTGATGTAGGGATGTTACTTGTAGCCTCCCTCAACCTAATGCTCTCCAGATGAGCTGGACTATGACTCCCACCATCCCCAGCTATGGTATTGGTCTGTGGAAATCTGAAAACATTGTCATAGATGTGGAGATAGTAGTGGAATAGCTAAAGAGTAGAATGGGGACCATGAACTGAGTCAAAAGGTCAAAGGAGCAAGCATCTTAATCAGAGATGGAGAACATGTGGGCTTTGTGAATACAACTATCATCATCCCCATTATTAGGTATACTTACTAGGGCTGATGGAAGGTGTAGTCCAACAACATCTGCAGGTCACATATCTACACTTTTGATCTACTTATGTCCTGGAGGCACCTCCCAGTCTTTGCCCCATGTGGATAAAAATCATTTTAAAGAAACAATATTTTTGTGGTTTAAAAATAATACAGTACCTTGTTTTAAAATAATCTTGTTAAAATGTGGTTTGAATTTAAGCAAAATGTATTTAAAGCTTATTTTGTTAGTTAAGAAAATACCTGAACTAATAATGAGAAGTATTATTCAAATCAGTAACTGAAACACCTAGTTGTTTATAACTGAGTTGATGTGATGTCGTGGCCAGGACACTGAGCTTATACAAGTCAGGAAATCTCTGGTATTATAGTTGTTTCTGTCATGAGCTTTCTTTGTGACCTTTGAGAAGCTACGATCACTCACCTTCACTAATAAAAAAAACCCTCATACTGATTACCAGTGATGTAGACTTGAGTCAATTGGCTCAGTCTCAAGTTGGACTTAAGTCACTTCAGGGACTTGAATTGGACTCAGTTCAGCAATAAATGACACACTGACTCAACTCGTTACTTGTATCTTGTTAGTGACTGACTTGCTGCCCTTGATTCAGTAATATAATACATTCATCCAGAAACCTTACAACTTTGAACAATACTTCCATCTCTTTTTGCCTACTAGTCACATGACAATGTGTCTCAAGCCTAAAGTGTAGGCGAATTTCTTAGAGAGGAACAGCAAATGGGTTAGGCAACTGGCTTGAGGCAGGGTTGAGGTCTGCTCAGCAGCCTGTCCCACCTGCAGATCAGAGGAGCTTTCTAAAACTTTTCCTAGCCTCGCCCCCAGAGCGTAGGGCATGTTTCTCAGAGGGGAACAGAAAATGTGTTAGGCAATGGGCTTGAGGAGGAAGGATCCTTCCTTCAAAAGCCTTTGAAGCAACACTAATGGGAAGTAAGAACAATTCAATTCTCCACTTTTGAAAAAGCCTCCAGTTTCAGAAATGGGAAGTAAGAAGGATCCTGTTCCCTGCTTCCAAAGCTGTAGTCTCTTTTATGTCCATTGATACAAAGGCCTCCAGTTTCAGAAGGGGAGAGTAAGAAGGATCTTATTCCCCACTTGTGATGCTGCATATGGCAAAATTGCAAAATGTGGAGGACTGACTCTCCTTAAATTGTTAAAACTGACTTTATTCAATGCTGTCCAGAAATTCTGGAATATAGGTTAGGATTTAAAGTTCACTTCCACACTTGAGACTTGACTTGAGACATGAAAATAAAGACTTGAGACTTGACTTGAGACTTGGAATAAAAGACTTAAGTACATCAGTGCTTCTTACCTTGCCTGTAAGTTTTAAAACTGGAACAAAACAGTATATGTGAACATTTTCAGCATTCTGCAGACATGGTACAAGTAATAATCACAATGAAAATGGCCTTGCTTGGAATCCATGTACTCTGGAGTAATAGTTGAACTTCAGAAATGCTAAAATTGTACATGATATCAGGAGATCTCTTATTAAATCCCCTCACATTTTACTTATTTTATTGTATGCTCTTTCTTTCTGGATGTGGGTTTTATGGTGGCTTTTGAACAGTCACAACTGGTTCTGTTCTATTTAATTTTATTCATTTCTAGATGCTTTTGTTGTTGTGCAAGTCGTTTCTGACTTAGGGCAACCCCCACCCATGAGCCAGCATGGTATAGTGGTTTGAGCATTGTGCTACAATTCTAGAGACCAAGGGTTCTATTCCACACTTGGCCATGGAAATCCACTGGGTAACCTTGGGCATATCACATACTCTCAGCCTCAGAAAACCCTGTGATAGGTTTGCCTTAGGGTCATCATATGTTAGAAATGACTCAAAGGCACGTCACAACATAATTTCCCTTCACCACCACCAAGCCTTTCACAATGAAACGTGCGTGCAAGTAAATACACTAAATACTCAAATGGTACATATAACCCAGACAAATCTCTCAAGGTTTCTTAAATGGATGAATTGAAGCTTTCTTGTTTGTGGAAAAACTATTCTTCAATAAGAATGGTGCAGAAGTGCTGTGAAATGTCTACTAAATGAAATGTAGCATGGTAAAAACAAAATGCTTCTCTTATTCACGCTTTCAGTGAGCTATTTGCTCAATAACCTCTCCTGAGTCAAAATTGCTTTGGAATAGGGTGGTAGGGAACCTCAGGAGTTTGTCTTCTGGTAGAAACTGTATGAAAAAGAGAGCATACTCTTGGTGTGATTATTCTCCCAAGACACTGATATATCTCAAATTCACATGCTGAAAGTGATAATATGTATTAATAAATCTTCCTTGGAAGCTTTGAAAGACCAAAAATGATGACTTTAAACATTTCCTGTGATTTTTGTCCTGTGTTAATAATTTTATCAGCTTGGGCAGGTTATTTTCAAAGAGAGAGGAAATTTAGAGTATGACGAGCGATCTGTGTTTTGAACAAATGCTATAATCTAAGGATTTTTCTGGTTTCACAGGTTATATCAGTCTGAAGCTGCACCTTCAGAAAATGTTTGCTGAAGCCATGAGCACTAGGTACTTGCTCTTTAAAAAAACAAACCAAAAAAACCCCAGAGGTTCGTAGGATGTTCCTTACTGTCCTGAATGAAAGTATAATATAGAATGGTAACTGATGGGTTACTAAAAAGGTGAGGCACTTTATTTTAATCAGATTCTCCTCTCCTTCCCTTTTCAGTGTGTTAACCAGTAACTATGGTGGGTGAAGACAATATCTCCGTGAGGAATCGCCGATCAGTGTATGGCACTCCTGAAGAGAAAAATGATTTGCCAAAGACACTTGAAGGAGACTGGTCATTCTCTAGCTCAAGGAATGGTAAGCTCTCTTAATTAATAATTGCAAGAAGTAACGTTTTCTGTCAGCTGATGAAAGACATTTTAATTGATTGATCATTTGGTTTTATCAGATAATTGTTAAACCTGTAATTGAAAAATAAATGAAGAATTTTTAAGAAAATATCTCAGCAGGTACTGACTCAGTGTAAGTGTCCTATCAACCTGGGGTTCACACTAAACATAGCTTCAAACTCATATAACAGGAAAACTATTTTAAAGTTGTCCTTACAGTGTGAAACTGCATGAGCTTCTTCCTGTCTCCAGGGTGCAACAGCTTCTGAAGGTAGAATGTCAGCAACTATAATTATTGTTATCTACTGAGATGGGCCATTCTTAAGTTTGCTTATCCAGAGCTGGTGGTGGGATGTCTGAAAAGTGCCAGAAATCTTGGAAGGGTAATTTCCTCCTGTGTTTAGGAGAAAGGGAGTACCTTTTCTAAGACAGTACTTGTCACTTGCCCCCCCCTGCTTTTGATGGATGTTTTTAATGAGAAAATACAATATTTCAAACTTCTGCCCAGTTGATGGAAGAATACTGTTTTGATTATCTTTTTTTAAAAAAATTAATTATTGAAGTAATTTGCCAGAACAGACTTCTTCAGCTTCGTTGCCTTCTACAGACATATTATAGCCATAGCCTATACTATCTGCAGATGATGGGAATTGTAGCCCATCATCTGCAGATAGTATAGGCTATGGCCCTGTTGTCTGGAGGTGGGGGTTGTTTGATGGAAGTTGGGCCCTAACACATTAGTGAAATCTAGATTAAAATACTGTGCTGTGTTTCAGAGCCTCTGCTTTGCTTTGGATTTTGCTTCTTAACACCAGCATGGGTTTGTGGATACAGTGCAAGAGGGTGGCATGTTATGTCATTGGAGTTGGGTGAGGGCTTAAGCTAGTATATTAAGAGCACTATACTTGGGGTATGTTTTACTGTTCCCTTGAAGAGCCTTGAAAATGCCTTTGCCATTGACTCGGATGGTCTTGGGTGTTAACCAAGTGACTCATCTGTCTTGAAGGGGAGAGCATGTGGGATCTTTGTTTTATAATCCTAGAGTTGCAAAATAGTTGTAATTCTCTGAGACATCAGTTACTCTCGTTCATTCTTTAGTGTTGTAATTGCCAGGACCATCTTGATAGATTATTTCTCTGTGTGGAGTGAAAATGACACTTAGAAATAATTAATCAGAAAAAAGCCCGAAACAGGCTTTTGGGCTTTTTTCTGATTCATTATTTCTAATTTGTATTATCTTCTCTCAGTCTTTCTTCTCCATTCAGTGACCTGCCATTACAGTCCCAGCAACATGATACATACTTGTGCTATTTTTTTTTTCAGGCAGAAGGCCTCAAGAGCAGCATAAACAATCTAATTAAAAATAAATGTTAATTAAAATACCAATACAATAATTAGGATCAGTAAATTAAAAAATATAGAAATGTACAAGTAAATCTGTCTGGCTAAATCCACTAAAACTAGAGAACACTTAGAGCTTGATCTAGATCACAAAAACTCTAGTGAAATGGAAAAATCTACACTTAATTTCAAGCCAGGTTGTAAGTCCTTTCAGATGGAGCTGTAGAGAGAAGGTACTGGAAGGCCCTAAGATTAGTAGCCATCATCTCTTGCACTCCTGATATTGGGGAGCAGATCTCTGCTGATAACTTGGAGGCTTAGAAAGATGAATGCATAGGAGGAAATGTTCCTTCAGGTATTACAATGTGTGTTGGAAGTAGTTTTAGTGCTGAATGTCTTACTGCTATAGACACTCCAGCTTGGTTGCAGATGAAAGCTAAAGGCATACTAATTCTGCTGTTCTGCTGTAATCTAGTCTTGCTTGCCTAAAATATCCATTCACAGCTCAGTTCTCTATTTTTGTGGTATGACATTTATTTCTACAGTGGACTGGAGCTTTGGTGGTTGCCGCCAACGTGGAGCTTCAACACAAAATGTAATACTGTAGTATTGGTGAGCTTGTTTGTTTGTTTGCATACAAATGTCACATGAAGCTGCTTCGTGGTTGGTAAAGTTACTTTTTTGAAGCACAATGCCTAGATTCCTCTAGTCAGAATGGGCAGCCTGGCTGGGAGATGGTGCTGGGAACTCAAGTTCGAAAAGGTAACTTTCCTAGTTCTGAAGTTGCCTTATAGTGATCCAGACTAACTAGTCCAGTGCTGTTCACTGCGACAGGCAAGGGCTCTTCACGTGTCTTTCTCAGATGATCCGTCCTGATTCTTTGAAATGGAATGGTCTACAACTAAGTTCTGTCCCTCCCCAAGTGTTTCTGTTCAAATGTGCTTAGGTTTAAAATCTTTGGGTGTAACTATGAACTACAGGGTAAGTAGAAGACTGATAATTCTAGTTGCCATTTCCCTGTTGCTATGAAACAGATGGAGAAGTGTGTGCCTTTGGGTCACCTATCAACTTACGTCAACCCCATGAACTTCATAGGATTTTCTTACGCAAGGAGTACTCAGAGGTGGTTTTGCCGTTTTTTCCTTCTGAGATAAAGGCCATTTCCACACTCCACTGTTATTGTGCTTTATTCTGCTTTCAACATCCTGTGGAATCCTAGGATTTGTAGTTTAGGGAGGGCATTTAGAATTCTCAGCCAGAGATTGCTCTTTGACCTTAGTAAACTACAAACCCCAGAATTCTACTGTTATATAACAGTGTGTAGTGTGGAAATGGACAGTCTACAAACACCTGGCATTTGTCACTGGTCTCTTATCCAAGTACTAACTAGGGCTGACCCTGCTTAGCATCCAAAACCAGACAGCATTTGGTACCTTTAAGGTATTTAGGCCCTAAGAAGGGGAAGACAGTGTTGTTTTACACTGAGAAGAAAACACAGAGCTTCTGGGTGTGTTACACACTCCCAGCCCCAGAAAACCCTGTGATAGGTTCCCATTAGGGTCACAATAAATTGGAAATGACTTGAAGGCACACAACAACAACAATGGCCTTACCAGTTGTTCCTCTCTCCCATTTGATGCTGCAGTTATCTGTCTGCAGTTCCTGGGAGGTGAGGTGGGGTAGTCAGGGAGCAACGATAGGAAGGTGCAGCAGTCTCTCCCACTTGCCACTCATTTGCTGCTTTGTAATGGCAAAGCAATAACAGAGGTTTTCAGCTTATATGTTCATGCTAGGAGGGAAGGTTGCTATGGTGAGGAAGGCTGTGGACCCCTTTGTTTGCACCACATTTGCAGATGGTATACAGTTCCTCCATTTCTGCTGAGAAACATGTTGAAACTTGGAGAATTTGGAAACTTATCACAATTGCCTAGAGAGTAACAGGTAAGGTCTAGACTAGAGCTTGGAAAAGTTATTTTAATGGACTGTGATTCCCAGATTTGATGTAGTGGTTTAAGCATTGGACTATGACCCTGGAGACCAGGGTTCGACTCTGTGCTTGGCCATGGAAACCTGTTGACTTGAAGGCACACAACAACAACAACAACAAATAAGTAGCTGGAGGGTCACGCATTTAGACATACCTTCTCGATAGCACTGAAAAGCAGATTGATTGTTGGGCAAGGCTGCGTTTAAAAAGACTATGATTTCTTCTACAAGTAGGAAGTAAAATGTTGAGTATAAGAAAAGGTTGTTTTATGATAAGGATCTGTTAATTTCTCTTTGCGCTAAGGAAATCACCACCCAAAGCAAAACTAGGAAGTTCTAAAATGAAAACAAATTCTGCCAGAAGATAGGGTGTTGTGGGGGGCATGTCTGCAAATCGTACCAAAATTAACAAATCTTAACTGGATTTGGCATGAATTCTTAGAAATGACCCCATTTGTGGAGAAAAGAAGTAGCAGAGAGAAAAATTAAGGGGCACAAAAGGAGCTAAGTGTTCTCATTTGTGGAAATGGGAATGTCATCTCTTTTTGGCCCCAGTAAACTACATTTTACTTTGAAAAACTACATGTTTCTCAAAAGGAGCTGATTAAATCATGTTTCTACCTATAGCAGAAAGATGTCATCCTTTATTTACTTAAGCAGAGTTCACCAAATTTCATCAGATATTGCTCATTATGGTGAACATCTTCTCCCATGCCCGAGTTTGGAGCTAAGAAGGTGTGTTAAGTGTAGATAATCTTCCAGATTGTTATGGTAATTTGGAGGTACTCAGACTTGAAAGCAGAATGAAACCTGTGGCAGCAGTTATCAACAACTCTTGGAGAGAACTCTCTCCCATTGTTACCACCATGTACTGGCCTGGACTTTGGTGAACCAAAGATATTATTTTGATATCATAATTCGGCCCTACTCTGCCACCAGCCAAGTGTTTGTGAGGCCACTGTACAAGCGCGAAGCTAGGCATGGCTACTATTTGTTGCTCCCACCAAACCAAGCCAGAAATAGCCAGAACTGCTTTAGGGGACCTCCCGAAACAAACACCCTCATTACCAATGCGCAATAAACAAATAGACCCTCTTCCCTGAGAGGGCACCCTGGCGAGCTAAGTGCTTAACTGCCGAGCTAGCCGCATCTACATACTGGCCATACTATTGTCAATTTGGAACATAATTCAATCATGTAAATTCTGACCTTTCGGAGGCATTGTCTCCAACCCAAAACTTATTGTTTTCTCCCAAGACCAGACTAGCCTACAGTCGTTCTTTCACTGATAAAAACCCCCAGTTCTGAGAGCTCTTTGGAACTCTCGCCGGATCGCTCTGGACTTCCACTCTGCCTTGCTGCCGCTCGGTTCAGCGGATTCTCCTCGGCCACCACGCCGGGTTTCCTCTTCTACAATCGGCTTCCCCAGGACTACAGGAAAGGTGGCGTATCACCCATTCCCCTTGAACTCTATTTTCCTTTTCTAGTTAGGAGTGTGTTTGTGCTTTTCTTTAATAACTGTTTAATAAATCTTAATTGTTGTTTGAACTGTTTGGCTTCTCACTGACCTGACACTGTAGACATAGGGTAAAAGATCCCCGCTAAGTCACCCTACCTCTCGTTAGTCAAGAGAGTGCTCCAGCTAATTTTCCCCATCTTGTTTAGTTTGTTTGCTTGTTTGGGCGTCCTTCCCGGGACCCCCAATTTACAGGGTAACACCATGTTTTGGTCAGGAGGCTCCCTCTATCTTTTAATGCTCCCCCTACATTTTAATGCTTTCCACCTGATTTGCTCTATGAATCGCTTGTTTCCTTTCTGGCACATGAACTTTATTAACATAGTAAAGACAATAGACTAGTTATCCATTCTGCATTCTTAGGAATCAGTGGGAAACTGCTGCTAACAGAAGACAGTTTCGAGCTGGCCACTTGAACTGTAGTTTAGTGCATAGTGTTCTGAGCTTCTTCTTCGTGGTCTCTGTGCCTCATACATTAGGAGCTTTCGCGCCTGCGCGATAGCGTTAGAAGATTCTAGAGCTCGTTAGCTTTGGTGGGAACCCCTCCCCCACGCCGGTGCTGCGCATGCTCCTCCCGCCGACTAACGGTCTCTCCTCAGTTCTTTCTTGTCCGCCTCAGCGTACAGAAGGTTCTGCTTGTTGGCTTGCTTTTCGATTCTGCTTTTGGTGTTTTTCGACTTCGGATTTGGCTTTTGACTACCCCTCTTGGATTTCAGACTTGGCTTTGTACTTTCTCGATCGGTTTTGACCTTTTTCTGGCTTTTGACGACGATTTCGGATCTCGGACTGTGTTTGGCGTTCTCGGACTCTTGCTTTCTTTGCCTTGCCTCCGGTTTATGTCGGCTCTCTTCAAAAGCTGCGCCTCCTGTGGAAGGAAGGTCGCTCTCTCTGACCGACACTCTAAGTGCCTGATTTGTTTGGGTGAGGGGCACAACGTTCAGGCCTGCCCTATTTGTAGAGAGTTTACACACCAGACTCTCCGTAACAGGGTGGCAAGGCTTAAATCCCACTGTTGGGAGGAATCTCTTCGCGTCCAGAGACCCGAGACGATGGCCGAGAAACGTCCGCCTTCTTCTTCTTCTTCGGCAGCAGCGGCGGCTGCCGTGCCCTCGACCTCATCGGTATCGTTACCGGGCTCGGTACCGATAATGAAGTTGCCGAGGATACCGAAGATCTCGGCAACTCGGGCACGTGAGGACCCTGCGGGCTCGCAGGCCTCAACCTCCTCCTCCAGGCTGCTTACCGCGGCCCAGAAGAAGCGCCCCGCCACTGAGGGCGTGGGGGAGAAGAAGAAGAAGAAGAGAAAGGAGAAGCGGCGCTCTTCACCGACGGTAGTGCGACCCCTGACTCCACCACCCACCCAGCCCGCCGAGGAACCTCAACCGATGGAGCTCCCTGAGGAAGAGGAGCCTCCGGAGGAAGAGGAAATCCTCGAGGTGTCAGATGAGGAGCAGGTCGTGCAGGCCTCACCTCCTCAACCGCCCGAGCTGATCGTGGAGATCACTCCGCCGAGCCGCCGTCCACCCTCGGCAGAACGCCGAGAGGAGGCTGTGGTCAGGCAGCGCCCAGCCTCTCGACGCGATGAGTCCCGCTCACCGGAGCAGTGGGCCAGGCCTCCATCCCCACGATATCGGGAGATGCCCCTGGAGAGGCGTCGCTCGGGCGAGAGCACCTACTCTCCTGCCTACCTAGGGAGGTACGCCCAGGAGCAGGTGTGGCACGAGCCGGCCGGCTCATACTATTCTTATTCGCCATCATACAGGGACCGGTACCATCCAGATCCAAGGTACTGGTCACCTCATCGCCGGTCTCGCTCGCCACCGCAGGAGGCTCACTACCCCCGCTATGAGAGGTCACCGCTGCGTCGTTCACCGAGTCACCGTTGGTCTCGGGAGCCCTCACCCCGCTACAGGGCTGTTTCTCCACCTCCGCGGATGACGGCCACAGCTACCCGCCCGGCGCCACAGCCCACTGTGGCCCAGCCGGCGGTAGCTGCGACTTCTACCACGCAGGCGGCACACCACCCTAGGCCCACGGTCGTGCCCCTGCAGGTGACTCCGATACCGGCCACGACATCGGCCGCACCGGTACCGACGCAGCCTGCAGCTCCAGCTGTCACCCTGGCACCTCCGGCCCGTAGGCCGGCCGAGGAGAAGGAGGCGAGAGGTCGCCATCACCATCTGGCGACTCTTACGATTCGGACTCTGACTCTGCTGAGTCTACCCCTTCTTCTCACAAATCCCCACCGCTGGGGTTCGAGGAGCCAGGCCCGGAGTCTGCACCGGAGGACGTACTCCAGTTTTCTTCGATCCTTCTCTGGATGGCCACAGCTCTTGGCCTAAAGGTGACCAAACCTGCTCCACAAGCCTAGGACCTGGTCTTCCGGTAGTTGGAAGCCCGCCCACCATCGACCGCACCGCTGCCGTTCCTACTAACCCTAGTGGAAGCGATGAAGCAGCCGTGGGCGAAGCCGGCATCAGCACAGCCTATCTCACATAGGCTAGAGCATCTCTACAGGACCCAGAAGGAGAACGCGGAGTTCCTCTTCAATCATCCTGTACCGAACTCTATTGTGGTCAAGTCGGCTCAAATGAAAGGAGGCAACCGAGCGCATACCACCCCTCCGGACCGTGAAGGACGGAAGCTCGATGCCTTCGACCGAAGGTTCTATTTGGCATCGTCCTTGGTGGCCAGGACGGTGAACACGATGGCATGCCTTGCGGCCTACCATCGGAACCTCTTTGACTGACTCACTCCACTCCTTGCTGACCTGCCGGAGGAGTCATGCGCCTCAGCCACACAGATCTTTGGCAAGGCCGTTGTGGTGGCTACACAGCAAATCGCCACCTCGAGGCACGCCGTGGAGGCTACCTCGAGGGTGATGGTCGGTGCCATAGCCCTCCGATGCCGCGCATGGCTCCGGTCCTCTGGGCTTCAGGAGGACAGCCGTCGATGGATTGAAGATCTTCCGTTCGACGACGAAGGGCTCTTCCACACCTCCAACGACGAGGCCATGGATCACCTCATCACGGCCCGGCTGACAGCGAAGAAGATGGGTATTAACCAGCCTGCCCAGTCTCGCTGCTCTTTCCAGCCAAGGCCTACGTGGAGAAGGTCCTCCTCATCATCGGCGTACCAGCCGCAGTCGACTGCGTCGAGGCCGTTGACGTCTTCGGCTTCGAGGAGGCTTCCCAGACGACACCCATCTTCATTGTCCAAGAAATCGTCTTCCGGAGCGAAGTCCCGGTTTTGACGGCCTTCGCAGGACTCCACCCGTGCCATCCTTCGCCCTTCCGGTAGAACAGTTCCACCACCCGAGCCTGGCCAGGCACCTTGACTGCTGGCGGGAGATCACTGCGGACTCCTGGGTACTTACCATCGTCCGCCTGGGGTACGCCATCAAGTTCCAGGATATTCCGGCACGGGGTGTCTACTACTCCACCCCGGCCAGCTCAGCTCTACTGGAAGAGGTCCAGTCCCTCCTCGAGAAGGGAGCGATCGGGAGGCTCCCGCCTTCAGCCAAGACCACCGGCTTCTACTCGAGGTACTTCACGGTGCCGAAGGCGGACGGATCCCTGTGGCCCATCCTAGACCTCCGAGGGGTGAACGAATACATCCGCCTCAAGAGGTTCAAGATGGTCACCCTGCCGTCGATCCTCCCCTTCCTCCGCCGAGGGGACTGGTTTGCATCCATAGACCTCAAAGACGCCTATTTCCACATCTCGATCCGCCCGCAGCACAGGAGATACCTTCGGTTCGCGATCGACGGCACCAGCTACCAGTACCGGGTGCTGCCGTTCGGACTTTCCACCACACCGCGGGTGTTCACCAAGTGCATGGCTCCGGTCGTGTACTTCCTGCGGACGAAGGGCGTCTCCGTCTACCCTTACGTGGACGATTGGCTATTGGTGGCGTCCTGCAGACAGAAACTGTACAGGGACATTCATCAGACTTTGTCTCTTCTCACTCGGCTCGGACTCAGGGTCAACCCCAAGAAGTCCCATCTCGAGCCCACTCGCGTTCTTGAGTTCATCGGGTCGACCCTCGACTCGGTATCGGCGAGGGCCTTCCTCCCAGACAAGAGGGCGCAGACGCTTCGTCGGGCGGCATCCGCTGCCTTCGAGGCCTCCACGGTATCAGCGAGGAGGATCCAACAACTCCTCGGCTACATGGCCTCGACCACCGCTGTAACCTACCTGTCCAGGTTACGTGCACGGCCACTCCAGCACTGGTTCGTCAGGGCCTTCGATCCACTCAGGGACGACCAGCGCCGCCGATACCGCCTGTCACAACAGGTACACCGATCGCTCCTGTGGTGGCAGTCGTACAGGAACTTGCTGTCAGGCATGCCGTTCCGCGAACCCAGGCCGTCGGTCACGGTAACGACGGATGCCTCGCTCTTCGGCTGGGGAGCGCACACCAGAGATCTCCGGGTCCGAGGCCGGTGGATGGATGATGAGCTGTTCCTCCACATCCACTCTCTCGAGCTGTTGGCGATCCACAAGGCCCTGAGAGCGTTCTGACACCTGGTCACGGGCCGTATGG
This sequence comes from Iguana delicatissima, assembly GCA_948472985.1. Taxonomy (NCBI): domain Eukaryota; kingdom Metazoa; phylum Chordata; class Lepidosauria; order Squamata; family Iguanidae; genus Iguana; species Iguana delicatissima. The sequence continues at coordinate 119,615 of CAOKZL010001877.1, read as the reverse complement.
TGTTGATCCTCACCGACAACACGACGGCGGTCTGCTACGTGAACAGGCAAGGAGGGACGCACTCCACCACGCTTCTGGGCATCGCCCTCGAACTCTGGAACTGGTGCGTCCCGCTCTGGATACACCCTGTGGCAGTTCACCTGGCAGGGCAGGAGAACACCACGGCGGACGCCCTCAGCAGGGACACCACTTCCCACCACGAGTGGTCTCTGTCTGACTAGGCCTTCCGGATGCTTCAGAACCGATGGGGCAAGCCGACCATCGACCTCTTCGCGACCAGCCAGAACGCGAAGTGCCGCCTGTTCTGTTCGAGGGCCAGCCACGATCGCCGCTCCATCAGCGACGCATTCCAGTTTCCGTGGGACGAAGGGCTGATCTACGCCTTCCCTCCGTTCCCGCTCCTGGGCCGTGTGATCGCGAAGATCATCGCGGACCGGGTGGACGCGATCCTCGTGGCACTTTACTGGCTGAGGCAGCACTGATTCGGACCCCTGATTGAGGCCACTTGGGGCAGGACTCTCAGGTTTCCCATGGTACCGGACCTGCTGTCCCACTCTGACGGACTGGTGTTGCACCCGGACCTGGCAGTGTTGGCCCTCCATGCCTGGAGGATATCGCCCTAGACGACCCGGCCATCTGGAACGTCTTGACCGCGGCCAGGAAGGAGTCCACACGAACGAACTACCACTACAAGTGGCAGCGCTTCGTGGCCTTCGCCGAGGAATGTCGAGAGCCGGTATCGCCTGTCACCCTGCGTACCGTGCTCCGCTTCCTCCTCCATCTCCGGCAACAGGGCTTAGCCTTCCCGTCACTTGAGGTCTACCTCGCCGCAATTGTGGCATACCAGCCGCCACGATCCCCATTGGCCGCGCTCTTCAGGGACGGTACCGTCAAGCAGTTCCTGAAGGGCATACAGCACCTCTACCCGCCGGTATCGCCGCCGCTACCACCGTGGTCTCTGTCATTGGTGCTGTCCCAGCTGACGAGGCTGCCCTTCGAGCCCATGGCCACGATGGACGACAGGCTGCTCGCGATGAAGACCGCGTTCTTAGTGGCCGTCACCTCTGCCAGGCGGGTGGGAGAGTTGACGGCGCTATGGTGCGATGAACCATACTTGGTCTTTCATCGGGACAAGGTGGTCCTTCGGCCTGACATCTCCTTCCTGCCGAAAGTGGTGTCCAGCTTCCACCTGAGCCAGGACATCATCCTGCCGGCCTTCTACCCGGACCCGACGACACCTCTGGAGCGGTCCCTCCACTCCCTGGACGTGCGTCGGGCGCTGGCCTTTTACAAAGACAGGACTGCAGCCTACAGACAGACACCCCACCTGTTTGTCTGTTATGGCAGGCGCCAGAGAAGCCACAAGGTATGCACCCAGCGCTTCTCTAAGTGGGTGGTACAGACTGTTCACCTGGCGTACGAGCTTGCCAGGAAGCCTCCGCCAGACCTGCTTCGGGCCCACTCCACCAGGGCCGTGGCGACATCTGCTGCCCTCCTGCGAGGCGTCGACCTGTCGGAACTCTGCCGTGTGGTGACCTGGTCCCAGCAGTCGACCTTCGTGCGCCACTACAGTCTCGACTGCCGGTCTGGGAGAGATGCCCAGTTTGGACATGCTGTGCTGTCTTCTGTGCTCTAGGATCTGGGACCTGACCCACCATCCTGCCGGTAAGCTACACAGTCTCCTAATGTATGAGGCACAGAGACCACGAAGAAGAAGAACAGGTTGCTTACCTGTAACTGTGGTTCTTCGAGTGGTCATCTGTGCCCTCATACATCCCCGCCCTGCCTTCTCCTCTTTTTCAGGTCCCATCTGCTTCGGCGGACCAGAACTGAGGAGAGACCGTTAGTCGGCGGGAGGAGCATGCGCAGCACCGGCGTGGGGGAGGGGTTCCCGCCAAAGCTAACGAGCTCTAGAATCTTCCGAATGCTACCGCGCAGGCGCGAAAGCTCCTAATGTATGAGGGCACAGATGACCACTCGAAGAACCACAGTTACAGGTAAGCAACCTGTTCTTTTGTCTTATAATTGATGTTAGCTGAAATTTGTTACCTCTGTTTTTATTGTCAATCTATGTCAGTCGTTAGTAGGAATTAGTATTGAGGAAACTTCTGGGGAGAAGGAAACAGACTTCTTGCAAATCAACTCCCCCTGCTGTACTGTACTGTTGAACATCAACAAACAGCTTTGGGTTTCTGAGTAGCCTGGAAGAAAAATGGAACTCAACTTGTTATATAAACAAAGACTTTTCACTTTAGAAAACTGACTAGCTTTCCTGATGACCTGTGAAAGGAGCTGGTCTGCATAGATACATTTTTGTTGTTCTTTGATTCCCAAGCAAGCTGGACTTGCTTGTTCTTCTTTTCTGAATAAATATTTTGACTCTTTTAGCCAGGGATTCACGTTTTTTGTTGCTGTAATAAAGCATGTGTTTTCTAGGAATAGAGATAAAGACCAAAATATACCAGTAAGGGCGGAAGTATCATGTTCTTGTGGGTATAGTTTGCTCTGGTTGATTTTCTGATTGATTGATTGACTGACTTCATTTTATCCTAGTCCTTGACCAAAAAAGGGCTCCCAGAAAGGCTCGTTGCCAGTTGCTATCAAGTCAGAACCCAAGTCCTCAACGGATTTGCTCAGGAGTTTTAAACTCGGGGCTGTGGTTTCTAGATAAAGCCATCTGTAGTGTGGACTTCCTCTTTTCCAGTGAGGCATCGTGTCCCATGATGTGTCCAAATTACAGTGGCTTATGTTTAGTCATTTTGGCTCTGACCGCAGGGCTGGTAGAATAGCACTGCTTCTCTTCTTGCCACTGCACTACAGCTTTCCTTCGCTATGGCTCAAACATGCCTAAAACAGTGACCTCTGACTTGGAAGCTTTTTCTCCAATAAATTGTGGTCACTGACTGTTGGTGGAAAAGCAATCCTTACATGCTTACAATTGCTCTCTTTGTTCTGCTACATTCCATAGACTCACTCCTGTTCTTGTTCAAATTGATGGTATTGCCCCACCCCAATCAAAGTGAACAATCATTTGTGGCCTCTAGTAGGGCAGTGTGATAGGGCCAACCCTAAGCAAGGCATGAGAGGAGCTTTAGAAAAAAATATTATCCTGGGGAGAGATGTGAAGAGTAGTGGAAGGCCACTTGGAATGAAGATTGTGATATGAATGCACATCATTGGTAAGAAAAAAATATTCAAAACACTTGAAAGTTCTGAGTGGCAAAAGCAATAGCTGGCCAAGAGATGATGATGAATCTGACTGCAAAAAGGGCAGTTCCTCTGCCATTCAGCGGAGACAATGGAGGAGGATGTATTGCTTCTTCTCTCCCCTTTTCCAGGCAGGACAAGGGAAAAGCTGGGTCTCAAGCTGTAATAAATAGGTCGTGGGTTACATCATTGACCACTACTTATTGCTGCCCAGTGTTTCTTTTAGGGAGAAAGGAGGCTTCTTCATCCGCACCCGCACCGTCCTTTCATGTTTCCAGTTTTAAGACTAGGACTGCACCCTTTATTTTCTACAGCTCTGCCACTGGGCTGTGGAAAGCTTTGTGAGAATCCTATGTCCTCTCTGTTAGCCATTGTGGATGGGGCTTACCTATCTGAAGAGAGAAAAGAAGGTGATGTTGGTAGCCAGACCTTTGCTAAGAGTCCTTCCTCAGCTTGAAAATCTAGTAAGCTGTGCTGAAATGCAGTTCAGCCTTTAGAGCTGAGCTGAGAATGGAACAAAGAAAGGAGCAAGAAAATAGTAAGATGAGGCAGTGTTTCCATTCTGCGGGGGGGGGGAGCCCACTGCAGCCAGAAAGAGAAACTTCTCCATGCCCTCTTTGACCATGTGACACTGAGTCACCAGGCCCAGGGTTACAGTAGACTTCTACTTTGCTGCATTTTCAAATTGTAGTGTGCTCTGCTTTTGTGAGGGAACTATTCCTTACCATTTCAGAGGCGAAAAACTGTAGCAAAGACAAATGAGCAGTTCTATGGCTAGGATTTGATTTGAGTCCCTTCATATCCCATTTGGTGTATACACCAGCACAGAGGATTATCATGATAAACTGTCTAGATTTTGTGTGTGCTGAGACGTGTGGCACCATAAACTTTGCCTTAAAGATGTCACAACCTATATGAATGATTCAGTTTTTTAAAACAAGAAATAAAAGTTATAAAGAGTTCATTGCTCCAGTTCAGGCAGATTGTCCTTCATCACGTGACAGGAAGTCACATGTATCTCATAACTTAAGGCTTGCATAATAAACAGGTTCTGTGTTCTAAAATTCCTCCTTCAGGTTTAGTGAGTCATATCTAATGAACTTTGAACAGTATGAGTCAGTCCAAGTGTCTGAAATCTTGAGGTTTGTTCTTTTCTTTTTTCTCCAAGTTAGGCAATATGTTAGCTGCACCATATTGCATTTCAGCATTTCTCTTGCATTATTTATATCCTGTATTACATATCTGCTGTAAATTGATATGACATAAATTAGTACTGAGTTGAGATGACAATTCTTCCATGGCACAGAGATCTTCCGCTTTTTCCATTTCTAATACATATTCTGAACTGCTGTTGGAGATATAATGCAGACCTTCATTTTTCATGGCTTAGTTTGTCTAGTTGCTGGAGTCATTTCCATTCCTATGTTAAATCCAATTGGAAATCCTTAAAAAAATAATATGGCAACCATATTATTTTTCCAAATATGATATGGCTAAATAACTTTTATGCCCAATCTCACAAGTGTTACTGAGCTTCTCCTTTGCCAGTTCGGTTATCCCTCAAACAGATTCATTATGTGGTAAGAATTGTACCCAGTGAATCTCTTTCTGCCCTTGATGATCTTACAGTGTTGTGGTGACTGTTTTGCTTTTTGCTTGTAAATTAAAATCCTACTTCAAAATAAAATACCATGGATTGGATCCAGAAATGTAATTCTATTCATGGAACTTCTTCTACTTGCAAAGCTGAGAAAGTGGGGGTTCCCCACTTCTTACCGCTCATCAGATCCTGAAAAATCTGCTTTAGAGGACTGAGTAGAGAGATACTCAGAGCAGTTTTTGGTTCATGCATAATCTAAGGGTATTCTGTTAGTAAATTTGGCTGTAAATGTGCCAAAGCGTACAATTAAATTAATGGCTGATGTCCTGCATCCAGAGATGTAGCTACATTTCCTAAAACCTACCTTTTCAAAGCACAGTGTTCTCCAACACAGTCATTTCTGTGTTGCTGGAAAGTGAGGATGATAAGCAGAGATGTGCCCAGCTCTCTTCCTGCTTCTTGCATCTTGGTTCATCCTTGGCTCTCAGGAACACAGAAATGGCTTTATTGGTGGGGCTGCGCTGCCAAAAGATAGATTTGGGGAGGGACTTATGGTCATTGCTTGTGCAGTGACTATAAAAATGAATTGCAGTAGTGTAATACTGAGGCACCAGCTTCATGTTTCCTTCTCAGTGTAAAACATCACTGCCTTTCCCATCTAAAGGCCTAAATACACTAAAGATGCCAGATCTCTTCTACTCTTGGAAGCCAAGCAGGGCCAGTCCTGATCAATACTTGGATGGGAAACTACCAGTGAATTCCAGGTGCTGTGGACTATTTTTCAGAAGAAGAAACTGTCAGAACCACTTCTGCGTATTTGTTGCCTAAGAAAACCCTATGAAATTCAAGAGGTCGTCATAAATTGACAGACAACTTGAAGGCACATACACACTCAGGGGAGACTTACCACATCATAATTACCAAAAAGGATGCCAGCTGTATGTTTAATATCTGTTTAACCAGGATTACAAAGCAGAGGTGGTTTATAGTTCTCATTAAGTGGGAAGTCTATACTTAATGTAGTCTTGACTGTAGTAAACATCATATGCACTCTTGACACACATCTAGAGCTGGGTATATGTTATATTAAAGTAGATTTAATTCTGTATTTAGAGAATTTAAATTCTGTGCTAAGAGAATAATTGTTTAAAAATACAGTACATACATAATGCAAATCTGCATTATTCCTTTCATTTTGTGTAATTCACCAATAGATGCCCTCTTGCATAATTTGCAATTTATAATTTATTATTAATTTGTTCTGTTTGCTGATCTTGAAGATGGGCAGTGAGTGATCCAGATCACTGAGGCACCACCTCCAACATGGAAAACACATTTAACTTTCCAGGTGTCAAAAGTTAGCTATCCAGCCATTTTGTTTTATATTTCTGCATGGCAGAGGGTTGAACCAGATGGCCCTTGAGTTCACTTCCAGCATAGTGATTCCAGAAGGCCTTCCTTTATCAACATAGTTGAGATTCCCATGAAGCTGAATTCTGTATCCAGTACTTTGTTCTATTTTTCCTGCTTTCTTGTAGAATTGTAACATATACATCATTGTGTACTTAAGATGAAGGAGACAGAATTTGGAAAAGTTACCTTTTGGACTAGTGCTCCCAAAGTCTCCCAAGCAGTGTGGGATTCACAATGGGGTTTAATGAGTTATAGTTGAAAAAAGATTTTTTTTTCAAAACTCTGGAAAGTAGGAGGGAGAAAATATGGTTCTTCTGAATTTAAGTATTAAGGGGGCCTCTTGTGATACAAGCGCTTTGGCTTCTTTTTGTTGGTTTCTTGAAAACACTAAAAGATTTGAAGAGCCCATCTTGATCACCCAGGCTCTTGATACTGTGCTGGTGTGAAGGGAAAAGTTTATTAACCTAAATACCACCTGACATCCCTAAGCAAGCTAATTGAGAATCTCCAGTTCATGTAAGGAAAGGAATAATGCTATTATATTTATGGGGCTAGAACTGTGTTAAGACAGCCTTATTGTTGACACAAATGTGTGGCGCTAGCAGCAGTGAAGGCCAGCAGACATACCAGTGAACTTTTGGACTGAACTTTAGCTTCAGGACTTGCCAAACATGAAGACCTTGCACAGCCTAAAGAAGTTGCAGATGAAGCAAACATTTCCAAGAGTTGATAAATTATCCTTTGTTCCTATCATCATCTCCAAGATCCTGCAAAATAATAAATACCAAGAGCAGTTAGAATTTGGTCTAAAGACTAATAAGTGAACTTTGCTTTCTTTCCAAGTAGTGAACTCCTGAAGCAAACGGCTGGAACTTGTTTACATTAGCTAAGTGCTGTGATACCAGTGGATTTTTATGCTTGAAAAGAGTAAAGCAAGTAGCATGATTTTTGCATGTACATGGAAGAAGTATTAGACTTAATTCTACAGTTAGAAGAAATGCCTCAAAAGTCAGCACTGCTATATAGATTTCTGTAACCGACCTCCCTTTGTTCTGGGTGCAGCTTAGCTAGTTCAGTGGATTATGAAATGTTTCCCTTTCCTATAATGCCAGTGTAGTGGTTTGAGCACTGGACTACAACTCTGGAGATCAGAGTTCTTTCCCCGTCTTGGCCATGGAAAGCCACTGAGTGACCTTGGGCATATCACACACTATAAGCCCTCCAAACCCCCATGATAGGTTCACCTTAGAGCCACCATAAGTCAAACTACTTGAAGGCACACAACACGAACAGTGATGATGGGTGATGAGGCACTTTATAAGACGGCCTGAAGGAGATGTGTAGGACTATCTTGGTTGATGCCTAGGATTGCCTGAGTGAAAACTGGGGAGGGCTCGTGTACCTTTAATGGTTGTATGGAAGAGGGAAGTTCAGCAAGTATTGCCTGATACCTGGTTATGTAAGAAGCAACGGCTGTTGAAATTCCCACTTCTATATCATTAAAGATACAGGAATCTTCTCCAGTTTTCAGTCTGGAAACCCTATAAAGATTCCTGCAAGTGAAGATATTTAGGAAGATTCATTCACTTTCACTTTTTTACTTACAGGGATATATGAACTTAATAATACTGCAGCATACATCCTATAACCTAATGCTCTACATCTTTATGTATTTTTACTTGTCATGAGGCATGATTATCTTTGTTGAAGAACATAAATAAATTTCTGTGTAGCCCCCAACTCTTAATAAGCAACTAACAAATTTGGTTCCATACATCTACAGCCATTTCTGCACTAGACTGTTACAGTGCTATTATTCCACTTTCAACTTCCTATGGAATTGTGGGGTTTGCAGTTTATGGAGGGGCCTTTGATTCCATAGGATGTTGAAAGTGGAATAATAGCACTATAACAGTCTAGTGCAGAAATGGCCTATGTTTTTTAATTGCCTTGATACATCTTAACAGATTTTTTTTCACATTAGTGAATTTCTGGTGATCTAAATAATGAATTTCTCATGACCAAGTCTCCGGATTTATTCTCATGGCTATAGCACACCTGTGTGTAGGTTGTACCATTTGGGACTGCAAGAGGAAGGCCCACATTATTGAAGGTGCCTCCATATTAAAATGCGTAATGAAAGGTGTTTTCATAGTATAATTTGCATGTTGCAGGAAGACTAAATTAGCTTAGAACACTTTCTACTAGTGTCTAGTTTTGTTTATGGAGGGAATTTCTTTTATCCAGGCATAGGATTATTTCTTCAGGAAGCACAGTTGTCTACCTCAATTTTATACAGTTTTATAGGTTACTTGTAAAGAGAGCCGTTTGTCTGTGGTGAATAGGAATGTGCTTCAGCCACAGAAGGCTTTTTAAATTTGTTAGAAAATTGTTTTTGTTTCATCCTGGGTTGTTTATGGACTGAAGTATGACTGAGAAGATGGGTGATCAAAACCTTTTGTGGGCTTGCAATTTTTGTAGATTTCCTTTCAATGCTGATCTTAAAAGGTGAGTATCTACCTGCATAGGTACATCTTTTAAACATTTGTACATGTGTATGCTCTTTTAAATAGTTTAATCTCTGTATAGTCTTCTTCTTCATACTTTCACATAGATAGATACTAGATGTGCTGCATGTATGCTAAATATATTCACATCTGCCCTGAATATGATACAGTAATGATTTGTGTTTTTTTTCCTCTTAGGTCAAATTGATGTTGAACATACCATGAGGAGGATGCAACTTTTAGAAGAAGCTGAGGTAAACATTTTTTTAATGTCAGTCAATATAAAATGGTAAGGCGGAGTCCCTGGAAACATGAAGCTTCTTTCTGATATATATATATCTTTATAGATCTGCGTTCATAGAATCATAGAATCATAGAAATGTAGAGTTGGAAGAGACCGCAGAGGCCATCTAGTTCAACCCCCTGCTATGCAGGAGCACCTCAAAGCACTCCCGACAGATGGCCATCCAGACTCTGCTTAAAAATCTCCAAGAAGGAGGAAGGCACTACACTCCGAGGCAGCCTATTCCACTGCTGGACAGCCCTGACCGTCAGAATGTTCTTCCTGAGGTTCAGGTGGAATCTCCTTTCCTGCAGCTTGAATCCATTGCTCCTTGTCCTGCTCTCTGGAGCAGCAGAAAACAAGCCCTCTCCTTCCTCTACATAGCATCCCTTCAAATATTTAAACATGGCTACCATGTCCCCTCTTAACCTTCTCTTCTGCAGACTAAACATACCCAGCTCTCTAAGTCTATACTCATAGGGCATGGCTTCCAGGCCTCTCACCATTTTGGTCGCCCTCCTCTGGACTTGCCCCAGCTTGACCATGTCCTTCTTGAATTGGGGTGCCCAGAACTGGACGCAGTATTCAAGATGAGGTCTAAGCAAGGCAGAGTAGAGTGGTACCAGTACCTCCCTCGATCTAGACACCATACTCCTGTTGAGAATTGCATTGGCTTTCTTGGCTGCCGCATCACACTGCTGACTCATGTTCAGCTTGTGGTTTATGAAGACTCCTAGATCCCTTTCACACGTACTGCTATCCAGCCACGTTTCCCCCATCCTATATTTCTGTATTCCATTTTCTCTACCTAAGTGTAGGACCTTATACTTCTCTCTGTTGAATTTCATTTTGTTAGCCTTGGCCCAGCTCTCCAATCTATCCAGGTCATTTTGAATTTTGATCTTGTCCTCTGGCGTATTAGCAACCCCTCCCAATTTGGTGTCATCTGCAAATTTTATGAGCATGCCCTCTATTCCTTCATCCAAATCGTTGATAAAAATATTGAACAGCACTGGGCCCAGGATAGAACCCTGTGGCACCCCGCTAGTCACTTCTCTCCAGGATGAAAAGCAGCCATTCGTGATCACTCTTTGGGTTCGGTCGGTCAACCAATTACAAATCCAACTAACAGTAGCCCTGTCCAGCCCGCATTTTACTAGTTTCTTTGCAAGAATGTCATGGGGTACTTTGTCAAAGGCCTTACTGAAATCGAGATATGCTACATCCACAGCATTCCCTTCATCTATCAAGCTAGTAACTCTATCATAAAAAGAGATAAGATTAGTCTGGCATGACTTATTTTTGAGAAATCCATGTTGACTTCTCGTGATTACCGCCTTGCTTTCTAAGTGATTAGAAACTGACTGCTTAATGATCTGCTCCAGGATCCTTCCGGGTTCTGATGTCAGGCTGACTGGGCAATAATTATTTGGGTCCTCTTTTTTTCCCTTCTTGAAGATGGGGACAACATTTGCTCTCTTCCAGTCTGCTGGAACTTCCCCTGTCCTCCAAGATTTTTCAAAGATTATAGCAAGCGGTTCCGAAATGACCTCTGCCAGCTCTTTTAATATCCTAGGATGCAATTCATCTGGTCCTGGAGACTTGAATTCATCCAATGTGGACAGGTATTCCTGTACCACCTCTCTACCTATTACGTGCCTCATTTCCCCTGCTTCCTCACTTGCTCCCCAACCGCCAGTTTGGGTGCTTGTATCCTTTTGGAAAAAAACTGAGGCAAAGAAGGTGTTAAGTAGTTCTGCCTTTTCTCTTCCCCCTGTGAGTAATTCACCATCTTCTCTGCGCAGTGACCTTATTGTCTCCTTCTTTTTCCTTTTGCTGCGGACGTATTTAAAAAAGCTCTTTTTATTGTTTTTAATGTCTCTGGCCAGCCTAAGTTCGTCCTGTGCTTTAGCCTTTCTGACCTCCTCCCTACATCTCCTGGCTACTTGCTTAAATTCTTCTTTGGTGGTTTCCCCCTTCTTCCATTTCCTATACATGTTTCTCTTAACACTTAGCTCAGCTGAGAGTTCTTTAGTCAACCATTCTGGTTTCTTCCGATGCCTTCCATTTTTCCTCCTTATTGGCACAGTTTTAGACTGTGCCTTCAATATCTCCTTTTTAAGGAACTCCCATGCTTCCTGAACTCCTTTCTCTTTCACTATTCTTGACCACGGAATTCCAGCCAGCAGCTCCCTAAGTTTACAGAAGTCCGCTTTTTTAAAATCTAAGATGAGTGTTTGGCTACCCTTATCTTCTCCTTCCCACTGGATGCCAAATTCCAATAGGGCATGGTCACTCCCCCCTAAAGATCCAACCACTTCTACCTCATTAACAAGGTCATCCCTGTTGGTCAGGATCAGATCTAGAATATTTGATCCCTTGCAGCCTCTTCCACCTTCTGGACCATGAAGTTGTCTGCAAGACAAGCAAGAAACTTGCTGGACCTTGCTGTCTTGGCAGAGTTTGACTGCCAGCATATATCCGGGTAATTGAAATCTCCTATTATTACTGTATCTCTCCTCCTTGAATGTGCAGTCATTTGGTTGAGGAAGGCATCATCAAAGTCCTCAGCCTGGGTTGGAGGTCTGTAGTAAACCCCTACCAGAATATCCCTGTTGTTTCTCACTGCCTTAATTCTTACCCAAATGCTCTCGACCTGGCTTACTGGGTTTAAGTCATGGATCTCTTCACAGGTGAAAACATCCTTGACATACAAGGCTACTCCTCCTCCTCCTTTCTTGTTTGGTCTATTTTTACAAAATAGGCTATACCCCTCTATTCCTATATTCCAACCATGAGACTCATCCCACCAGGTCTCAGTGATGCCTATCTGCTAATGCTAATGTGTTTAATATTAGCCTCTCACATTGTGAAAATGCTTCTCTTTTTCTGACAACTGTTTACTTTTATCAAGAACTGAATTTCAACTTGGGAGAAAGGTCAAAGAATCAAATCAGTTCAAATCAATAAATAGTACTTGATAGCATCTAGGAATTTGCAAATGCCAGATCTGGGCCTGCTGAAAAATTGCTTCATATAAGCAGGTGCTGATACTGGAAAGGAAAGAATAATGTTAAAAGTTGCTTGGAGAGTTTGTCATATTGTGCAGTATGGAAGTCTGGAAGACAAGATTGGTGTTTTGCTTTTTTTAAAAAAATCTGATCTTGTTTAAGCATTCATAAATTTCAGCTGGCCTTGACAGGGAAGCCAAACATTGTGGGCATCAGGCCCATGAGCCTCTTCCAAGGATAGAACCTTTTCTCCACCCTTGTTCAAATGAACAAAACTCAGCACAAGGTCAGAGGTCATCACTTGTTTTCTTCCCTAGCTTGGAGATAGAATGGGGACTCATTCTCAGAGAATCACTGAGCTCTCATGGTTTTCCAAGCATCTAGAAATGCCATGAACCAGACATGAGCCCCCACCCTTTTCATGAGCTTGGAAGCAGAGGAAGGTGACAGAGGAGATTGCCTCAGTTGTTATGCTGTGGCTTGGGGATTCCTAAAGAACCTTGAAAACAAGATGGAAGTATTGGAATGCCTCCCTACTTTCTTTCTTCAGCTCCAGTCTGAGAGGATGACTAGAGTTTGTATCTGTTGTGATTTTGCTTTTAATGTGCTTGGAGAACCTTGGAAGCACAGAAAAACTGTGGGAGTGGTACCTCCCCCCAGCTCCAAGTATGTCTTGTAACTTCTTGTCATGGTTGTTTTTGCTTCTGCATCCAGTTGTGCCCTGAATGTATCCAGTGGTTGTCTCAAAATTTCACACTGCTCTCAATCTCCACGTTTCTTTTCACCTGTACTTTTCTCCCACTTGAAGTGTTGCTTAGTGGTGTGGCATGGTTTCCCTCCATCCCTACCATCCCCTCTGTGAACTCACCACCTCCCCCTTGCTCCTCCCCCTGTCTCACACATTTAATTGCTCTGTTATTTTTTGGGATTTTTTGTTATACTAAATACCCATTTTGTTATACTAAATACACATTATCACTATAAGTGTGAAAAGATGTGGGGAAGGAAATCTTCTAGTAATGTAATGAAGGAATAAATATCAGTGAAAAACCTCAGTGGCATAGGTCACATCCCCATTAAACACATCATCAGTGGGGCTGCCCAATGAGACAGCAGATGTGGATAAGTGACAGTTACCCTGCCCTGTATTGGAAACACAAGGAAAAGAAGGGGGGAGAATCCACACCCTGCCATGGGCATGGGTTAAAAAGGTTGAGGCTGGTACAGCATTTTATGAGAAAAATACTGGGACAAGAAGAATGTCACATGGATATATTACAAACCCTGATAAGCACAGTACCACCAAGCTGTGAAGTTTTTGGCCAATTTGAAGGAGCCCCAGGTAGCCTGGGAATACCAAGTGCTGTAAACTTGATACTGAATAGGTCTGGGTCTGGGCAGTGGCTAAATGGGAAACTACCTGGAAGAGAAATTAATAATAATAGTAATTATTAGTATGTTGTTGTTGTTTGCTTTCAAGTCATCCCTGCTTATAGCAACCCTAAGGCAAATCTGTCATGGGGTTTTCTTGTCAGAATTTGTTCAGAGCAAGTTTGCCCTCGTCTTCCCCTGAGGCTGAGAAGATGTGACTTACCCAAGGTCACCAGTGAGTTTCCATGGCTGAGCAGGGATTCAAACTCAGGTCTCTCAGTGTCCTAAATCTAACACTCAAACCACTATAGCACACTGGCTCTTTAAACTTATTGACCATTGATAATAACACTATGATAGTATGAATGATAACAATAAAGCCAGCTGGTTTGACAAGTATGTGAACAGACTGACGTACCCCAAAACTAGCCTCAGAATCTTGACTATGCACAGAGGTGTGACAGCCATCATTAATGCCAGAAGGGTTCCTAGGAGGCAGGATGTTTTTGGAAATCAATGTAGCAAATAAATGTTATTGTTGTCAGTACTCAGTCTAAGGGAAACAGAATGAATTGCAAACTGCAGAGACTCCCTTTTTGTAGGGCTAAGAGTATTTCCAGAAGGAGGGCTGCTAGCACTGCCATTTAAAAGGCATTGTGCAACTGACCTTTTTTAGTGTGTGTGAAAAGAAGAAAGATGTGAGAAAACAACAGCAACTGGACATACAGGAAGGCTTCCAGTTGACGACAACGGTGTCTGAATCTCTCCAGCCAATAAAATTCTTAGAATGAGTCAGCCTCAACCAGAAGCACAGGAAGTCTGAAAAATGGGAAAGTACCTTCCATTCACAATGAATGGGTCTCTTCCTTGTCCACATTCCAAAGTGAAGATGCTGCTACTGTGACAGTAGGAATCTGTTATTCAGTAGACACCTGTATGCACTGAACAACAGAATCTCTGTACCCTGCTTTCCCTTTCTTTCCCTTGTTCTAATTTTTGCCTTTTTTTTGGCAGCGATCTATCTTGACTGGGCTGAACTGCAGTAACAGATGAAACAACTCTGAGGCATAAAAAAAATCCTTTAACCTTTTGTGAACACAGCAAGTGAACAGGACAACCAGGAAACTTGAAGTTCCTGTTCTTGTAGGGTTGTAAGCAAAATGTTAAACATTAACGAGCACGTTCAGTTTTTGAATAGCAGTGAAGTATAGAATAACTTTTCTCTGCTGTACCCTCTCCCCATCCCAGTTGCGTAAATAAAATACCATTCCTCCTCCCATAAAAGTTAGTGCCATATTTCTAGAATGACAAAGAGTAGCTGAATTTTTTAAAAACGGTTCATTTACCATCTCAGGCATATTATTATTTTGGAAATTCTAGTAAACCTTTTAATTGAAATTACTTTTTTTTTCTGTTCAGACTTTCTGTCATTGGAGCAGAACGTGGTCTTTTTACCAAAATTGACAGGCTTTATTTGTTCATTTTTAATGGCACTCCTTCAGGGGAAAAACTAAACAAGCATTTTGTTGATGAAATAGTATGATAAAAAGGAGACTCGGGGGAAAAAAATTGGGGGAAAGAGTCTTTGTTTTGCTTTTAATTTGTTTTTCCTGGAAAAATTTTTACAAATTAAAAAAACTGAGTATGGAATATTTTCTTTTAGAATGATGAATAAAATGTTGAGGGAAACATATTCATATATTATTCCTCCAAAATTATCCCTAAAAGATGTGGGACAGGATTCTGATCATTGCAATTCCTGCTTTTGATTTTTCTTCCATTTATTTTTTGGGAATAAGTGCTTAACAGCAATAACAGCAACTTCTCTTTGTTTTACTAATCTTGATGCTTTTCTCTGTTTTATTACTTTTTGCCTGTTTTCGATAAACTAGCTAAACAAAAGAGATTCAGGATCCTCTCTCTCTATTTGTAACATGTAATAAAAATATTGAAAAGGACGTTCCGTTTGGAATTACTGTCTGAATAAAGTGTAATTTTAATATAACATGATAATTTTATGCCAAACCAAATTGCCCAGAACGTATTTTTATAAAATAACAAAGTGACTTTTGGTCAGTCAAGTGTGCTGGTGTCATATTTTTTCCCTCTTTTTTCCCGTGACTTCAAAAAATCTTGAAATGTTACATCTCTAAACAAAAATGGCTCCAACTCTCTCTCTTTCTTCCATTTTAAAAAACACTTTGTTTCACATTTTAAACTGGAACTTCTTCAAATTCAAAAATGTTTAGCAGGCTTGGCACTGGTCGATTTACTGATCAAATTTTTGTCTTTGAAGTAGTCCCATCTATTACTGATGAGAATGGAGGAGAATTATGTTAATTATTGGGAGAAATCCCACTGTTAGGTTTACTGAAAGGAGACCCACTCAAAGCAATGGGACTTAAATTATTTGAGATGAGTTGAAAATAAATGAGTTCTTCTTATGATCTTGTGTCTGATTTGACTTTCGTTGTTGAGATGATGTGGGAAAGTTTAACTAGCATTACAATGATAGTAGGACACCATCAGGCAAATTAAATGTAGTCATATTCAAGCTGTTCTCCCTTCCCTTATTTCTTCACATTTTACCAGAAGCTGAAGCCAGCCTTTATGAAGGGATTTGATAATCACTTCACAGAATTTGTAAATGGCTTGATTGCAAAGTCAGTAATGCTGGAGTGCTCATCATCTGCCTTCCCAGTTGCTCATACAGAGAAAGATAGCTTCAAAACAAGGTAAGTTTTCCTCAATTTAGCTTACAATAGAACTGATTTCTTCTTACTTTTTTTTTTTAAATGCTTCAATCTTCATTCTTTTCACAGAGGATCAAGAGCACCTCCAGAATGTGGAAAAGTTTTTATTGCCAGGAGGTCTCTCTTGGAGTGAGTATGTTCAGTGAGCTTGCATCTTCCATTGCTACCTTGGTTGTGTTAATGCTTCCTTAATCCACTGAATAGATGCAGTTAACACAAGCTAGTTCTGGTGATCCATAGTGCAGGAGAGTATGAAGTGGCTTTTTCACTTTTCCAGTCAGTAAATCAACTTCCTCTTCTTTGAGACATGGATGGTCTAGTAAAGTGTGTGCCATCTACCAAAAAGATTTCACAGGTAGGAAGTATATGGCCCAGTGGAACACAAGATGATGCCTTACACCATGTCAGGCTGTCTAGCTCTGTTATTGTCTATTCCAGTGGTAGGCAACTGTACTGGGTCCAGCTTTGCCCCTCCACTGCCAGTGGACTATACCAGTTTTGATTTGGCTTTGTTTTTGTTTTTGGTTCTGGTTTTGGTTTAGTTTTATTTCCAGCCAATTTACTCCTGTTGGAGGGAGTTGTGCAGGCAGATAAAGACAAACTGCTGCATTTGGGTGTGTGCTTGTGGTGGTTTAGGTAATTTGGAGTAAATTTCACTTATTTTTTAATTAAATTGGGGTGTAGGGGATTCTCTTGGGGGCTGCAAAAATCGGTTTGAGAATCACAGGCCCATTATCCCTGCCTCCGATCTACACTGATTGGCAGCAGTTCTTCAGGGACTAGGGCAGTGATTTCCCCCATTATTTGCTACCTGATCCTTTTGGACTGGAGACTGATACTTTACTACTGAGATAAGATGCCTCCCATGATGTAAAGCAACAGTTTATACAGAAAGAGATGATATAATGATAAAGGCTGCATATCTTTACCCATCCTCTCATATATTTTCTTAGAAAGAGAAAAAGTAAACAAGTGTTACCTCAGAAATTGTGGTTTCGTGGCAGGGATCAGTTAAAGTAGGTTTGGGTCAGCCTGTGGTCCAGCCTATCCCTGTTTTAATTAGATGTGACCCATTTTATATGATGATTGAAAATCCATCTGAGTTTTTCCCTGGCTCTGCTTACATTTACTGGGAAATCATTGCAATTTTGTCCTTCAAGTTGGCAGCAAAATGTCTATTTAGCTGCTGCTCTTGAGATAAATAACATTTCAGGGACATGTCCCTGCTGTGCTGATATTGAAGGTCTGGAAAGAGCATAAACATGCCCCTTGTTCTGATTCTGGAAGATAGCAATGTTATTGGTTGTCTTACTTGCTTTGTTTGAAGTTCTTCTCAAATTTCTACTGGAGATATGCTGGAATGACTGTTCTGTAGCTCTGGAGTATGCTGCCCAGCATCTTTTGTTGGTTTGAATCCAAAACTTCCAATACACATGGGTTTCTCAAGCATTCTTCATCCCAAACTGTTTATTAGGCAGTCCTCAGTAATTCATTAAAAATATTTTTGTGAAGGTTAATGAAATAAAACGTGGGGTATATTTTTGTTATAATATCAAACTTCACAATGACAGTTTACAATACGTTTCTCAGGAATATATTTTATGCCCCATGAAAGTGAGCCTCTGGCTTATGGATAATGTCTTCCTGGAAAAGTTGGTTTTGTGCTATGAAAAGAAACAAGTGAGTAATCAAAGATACAGTAGGGATTTCTACCATTACATAAAGGCACCATTTTGCTGGTGCAGGGAGGAGTGCGTGGAATGGTAGGTTTGGAAATTAATTCAAGGATGTTAAATATTAGAAATTGGGAGATTAATTCATTTGCATAAACACTGATAACTGAAATTGTTTAACTGGCAAAATTACCATTACTTAATTCATTACTGAAAAAAATGAGGTTGGAGCACACCATGGGATTTACAAATAATGAAGTGGGGATTTTGATTCTTGACTCTAGAGCAGTGGTTCTCAACCTTCCTAATGCCGCGACCCTTTAATACTAGTGCCTCATGTTGTGGTGACCCCCAACCATAAAATTATTTTCGTTGCTGCTTCATAACTGTAATTTTGCTACTGTTATGAATCGTAATGTAAATATCTGATATTTAGTCCACCATAAATGATATGAAGTTTGAAGATTTGGTTTCACTGCATTCAGACTGAATTAAATCCAAAAATAAATCTGGCATGGGAATAACACTAGATTTTGTAGGCTTATTCCTTATAATTGATGCAACATTCTTGTTTTTATCAATATCTGAAGTGGCACTCTCCAGACTGTCCAGTCCCAGAGTTACCAACACCTTTTCCAGCAAATTTTTAAAAGAATCTGAGGAAAATAATCTCACTTTATTATCATCTTCTGCATCCTTCTCCTCAGAAATAGAACCATCTGATTTAGAGCCATTATCCCCATGAGTATCTGCCAAATCTGGTTCCTCATCGCTTTCAGATTCAATGTTGATTTGTTCAGAGTGTGACAAAGCAGATTCCTCAACTCTAGTCACTTTGGACCTACAGGTAGACTTTTTTGGTAAACACACACCAGCATCATTTGATTCAGCTTGAATAACTTTTGTATCATCAGGAAAATCATGTGAAAATGAAGGATTCATTGAAGTAGTTTGTTGACTGCTTAATAATGACATTACATTCAAATTCAATGAATTGTCCAACTTGCAATACATTTTTTAAACTTGTTACGTATTTTGTGAAATCATTTCACTAATATTGTTTGCCTATTAACATGTACCTCCATTTCTTCAGCAATCATTTGTCTTATCACCTCCCTACTACACTCAGACACATTCCCCTGGGAAGACATTGAGGACACAGGAGGTTCAAATCTTACTTCTTTACGTTCCGTAGGCATTGCAGGTTGACTCCTAGTGAATAATGACACCATACGCAATGCTAAATTGCCCTGCGCTACTGTATTCACTAATACAGAAGGGCAAGGAACTGCTGACTGAGAGGCTGCCATTTCTCCTGGCAGAGGCTGCTCGCATGCTTGAGTGTGTTGTGTTGTGTTGCTGGTGAGCTTGGATTGGTCAGGAGAGCTCCTTCCTCTCACAGCCCTCTCCCTTGCTTTCTGACCGCCTCTTTTCAACATGGCGACCGGAAGTTAAAGGAGCGGCTGGCAGCCCTTCCCCGCCCTTAACAGACTTAACTGCATTACCAGGTAATTTTCCTTTCACCTTCTTTTTAATTCTTGCCTTCTCAGACTTCCTTATACTAGATGTTTTTAGCTTTGTTTGAGCCTCGGAGTGGCTGGTCGGAGATTGCCCTTCCAACTCACTCTCGCTCGATGCCAAGAAAATTTTCTTTAATAAGGTACTTCAAAGGGGGCAGGAGGACGCGAGCGCATGGCTCGCGCTTGCGCACCACCACCAAGGAGGGAATGGAGCCTAAGACCATTGGAAATACGTACTTTCCGATGGTCTTAGGCGACCCCTGTGAAAGGGTTGTTCAACCCTCGAAGGGGTTGCGATCCACAGGTTGAGAACCGCTGCTCTAGAGGCACTTTTAAAAATTTACTTCTTCAGAATGGCTCCCTTTGCCTTCTTCCAACTACAGTGTTTTTTCTAATGTGAACTATATGGCCTATAATAAGATTGTTGCCTGGGAATGATGGGAGTCCAGTACATATGGGGACTGTCAAATTGAAAAAGGGTGTCCTAAAGCAAAGGGCCTCATCTTTCAAGGTCTGCCTTGTTGGTTAAAGGTTAATAAGGAATAGCGCTTTTCAGTTAGAGGACACTGATCCACCACAAATGCAGCAATAAGTGAACAAATGGTAGAAGATTCTTAATCAGAAATGTTTTGAAAACCTCTGAGCATCTTTCTGCACAACTGAATCACTGAGTCCTGTCTCCTCACATCCAGTTGAGAAGCGTGGTCTGCAAAGATCAGTGTTAGAACACACATTTGGCAAGCAGCAACTAGGAATCCTAAATTTATTGGGTGGTATGTTCAGGTTAAATGCTCAGATATATAACAAGCCTACTATTTTCTGTACCCATCTTACCTTAATTGTAGTGTTAAGGTGTGGGGAGGAGGGGGAGGAGGGGAAAAAGGATAAAAAGCAGAATGGGGAACTCCTAACAAGTATTCTGACCAGTGTGGACTCTTATATGCGTATGATCCATTCCTACAACTAATGTTGCATGGCAGGGGGTTGGACTGGATGGCCCCTGTGGTCTCTTCCAGCTCTGTGATTCTATGATTCTATTGGTATAAACTTTGCCAAGCCAAGATTACATAGCATTGTAATCTTGTAATCCTAGAAGAAACAAGCAAAGCAATGCAAAGTGGCAGGATGTCTCTGTGAAACAAGGTCTAGAGAATCTCTTTCTCTTTGAAGTGCATAGAACAGCACTTATTCTTACAAAGAGTAATCAAAAAGGTCATTTCCATTAACTGAGGCTTGTGCATGTTGATAGCATGACCTTGGCTGGCACTGCATATCCTCCTCTGCAAACCTATGCTGTGCAATTTCTGTAGTCATGCAGCACTTCCAGTAAGATTATAACGAAGAGGAATGTGGTATGTCTATGTGTTTATGTGCATGTGGATACATGCTTTTCCAAAATGTCCCAATGTATATCTTTTCACTTTTTTTTCCTCAGTGAGCTATTTGAAGTGGATCACATCCAGACCATCTATCACATGTTCATTGCCCTCCTCATCTTGTTCATTCTCAGCACACTTGTAGTTGACTTCATTGATGAAGGAAGGTAAGGATTTTGAAAGATTAGCTGTTTTGTTTTTAAACAATGGACATTTTCATACAGGAATCAATGAAGCCACATCCCACATCCTGGAAGAATGTTCTCTGAAGTGATTGCTTTTCTGGTGAGTTGGACATAGCCTTTAATCGGCTGAGGAAAAAGGGTCTGATAAAATCTCAGATGGAGAGGCAGGAGTCAGGGGACTTGTTTCACTTGAGCTCGCAGGCACCAGTCTGTGGCTTGGGACATCATTATGTCTGTCGCATAGCAGTTGGGTTTCCAATAACTAAACTAATAGGAAGAAAGAATCACTTCTGCCCTATAACTCAAGAAGTTATGTGAATGTATAGGTTTCCCTGCACTGAAGTTATGTGAGTGTGTAGGTTTCCCTACGTATAGATTGTGTAGTACAAGTGAGAATCCATGGTGCACACAGAACTAATTTCTCTTTTCATGGGCATTGTCAGGCCTTCATCCACTCTTAAAAAGAGAGCCAAAGTCTGCCAACCACCATATTGTTTGTCTTGTACCTAATTAAGAGAATGATGTTTACTGAAAAGTAGTATTTTGTGTGTGTCCTTGGCAGTGCTGCCTTAAGAGGAGGCATTGCCAAATACTCTGTGTGGAGTAACGGAGGAGCTAATTATAAGCCCATTGTTTGTTTTCAGCTGAACTAGAATATCCCTACCAAAGGTTGTGTCAGAACAGCTATAATGGTCTCATAGAATCAAAAACATAACAAGTGAGGGTTCCCAACTATTTTGAAGGTTTGTTTTTATAAGTCCTTTTTGAAGGAATTCACCATTCTTTGCACTTTCTGTGTGTGTGTGTGTGTGTGTGTGTGTGTGCGCGTGCGTGCGTGCGTGCGTGTGTGCGCGCGCGTGGGCGCACGCGTTCCTAAAAACAATCCCATTTTATCTGAACCACCAAGCATTGGTAAGTTCTTATGTTTGCCTGGATGCCCTTCTATGCAGAGGGTAGGCATGTGGCTGATGAGGAGAGCATACTATCCCTTTCAGGCAGAGAGTTCCTTGCTACCATTTTTGTCCCTTACTCAGGTTTTGATGTGGGGTTCTGCTTGTAAGGTTACCATCCTTTTTCTAGCAAGCTCCATTTCTCCACATGCTTTAATTCTGTGAGTAGGCTCATGTGAATTCCGTCGGAGTACATTTGAATAAGTGTCCTCAGATTTTTGTGAAGTGCAGTTCCCAACATCCCTCACCACTGTCCATTCTTGCTATGGATCCTGAGAGCGGCAGTTAAGCAACATATGAACACTTGCTTGTTTAAAAAAAACAACAACCCTATTTTATATACACTTACCTGGGTGTATGTCCCATTCACCTCAGTGAGGCTTTAAATCATGCATCAGTCTACTTGAAGGTGCCAACAGTCATGGGATGGCTTTTCAGTTTGAGTGATGAGAATAAGTTTCTGAGTGGAGAGACTCAGAAGATGCGTAGCAGAACTCTTGAGGACAATGGCTCATTCTTCATAAAATTCCGCAACAAGTCCACAGCTGTCACAAGTATGTGCTTGGTTTTGTGCTTAACTGTGTTATCTGTCTTAAAGTGTATATGCTTTAAAAAGCATCAACCCTCTTGATACAGGATTCAGCAGATGCTAAAGATTTCATCTGGAAAAATATGCTTTAACCTAACTGTATGAGGCTTAACTTTTTCTTCTTTTGCTTGAATCTCTTTGAAGGTTGGTGCTAGAATTTGATCTCCTGGTCTACTCATTTGGCAAATTTTCTGTCGTCGCTCCTACTTGGATTTACATGTTCCTGTGTACACTAGTTGTGCCTTATGGGCTCTTTCTCCAGTGGGCCAAGGGCTACTATGATTCTTCCCACAAGATCCTCCACTCCTTTTTCTTTGGGACTCTCTTCCTGATGTTCCAGACAGTTTGCCTTGGACTGGTGCCAGTGTACATTGCATTGACCTATGAGCTACCGCCAGCCTCTTGTTTCATAGTTATACTTGAGCAGGTGGGTTTCAGTACCTGAAAGGCTGCATAAGGGTGTGAGATATGAGGGATTTTTTTCATAAACTAGTACGTAAGTTATAGTTTTCATAGACTGAGTTTGAGAGCCAGTTTCTTATGTGTATAAGTAGAAAATGCCATACACCTTTTTTCTTAAGGTATTGGTGGAGGTGTTTACTATTTTATTCACTTAAAAACTTTAATTGTCAAAATGCTCCTTAATATGTAAGTTTATGACTTTGGCTAATGGGTCATTTTTATGTCTGACTGACTTGGGATTGCAGTTAAGATCATGGTTGGTTGTGGGTTTTTTTGTCTTTGTTGCACTTATTTACCCTTCCTTTTTTTTTTTTAACCTATGTTCACAAAGGGGAAGCAGTTGCACAAAAGACTTACTTTTTTTTGTCAACATTAAGTCAATGTTAGTCAAATAGTTTGTAGTTTTGTTCAAAGAATTTTGAGGAAAAGGGGAACTGAAAAGAAGATACCAGTATTAGAGCAACAGTAAATATATGCCTTCAGAACATAATGCTACCTAACACAAAATTTGAAGTGCAAAAAGTGTAGATGAATAAAGATGTTTAGCTTAAGACAAGTTGGGCAGAATATGGATCTGGATCTTTTGGCATTCTACAGTAGACTTGACTCATAGTTGTTCAACAAACAGCAACGCTGGTGACATTGGGGGTGTAGCTGGGGTGAGTTGGTCAAATTGAGAACACTGCTCCTCGCATAAGAATTCTGCTCCCCAGGGAATTTTTACTTCAGTCTACTGGTTTCTAGTGCTGCAGAAAGCAAGACATTGGAAATCATTTACAGCTACAATGCTTAAAGCCCTTGTATTCACATTCCCTTGGTAACTCTGCCTGCCCTTTTTATTTGAGTGCCTAAATTATATTTATAAATGCTCAGCTGAAGTTTTAAGTCACTTTGGTGCTAGAAATTTGGGGATGAAGAAAAATTTCAGGGTGGGGATGCCCTCATTTTGCCTTCCTATGGCTCCACCCTGGTTGACATTCTAAATTATAGTATTTGGAGTAACAAAGAGTGGGGTGTTTGTTTGAAAAGCCTGTAAGATCCATTCCGTTCTGGAACTTAGACAAAATCCCTGAGTTCAGAATTTTTACTGTAAGTGTGTGTTTTTTGCACCAGCCTCCAGTTTCTGGATCTCAGGGTTCTTGTATAATAGAAAAGAAGTAAATAAGATGGTAGTTATTCTGGGAATATCGGGTCTGCCTACCTCTGTCTTAAGGGATGCCTTATTCTGCACAGACCTGCCCAAGTATCAGTCCTCATTCTCTGAGAGCTTTCTCTGGGTCTTCCTGCCATCTGCGGTAAAGCGAGTGCTAAACACAGACAGGGTCCAGTGATGGATACCCTGCCTCTGGAATTCTCTTCCTATGGAGTAGAGCTCACCCAAGATACTTTACTGCCTGAGGGAAAGGACAAAATGGACCCTTCACATAGAAGTTAATTGTGCCTCCAGGTTGGATAGCATCCTGCTCAACATTGGAGCAGCATGCTACTTTTAGCCATTGAGGACAGGCTACATGGCACAAAGAAGAGCATATGGCTCGGG
Source organism: Iguana delicatissima (assembly GCA_948472985.1). Lineage (NCBI taxonomy): Eukaryota > Metazoa > Chordata > Lepidosauria > Squamata > Iguanidae > Iguana > Iguana delicatissima. The sequence goes on along the minus strand of CAOKZL010001877.1, from coordinate 95,175 downwards.
GGTGGGTGGACATGAAGACTAGTGTCGGCTTGTTCATTGTGTTAGTGGTAGCACCAGCCCTTCAGTGTGTGTGTGTGTGTGTGTTCCCAGTTCTCAAAATTGGTTGTTGGATATTGGGGATTTAGTTTGCAAAAATGTATTCAGTAAGCCTGTGAAAGTTTGTAAAAATGTGTTCAGATAAGGAAACACCAAAAAAACTAACCCTCAAACAAACAACTGAAAAAAGAAAAGAAGGACTTTGCTTTGTTTCCTTGAGGTTTTTCTGGACACTTTCTCTGGAAGACATCAAATAGTCTTAGCTGACCTTCTAAATCTTTTTTGCAGTTACGCCTGATGATGAAAGCCCATTCTTACATAAGGGAAAACATTCCTCGAGTAGTCTCCTGTCCCCCTCAGAAATCAAGTGAGTAATGTTGCCCTGTTGAAATTCTGTAGCTGTGTGAATGAAGGCTTTCTTCCAACTTGCTGTTCTGAGGTACCTGTGGTACCTGGAACTAATTCAAGAACTTACTTCAATTCAGACAGAGTTACATAGACTTCTTGTCTTTCAAGAGTATCATGGAATTTGTTATTCCCCCAAAGTTTATTGGAAGAAGAATAGAGTTGCAGTGAATATAAGGGAAGCTTGGGTCTAGATTCTACACAAGTCTCAATTGCCTTCTAATTAGTGAAAGAGAGGAACATGCTATCATGGCAAGTTTTATGTGTGTGTTTTGCCAAGCTGCCCTGAAGAAAAGGGACCTCTAACAAGCAATTTAGATAGTCTTGGTCACTTCCTAGGAAGGATAATAGGATAAGAATAGGAAAAGCCATCTCACTGAATCAAGAAGATATAGAAATGCATATTGCTAAATTCAGGCTGTGTAAACAACTAGATAGCTATAGAAATTGGGACAGAAAGTCTGGCTTTATTTTTGAGTGTGTACTATGATCTGATACTAATTGTTTTTTCTGTCTGCTCTTCAGACTCCCTTCAGTTTCCTCAAGTTTCCCAGTACTTGTATTTCCTCTTTGCTCCCACCCTTATTTACAGAGATCATTATCCCAGGTAATGTCAACCATGAAAAAAACTTTGCATGTGTCAATTTAATTTCCTCTTCCTCTTAAATATTTCATTTTACTGATGCATTTGTTTGTCCTGATGGCAGTGTTTCATCAAGGGTACAATCAGCTTACTGTCTTTCCTGGGCACGAAGCCCTCTACAGCAAAGGTGGGGAACATGTGCCCTTCAGGTATTAGTTGGACGGCAGGTCCTGTCATTCCTCACCATTGGCAATGCTGGCTAATGCTGGTAGGAATTGTCCAACATCCAAACCAACTCTGAAAAAAATAGGAAGGACAGTGTACCATTTCAGAATACAGGAGAAATGGGAAGAATTTTTTTTATCATTTCTTCATGTGAAAAAGCAGGATTCTATGGAAAATAAAAACATCAGGAAAATGCTGGCCACCACCCTGATGTGGTAGCTTCCTATACATAAGGGCACTTTGCATCGTGTTGGCCATGCTAGCTGGTGGATTCTGAGAGCTGCAGCCAAAGAAATCTACAACATTTTCTGTGCTCTGCTTTTTTGTAATGAGAACTGACTGAAACACAAAGTTCCCCCCTTTACTTTTCTGAAGTTCTCTACATGGATTGGTCACCTTTCTTTAGCAAAATACTTGAATTGACTGTGAGTTTAGCAGAATGATATGTGCTAAGTGCTTTTAAATACAGGCATGCCTCAACGAACAGAGCCTCAAATAAGCCCCTTTTTACAAAGTCTTTTTACATCTTTTTCCTTCTCTTCTGTCTACTTGGGATTTTTTCGCTGCAGAGGCATTGGGGTGGTAAAGGAGGGCTGGAGAGACACAGACTTTCCATGCTGGTTTGCAGCAACATGTCTGCAGTAAAAAAAAAATGCAATAAAGCCCAACCTGGGAAAGAATGGGATTCTGTCCTAGCTCCTACTGTAGCTGTGTGTTCCTGCCTACAACAGACAAGGTAAACAGCAGCTGTCTCCAGAATCTCTTCCTGTGTATGGATGAACAGCAAAAGGGAGAGAAAGGGAAAGGCAGATAAGCCTGCCTCACCAGCTATCTCCAGCATATTAAAAAAGCACAGGACTATAAATCTGGCCATCAAAATGGAAATTGTGCCAAGTGGATGCTAGTGAAAGAAAAGTTAGCCTTAGATGAATTTTGCAAGAAGCCTTCAGGTGGGCTCTAGAAGGTTCAAAGTGTTTTTGTTTACTTATTCAAGGCTTACCTGACTTTGTTGTTTCATTTCACATATGTATATTGTTAGTTTTGAATATAGAGTTTGCTGAAACATGTTGAAATGCTTCTTTTTTGCATGCAGTGTAGGAATCTATCCTTGTTATTTCTACATCTGGTACCAAATTTTCTGTTAAAGAAGTAATGTCTGGGTACACATCTACTTTGTTATCTGAGGTATATCTGTGATGGATGATAGCAATTAATTATGGTTACTCCAGTGCAGAATTGGCATAACATCCTTTGTGCCTCAAGCAAGAATGTGTGGACATTTTGTTTATAGCTAAGATCTGTCAATTTCTGTAGCAGGTCTGTCTACACATGTGATGGGAAGAATCCAGACTTGCCCACCTCTTTTTAGTGTAGCAGAAAGTAGTGGTGCTGTCACTAAGCCCTTCCTTGGAGATCCAATCTCCTTGTCCTTCCCTGGATTCTGGAGAATATAAGGGCCCCAAACTCTCCCTCTCCATGTTTTCTGGGTGGAAGGGGTATTTTTTTTTTACAAGATCTTAGTAGATCTTGCCATGCAGATGTTGACCAGAGTTTCCCACTATCCCTTAAAGAACAAAGCAGCCTTGTTATAAGTCAACTCCATCATCACCATCATCATCACCATGATCATCATCATCGTAGTAGTAGTAGTAGTAATAATAGGAAAATAGCATACTAAGAATTAACAGGAGATAGATCAAGCAGTTTGGTTAACTTTAAACACTGGCTGTCTGCATAGCTCTCCTCTAATTGCAAGAAGAAGAACCAAACCCATAACCCTCTCCTGGAGTTCCTTTCCTTGCTCTAACATGAAATAGTTAGCTACAAGCTTACACCACACAGCCTCTCCTCCCTCTTCATCCCAGAAACCTTGAGTCCTCCCTGTTTTCACCTCCCATTGGTTAAAGGGTGTCAGGGCCAATCCAGTCTCTCATCCCCCCCACCATGATCCCTTGCTCTGATCCCATGAGTTAACCGTTTCTGTAGCCTGGCCATTACAATGTAGTATGACTGATTCTGATTACTTTGGTTTCAGAAATGTTCTAGTCCACATGTTCATGGCCATCACTTAAAATAAATGTGCACACATGGTCTCAGAGTTTGGTTTTAGATTTTATATGTGTGTGTTACAGGATTGCTTCTTCCATTTCCATTACTTACTTTCCCTTACTATTCTCAGTTAATAATTTCTTTCCATTTTAAACAAACATAAGCATAACCAAAATGATAATGCAACAATTCAGTTCACAATGAAGTACACAAAGTGATCAAAATCATGCAAACCAAGCAGACCTGCCTACAGTAAATGTTTGAGTGATATATTAAAACGTTGTTGCCCTGGAATAGAATTTCAGTTGTGGTTGTTGCAAAATATGACAGCCTTATCGAGGAGTTTCTTAGAAAAACTTTTAAAGGTGGGGTGAGGGTTCAGCTTTCAGCAGACAGCACCAAGGGCGATTTGTTGACAATAATGCCTAGTTTCATTTTCTTCACAGGACTTCCACAAGAAGATGGAGCTATGTAGCTACCAAGTTTGCCCAGGTTAGTGACTGTTTTTCCTGTAACAATAAATTAAACATAGAAATGGCTGACCAATAAATAGGCGTGAGGTTGCTGGTTCTTTGTTCATTTGCCCCTTGATTGCTTCCAGTCTTCTTCTCTTTCCAACAAAGAGGGCTTAGGTTACACCAAGCTGCTTTAGACATTCAGTGCATGTAACTGAAGCCGGGATCTAAACAAAGTAATTACTGTTGTAGTAGTAGATACAGTTTGCCAGTTGTAGTCTAGATCTCTAGATATTGACAGTGAAATTAATATGTCAGTTTTCCCTTTCATTTCTTTTCAATGCTGTTTTTTCCCCTGTCCAGATAATTGGCTCACTCTTCTATGCTTACTACATTTTTGTGCGACTCTGTATTCCTACATATCGGAACTATAGTCGGGAGAACTTCAGTCTACGAGGCCTAGTCCTCTGTATCTTCAATTCTATCCTTCCAGGTAGATATTTATTTGCCCTCATTTCTTCTGAAACAATAAGGTATAGTTGTGATAGAGGTAATACTTGGCAAGGTACAGAGTGGCAAATAAATGTTAAGAGTATCTGTCATTCAGTTCTTGCCTCTGCAATTCACTTGACATTGTAGGCTTCCTGCAATTCATTTAGTGGGTATTTGGCTTAAATATTTGCAGTATTACCACGGCTTCCCTTTTCAAGGTGATGCAAGTAACTGCATTATGTCTATTTCTGAAGTTCAGTTTGATTTTCTTCTTGCTAGGTGTGTTGATTCTGTTCCTGGTCTTCTTTGCATTCCTTCACTGCTGGCTTAATGCTTTTGCTGAGATGTTGTGCTTTGCTGATAGAATGTTCTATAAGGTAAGCAATATGCCAGATGCATAGATTAGAATCTTGTTGCGGCTTTACCCTCTCGTAAAAAGAACTGTGCAAGTGATTGCACTTACGCAACCTCTGAAAAAGTGCGATCTCTAATGTAGCAGTCATTTCACAAGTGCATGCAGAGCCATCTGTCTCACTTGTTGGGAGGTGACTGTTGTGCAAATGGGTGAGCTTAGGATTGTTGCACACATTTTGCAGCTGCATAATAATACTAGTATATGTACTGTGCTAAAAGTGTGTAGGATATCAGCTACAGTCTTGACCTCTTTTTTCTGAAGTGCTTACTTGCTATTTCATAGTATAAGACTGAAGAGGAGGAGGGAACCACACTCTCATCCACTTCAAAAAAATATCATTTTTTAAATAAACTACTTCTCCCATAAGAAAAAAATCAGAATGATTTTCTTTCTCTTGCCCAGTCCAGAGGCCAGATTAAGTAGCCTAAGTCCAGCATCAACAAAACCTAGTTCAACTAGTCTGAGGGAGATGTGTTTTTAATAGAAGTTCTTCCTGCAAACTTCCAGTCACACTGCATGGTATTCAGTGCAGTTCCTTCATGCAGAAGAGTCAAGCAGTGATGCTTTTCCTGACAACTCCCCCTTAGATTACTGGTGGAGACTGGCACATTTTAATGGTTGTCCTAATATACAAAACCTTATTGTATGTGGGAATTTGGGAGAGAAGAAAGCATTTCCGTGTTGCATTTGGTCTGTGTCTCCTAACTGGAGTAAAACCAGCTAAATGAATTGCTAGTCCCAACTAGAGTAGACGTATTGAATCAATGTGACACACATTATGTTGACTTGTCAAGTCCTATTCATTTCAGTGGGGCTACTCTGTTAGGGAATAATAGTTAGATCTAGCTATTAGGAAATTAATTATCTCTAATTCAGACAAGCAATTCCATATTGTTTGATGTGTGAGATCCTGGGTTTTGAATAGTGCTTCATAAGTCTGTGCTCTTTTGACGCTTGACATCCCCCTTGCAGGATTGGTGGAACTCTACATCATTTTCAAACTATTACCGAACTTGGAATGTAGTGGTGCATGACTGGCTGTATTACTATGCATATAGAGACTTCCTTTGGGTGAGCAATAATCTGTTAAAACCCTCTCTTAATCTTGTAAAATCCAGTTGGAAATTGTTTTCCAAAGGAGTGGGAAGAGATTTCACAGAAGCATTTTCCTGGTGAAGAAGATACAAAGACACAGAAGCCTATACTAAGACCTTTGTAATTATAGTAAAAGGCAATTTGTGATCACATACTGTACATAAAAGTTTTTGTTGTGTATTCTCAGTAGTTTGACTGACTTTCTTTTTCTCTATGTCACCAATAGTTCTTTGGAAAAAAATCCAAAGGTGCTGCTATGCTGTCAGTCTTTGCTGTTTCTGCTGTTGTACATGAGTATGTCCTGGGTGTCTGCTTTGGTTATTTCTATCCAGTCCTCTTCTGCCTCTTTATGGGCTTTGGAAGTAAGTAATAAATACACTTTACAGCGCTAAGATCCAGCAAAGTCTTGCCTAATATATTTTCATTTGTATGGTTGCCATCATTGCTTAATGTGTGAAATATTGACAGATGTTAGCTATGTAGGGGCTCAATCCTGCCTTCCATTCTTTTTTCTTGATTTGGAAGTATTGTCTTCCTGCCCTAGAACACAACCGCAGATAACTTGCCCCCTTCCTAGAGCCAGTGCTTTGGGTGGTGAAAGAGCTACCTGGATCATAACTTGCTTTTGACGGAAAGAGCACTACAGCTGTGGTAGGATTATAGCATTGCCCATCTTTGCTCTGGAACATTATGAGAGGACAAGAAGGAGAAGGCAGTGCAGTGAGGGGACCGAAGTGGTTATCTCCTGCTTCCCTTCATATCTTTCTGCCCTGCCACTGAAGTGTATATGATTTTTCATAGCATAAAATTTCTTTTGTTACATGGTCAGTGTTCTTTTCCACTCTTATAACCTAATTTAATATAGTACAGCGGAGGTGCTATCTAATAAAGTATTGCTAATTCTCTGACTTAAGCAGTGTTATATTCTTATGGTCTCACAATGTGCTTCTAATTTTTAGAGTTCCTCAGATGACTACTCTAGAGGGATTCCATTTCTCCTTTGTTGGCACTGGCATTATCAGTATCTGAGGTGGCAGTTGAGCTTTTCTTTCTCTCTCGTGTCTCCGGTTGCAGCCACTTTGCTTTTTTTTAGTAGAGCAAGTGTCATCTAATGAGTTTTCTGATCTTGCAATCTGTAATTCATTGCACTAGAAGAAAAACTTTAACCAGTCTGGAGGGTGGGAAAATGATAGGAAAAGGTGCAGCCTGTTACAATGATAGAAACCTGCTTGTTGTGGACCAAAGAGAGTGCTGATGGTGTGCTGAACTGATGCATTTTGAATATATGTTGTGTTCCTTCTTCAGTGGTTTTCAACTTCATTCTCCATGACCGTCGGAAAGGCCCAATCTGGAATGTGATCATGTGGACTTTACTCTTCCTTGGTCAAGGCATCATTATTTGTCTTTATTCCCAGGAGTGGTATGCCCATCGATATTGCCCTTTGAAAAATGTGAGTAATCCTCCTGTAATAATAAATAAGGAGAACAAATTGAGTTTCTATTCAAGACCGTGCATTTGAAGCCAGAATTTAAATATAAAAATTGAAACTCATTCCTGTTTTTAAAATTTTGCATTCTGATTTTGCAACTTCAAAATCCTGAGTGGAAAGCAAAGCTTCTAACCAAACATTTTGTGAGAGGATTTCTTGGTGGAAGAACTTATGTAGAAGCTGGACCTGATCCATCAGTAAGAGAGTGAAATGTTGGGAACTTTGGATTTCAGCATACAGTTACATCTTTCCTAAACCAATATATTTTTCACCAACTTTTTCAAATTTGGCAGTTTTGAAAAGTAGAGGACTTGAATTTTACCAAACCTTCATTCTCTCTGAGTTATTAGTGCAGAATAGGAATAGGTAAAGTTTTTTTTTGCTTTCTAATGAAAACAGCTGATCTGGGGAGAAAATGATACCAGGAGAACTGGAGAGGATGAAGCGTAAGTTTTCAGATGATTAGTGGCTGGGGTGTACTGAGAAACAGGTTATGCATGTCTGTACAAAGTGGACTGCTATCAGGTTTTTTTCAGAAGTGTGTGTGTTGATTGGCTGATGACTCTCGAAGAAAAACTATCAAGGAAGAATATTCTGGCACTTCACAGAATGTGTGTGCACATGTGTATATCACATCCATGTACTCAGGCCTTCACTTCACACTCGTGAACTTGTACAGCATGTCATCTATGTGTTAACTCAAAGGAATGTGCAGCTTCTTCTTCGTGGTCTCTGTGCCTTACACACTAGGAGCTTTCGTGCATGCGCGGTACCGTTCGGAAAATTCTAGAGCTTAGTAGCTTGGGGGAACCCCTCCCCATGTATCCACTGAGCATGCTTAGCCCACCGAGCAATGGTCTCTCCTCAGTTCTTTCTCGTCCGCCGTCGTGTACGGAGGTTCTGAGCTTAGAGCGTTTCTTCTGTGGCCTTTCCTGCAAGTCTTTCTGGTTTTTTCGACTCAGTTTTTGGCATTTGGACTCCTCTTTACGGATTACGGACTCGTTTGTCGCTTTTGGTGCTTTTGTCCCCTTTTTCCTGGGACTTCTGACCCCGACTTGCCAACCCCCCCCTCGTCTTTGTCGTTTGTCACGTCTCTTCGTCTGTCTTCAACTCTTCCTCTTCTCCTTTGGACTTCTATGTCGACCCTTTTAAACCCTGCAAGAAGTGTGGTCGTAAGGTCGCTACTTCCGACGGGCACAGCGAGTGTCTTCTTTGTTTGGGTGAGACTCATAACATCAGAGCCTGCCCCATTTGCAAGGACTTCACCTCGCAGATTCTGAGGAACCGGCTGGCACGCCTCAAGTCTTTCTGTTGGGAGCAGTCTTTGTCTCCTCAAGACCCTGCCCCAGTAAGGAGCCCATCGAAGATGGCAAAGACCCGACCAACAACCGCACTCCCAGTGACTTCTGCGCCTTCTGATCCTGCCGCGCCGACGGTACCGGGCTCGGTACCGCTGCATAAGCTACCGAGGATACCGAAGATCTCGGCGGCTTCCTCATCTGTGACTCCTGGAGAGGCCCCTGCGGCCTCGCAGGTGCAAGCCCTCTAAGATGCTTACTGCCACCCAGCGTAAGCGCCCAGCAACTTTGGAGTCCGAAAAAGAGAGGGAGAAGAAGAAGAAGACGAAGAGGAAGGACAAGTGTGGGTCTCCGGCTAGAACACCTGTCCTTACTCCACCTTCCACTTCGATCCAGCCTACGGTCGATCCCGGTGAGGTCACAGAACCCCAAGTGATCTTGGAGGTTTCTGATGTGGACGACCCCATGGCCACCCCAACTCTCTCGGAGCCACCGCTTTTGGAGGAAGAGACCTCTCCGACCAGACGCCCTGTTCTGGCGGCCCGTTCGGAGGATAGTCCACCTGCTCCCCTGACCTCGCTGACATCTCGAGGTTCTGTTGGTAGAAGCATTTCACCTGAACGGCGTCCTTCCTCACACCACCAGCAGCTCTTCCCCGAGTATCGGGACCGCCCGGTTTATTCGGAGCGTGGGACTGTGCATCCCTCCCCATGTCATCGGGATTTTGAGCACCGCGCCTGTGACGACCGAGGGGACCGTCCCGAATATAGAGGATCCCCCCAAGGCATCGGGAAGACTATCCAAGATGGCCAGAGCTACCCCAGGACTCGCCTTACTCATCGGTGTCCTACGCCTTGAGATATGGCCGGGAGCATGTCTGGAGGGAGTATCCTGGCTCGTACAGGTCATACTCTCCCTCTTACCGGGACCGTTACCACCCTGATGTCGGCCGCTGGTCCCCTTACCACCGCTCCAGATCGCCTTCCAGGGGAGCTGAACATCGCCCGCGCTGTGAGCGTACTCCATCGCACTCCCCGACACGAGCGCCTCAACATCGTCGGTCCCGGGAGCTTTCCCCTCGTCACCAGCTGATTTCTCCACCTCCACGGGTGACGTCTACGGTATCCCACCCAACATCTGAGGCTGTCTCCACCCAGGTGTCTTCTTCTACGGTCGCCACTGTTACTCAGGCGCTTCCGCGTCCGGTGTCCTCGCTGGTTCTGCCGGCGACTGCTGCACAACCACCCGCGGCTCCGAAGACGGTCTCGTTGCCGGTACCGTCTCACACCCAATCATCTGACAGGTCCTCCACGTCGTCATCCCAGGATTACGACTCTGAGTTGGACTCTAAAGACTCTACACCCATCTCGCATGAGTCTCCTCCCCTGGCATTCGGGGATCCAGCTCCTGAGTCGGCTCCTGAGGATGTGCGACAGTTCTCGGACATTCTCCTTCGGATGTCGAAAGCCCTGGGTCTGAAGATGGCGGAACCGGCTCCGGCAGTGCAGGATCCGGTTTTCCATTATGTGGATACCCGCCTTCCTGTGACAGCCCCGCTACCGTTCCTGCCCGCCTTGATGGAGGCCCTCAAACACTCGTGGCCTCAGCCGTCTTCAGCCCAGCCTATACCACACAGGCTGGAACACCTCTATCAGACTCAGAAGGAGGATGCCGAGTTCTTATTCAATCATCCTCAGCCCAACTCAGTGGTGGTGGAATCGGCGCAGACCAAAGGCGGTTCCAGGCCCCACATGACACCGCCAGCCGAGGAAGGGCGTCGTTTGGACACTTTCGGAAGGAGGTTCTCTTCTGCCTCCACCTTGGTGGCGAGAGTGTCCAACACCCAAGCTTGTATGGCAGCCTACCTGCGCAGTCTTCTCGACAAGTTCGCCCCTATTCTCTCCACTGTTCCGGAGGAGAATAGGGCGAGCGCTAACCAATTCTACAACGAAGCGGTAGCACTTGCGAACCAACAGATCATCTCCTCGAGACATTCTGTGGAGGTGATGTCTCGAGTCATGGTCGGCTCTGTCGCCCTCCGAAGGTATGCCTGGCTACGATCCTCAGACCTCCAGGAGGACACACGGAAACGCATTGAGGACCTCCCATTCGACGGCAAGGGTCTCTTCAATGCGTCAACGGATGAGGCGATGGACCACATCGTCAAGGCCCGTCTAACGGCCAAAGGGCCCTGGCCTTTTACACTCAGAGGACTGCGACCTACAGACAGACTCCTCATCTGTTCGTCTGTCACAGTCAGCGTCGCAGGGGCCGCAAGGTGTCCACCCAGAGATTCTCCAAGTGGGTGGCCCAGACAATTCTGCTTGCTTATGACATGGCCAAGCAGCCTCCTCCTGACTTGCTTCGGCCACACTCCACCAGAGCTGTGGCATCCTCAGCAGCCCTCTTGCGAGGTGTGGACCTACAGGAACTTTGTCAAGTGGCGACCTGGTCCAGGCCCTCGACTTTCATCTGCCACTATCGGCTGGACTGTTGGTCCAGGAGGGATGCCCAGTTTGGATGAGCGGTGCTGGCCTCCGTACTCTAGGGACCTGACCCACCGTCCTTCTGGTAAGCTACAAAGTCTCCTAGTGTGTAAGGCACAGAGACCACGAAGAAGAAGAACAGGTTGCTTACCTGTAACTGTGGTTCTTCGAGTGGTCATCTGTGCCCTACACACACCCGCCCAACCGTCCCCTCACTCTCAGGTCCCCTTTTTCGGCGGACTTGTAGAACTGAAGAGAAACCATTGCTCGGCGGGCTGAGCATGCTCAGTGGATACATTGGGGGAGGGGTTCCCGCCAAGCTACTAAGCTCTAGAATTTTCCGAACGGTACCGCATATGCGCGAAAGCTCCTAGTGTGTAAGGGCACAGATGACCACTCGAAGAACCACAGTTACAGGTAAGCAACCTGTTCTTTTCCACATATTTCTACATGCACGCACTTGCAGGGATGAGATCTTGGGCTCATATCCTTATATGTTAGGGGAAGGCAACTTCCCCACCCAACTTGAAGTCCTGCATCTCTTCTCACTTCCTCCAAATTAAAATAAAAAGAGCAGGGGGCACTTTTTCAGTGTTTCTCACCTCAATTTTTTTTCTCTTGTGTATTTTTAGCCCACTTTCCTGGACTACGTGAAACCACGTTCCTGGTCTTGTCAAATTAAGATCTGATGTCTTCTGCGATCAAGGCTAGAAGATGTTTTTAAAAGCAAACAACAAACTTTGGGCACTCTTTAGATATGGCAAAGATTGGCATTTTGTCACTTAAGGCAGCCAAGACTGCTGGAGGCTCAGCAGGTGGTTCACATTCTCTAAGCAGCTGCAACCTGAGCCATTTCCATGCTGGTCATGAAGCCTGCTGAAAGATTGCTGAAGGACTTTGCAGGGAATATTTTTGATTACAGCAAACACGGGCTTGTATATTACTATTTTCTGTCTTACACTCCCAGAAGGACAATATTGTGTGATCTGGGTTAGCTTGTTCATCTGAATATAACATTCCTTCAGAATCACCAGTTGAAATGGGACATCCATGCAGTGTTCATACATACCTTTTTTTGCTTGTTGTTCAGTATGATTATACAGTGGAGTTGGGAGTCCAACCAGCCACCCTCCCTGAAGCACATACAGAGGATTCCCAGGGAGAGGCAGGGATTTCTGTCATTTGGACCATGCCAAAGGAGGAAAAGGAATAGGAGATATTCTTGCAGTTTCTTATATTTTCTAGGCCGCAAGAGAAGTGAGACTTTGATTAATTCATCTTACTGGACAGCCAAGGTCACTGGCTATTTTTAAGTGCATTTGGGGGTGCCCGGATGGAGCAGAAGCAATAAGTATTTGCATGGCTTTCTACTGAAATAGCCATAATGTATGCTTATGATTCTGACTGATCCGTCCATAATTTTTTATTTTGGCTGCAACAGATAGTTGTAGAAATGTTTAATTGACTTACAGTGAATGGAATCAAGTTAACTTCCAGGACTGAATATTCTAAAGGATGTTTCTTCTTTGTGTATGTTGCATTGTGGAAATATGCTTGAGTTTTTCTTTGCAGTTTGAACATTTATATTTCTTCTTTTTGAAGAATAATAGTAAAAATCTTTAATGGTTGAATGTATCTTTTAGGGACCTCTTTTGGGTGCATAGTCTCTTAATAACATTGGCATCCATCTTTTAGCTTTTGGTCTGTGAAAGCAGACATTATATTAAGTATTAATGTTAAAACGTAACTTGAAATTACAGGCCTCTTGCACCGTGAATACCTTTCATTCTTTGTGTTGTCAGTGATTACTGGTAATCTCATGTGTTACATTATAATGCAGGCAGTGTCCTGTGTTCTGGAAGATTATTTGCATATTCTTGGGCCATTTTCTGTAATAAAAGTGAGTCCTTTCAATACCCTAAAGATTGGACTGTTCACATTAAACAGATCATGCACGTTCAGGATTTACCTGGGGACCTACTCTCTATAGCAGAAGGCCAAAGTACATGTGGTAATGTAATTGATAGAGCTTAAGAAAGTTACTTTATTGGACTGCACTCCTAAATTCAGGGAACTATTTTCCAAACGTGTAACTTCAAAGCTGTGTAATACCATCAGATTTTAAAAGTATTTGCAGCCAGGAAAGCCCCAGGAACTTAGGTGAAGAGGACTTTTAACTTTGCCTCCACTGCAGTCCCATTCAGGAGATCCTGAACTGCTAGTTGCATTAAACATGGTGTTCTCATTCTTGCTGATTGTGGGCAAAACAGTGTTACATTTTTTCCCCCTACATTGATGATGATGAGCCAGTAGGACTAATCAGCCATGGGACACACTTAATTTGTGGGCCGCTTCTGTTAAATTCATATCATCATTATTATAGCTATGGAGTGCTCTCCTGAATTACAACTATGAAGCAGTAAAATTGGCCCAAGACTGAATATAAACAAGAAAAATGTGGAACTAAAGCTATGAAAATATGTAGTGAATTATATGCCATTTTTTTAACAAATATGTATAATAAAATTAATAAACTTATGTTAATACACCACAATAATCAGTGAATATAAATACATTAGCACAATAAATATAATAGTTTGGTGATCCACAGAAAACAACAAAAAGATACATATGAAGCTCCTGCAAGATCTATGAGAGCACTGGTGTTCAGTGTATAGTCATGTCCCAATGAACTGTGCTCTCGAAACTTGATCAAAACAAAAACCAAATGGTTAGTAAATGCTCCTGCATTTCTCTTCTGGAGAACGCTCCTCAGGTATAATTTTCAAATAGTAGAATAGAATAATCTTCATGTATTGTGAATTGTCTGATCTTCATCAAAGCATGGAAAACTTCCAGTTGGATTACTACAAGGAAATTGTAGTCAAATTCTTATCCAAGTAGGGAGAAGTTTCAATAGAATAGGTATAGAAAGGGCACTTGTAGTTTTTTTATGGATAATAAACAGATGGTAAGGTCCACAGAATCTTTACCATTTTACACTAGCTTCATCAGGCCTATCTCTATATGGATGAAAAACAACATCTACACAAATTGAAAACTGCATATGCTGCTGAAAATCAGACAAGACCAAACAGAATCAACATTTTACCTCTCTGGCAATTAATGATACAAATTCTTTCAAAAAAGACCCGAGTGTCAAACAGACTACAAAGAAAATTTAAATAACTATTATTGTAATCAGCCAGGCAGAATCCAGCTGAGTGTGGGCAGGAAGGAGACTGCAAGCAGTTAATTTCTTAATCAAGCAGCTAATCAATCTTACGATTTAACCCTTTAGATAAGGAAGAATCCAGTCTGTGTAGCCATCTAGCTTCATGTCTTGGAAGTTCACAATTTACATTAGAATGTTTTTTAGAATGTGTAATTTCCAATCCACAGAAGGAAAAGAAATTATGCTGGTGTTTTGCCAATTTAAAGTGTTCATAGAGTGGTGAATCAGTGGCTGAGTTCCTGATTTTACTTTTGTGCTCAATGATCATAAATATTAAGGAGTGCAAGGTTTGGCCAACATATAATTTAGGACAAGAACAGATGATAACATATATAATTGTGAGGTTTTGTATATAGAAAATGATGCTAATTAACGTAATTTATTTTAAATTTAATTTTTTAAATTTAATTTTTAAATTAATTTAAATCTATATTAAAATTAGTGTTCAGACTTTGTTTGCAAACACTGAAATTGCCACATTTAAAGTGTCCAACAAGTGAAGGGTTTTGTCTGATGGATTTATGGATATCGGCATGAACTAAACCATCTTTCAGATTCATGGTAAGTGAATATCGAACAAAGAGTGGAAACTCACAGCCTTGTATAGTGTTAAGGATGTATCAATGTTGTTTTATGATCCATTTAATCTGGTGTGCTAATGGATTGAATCTCATAGTCCAATATATTCAAGACGCTATAGTACTTTTCTTTACCTTTTTGTAGCATCTGTTTTATGTGTGGCACAATGTAATGCTTCTGATAATATTTTTTTGAGGATAACCCTTTTTAGAAAAATTGTTAATCAGGTTCATGAAATCAATTTGGAAGTCAATGGAACAGATTGAATTGTATTTGATTCTGAGTAACTGTGAAAATGGTAAATTCCTTTTTAAGGAGTGAGAATGACAACAGGTATAAGAAAGAAAGGAGTTCCAATGTGTAAGATTTTTGTAGCTTGAAACAGGCAATGTGTGACCATTAATTTTAAACAAAACATCCAGAAATGGAACGGCAAACAAATTGAAGTTGCCAGGGAATTTTATGGTAGGATGTATGGTATTCATCCAATCAAAAAATTGTGTTATGGTGGTTGGCAACTAGGGTCTGTAGAGCCCATTTAACCTTTAGAGTAGTGGTTCTCAACCTGTGGGTCCCCAGATGTTTGTGGACTTCAGCTCCCAGAAGCCCTGAGCATTGACCATAGTGGCTGGGGCTTCTGGGAGCTGAAGTCCACAAACATCTGGGGACCCACAGGTTGAGAACCACTGCTTATGGAATGCCCCCTGGCCAGCCATTTCAGTAAAGCATGGCATTGTAGTCAGTCTGAGGCCTCTATCTCCCAGTTATTCAAAAGCCATTTGAAGCCTATTTCAGAGCAAGAAAAGGTGGGAGAGAGAACCTGTGTACAACATGTATGCTATTTTGTACTTGAACAATTGCCCTTTGCTTTGTCTTTGGGTATAGTGCCCTTGAAATTCTAGATGCTTACAACTTCTTGTCTTATAATGCAGAAAAGAAACGCGAAGTGCTGATGCTGCAGGTAAGATGCGATAAATGTGCTGATATCTACAGGGAAGAAGTGATAAGTATACTGATTTTAATTACTACAGTGATATGATGCAAGAGCACAGCAAGCAACTGGTTTTTAAAGAGAGAAGCATAGTGGTCACACTGAAAGGGCAACCAAAACAGGTTTCTTTCAAGAGGTGCGTACACATACACACCCCGGAATGTCAAATTACTTTGAATCTGACTTTTCCAACAGATTAACAATATTTTTTTGGAAAAAAAAGATCACTGACAGAAAAATGTAGCACATATTTAATGTCTTGTAGTATTTTATGGGAGAGACAGCATGGTGTAGTGCAGAGCTTTCCAAAGTTTTCATGTTGATGACACACTTTTTTAGACATGCATCATTTTGCGACACAGTAATTCATTTTTACTAGCAAACTGGAGCTTAAACTAACCCCTTATAAGAGATACAAACACATACATAAATAGTATTAACAAAATGTATGAGGACACAATTTCTCTCATGAAAACCTTTCATATATTTTTAAAAATATATGCTTTATAAATAATAACATATATTTCCAAGATGGTAGGTGACACACCTACACACTTCAGGTGACACACTAACGTCTTGCAGCACACTGTTTGGAAAGCCCTGGTGTAGTGTTTTGAATGTTGGATTACAACTCTGGAGACCAGGGTTCAAATCCCCCCTTAGCCATGGAAATCCACTGGACGACTTGGGCAAGTCACATTCTCCCAGCTTCAGAGGAAGGCAAAGACAAACTTCCTCTGAACAAATCTTGCCGAGAAAACCCAGTGATAGCCTTAGGCCTGCTATAAGTCAGAAATGACTCAGAAATGACTCAGAAATGAAGACACACAACAACAACTATTTCATGGATAAATCAGTAAACTTAAAAATTGATCTTACATTGATTTTAGAATAATCAGCAGCTATCACCACAGGACCAAATATACATCCCCAGGGAGTACTAAAGAGAAGAGCAATGGGTAAAGCAAGTCTAGAATGGTGGCTTTGGCAAGCAACCAAGCATGCTGATGTTCCACTTTGCATAAAGGAGGATGACAGAAGCTCAGGCTCACAAACTTCCATCCTCTGAAAGGGATCCTGCTTATGGACTGAGGCATGAGCACTGTTTCACTCCTGAGATTTGATACTTCTTTCACCTTCTCTGTATCTCATGCATACCTAAACATTTTAAAGGCTCAGAACCATGCCAGTCACACCCTAAGAAAAACCTGAACATGATCAGACCTACCCAAACAGTGCTAGGTTTTAAATTTTATATTATCAATATGGAATAAATCCAAGGAAAAATCTGCTATTGTAATATATGTTCATTGAGCACCTGCTCGAAGAGAGCTTATAAGTTATGCTTCTGCACTGTGTTAAAGAAAGTGGAATCAATTGAGTCTACTTTCCTTTCCCTTTGATATTGTACAGTTTGTAAATTGTGGGAAAACCATTAAGAGTTGAACAATGAAATGCATAATTTGCTTAAACTTGAACCTTTGGCTGTTTGGCTAAGCCATAAGTTTCCAGGTCTATTTAGTTAATATGGGTATATCATTAATCAGTGCAACTTGGTTAATTTCTCTGAGTGGTAGAAAATTAAATGCACAGGCTGAATATTATGCAGAGTATCTGGAGTCCGTTGAGTCAATACAGTCCTTCTCCTGGGTTAAATATTGTGAACAGTATCTGGAATATGCCAGAGTCAATACAGTCCTTCTACAAATTGTGGCTGTTAAGTTTGTTAAATTGTGGCTAGTAAAATGCGGGCTGGACAGGGCTACTGTTAGTTGGATTTGTAATTGGTTGACCAACCGAACCCAAAGGGTGATCACGAATGGCTGCTTCTCATCCTGGAGAGAAGTGACTAGCGGGGTGCCACAGGGTTCTGTCCTGGGCCCAGTGCTGTTCAATATCTTTATCAACGACTTGGATGAAGGAATAGAGGGCATGCTCATCAAATTTGCAGATGACACCAAATTGGGAGGGGTTGCTAATACGCCAGAGGACAGGATCAAAATTCAAAATGACCTGGATAGATTGGAGAGCTGGGCCAAGGCTAACAAAATGAAATTCAACAGAGAGAAGTGTAAGGTAGAAAAAATGGAATACAGAAATATAGGATGGGGGACAAGTGGCTGGATAGCAGTACATGTGAAAGGGATCTAGGAGCCTTCATAGACCACAAGCTGAACATGAGTCAGCAGTGTGATGCGGCAGCCAAGAAAGCCAATGCAATTCTCGGCTGCATCAATAGGAGTATGGTGTCTAGATCGAGGGAGGTACTGGTACCACTCTACTCTGCTTTGCTTAGACCTCATCTTGAATACTGTGTCCAGTTCTGGGCACCCCAATTCAAGAAGGACCTGGTCAAACTGGAGCAAGTCCAGAGAAGGGCGACCAAAATGGTGAGAGGCCTGGAAAACATGCCCTATGAGGATAGACTTAGAGAGCTGGGTATGTTTAGTGTGCAGAAGAGAAGGTTAAGAGGGGACATGATAGCCATGTTTAAATATTTGAAGGGATGCCATGTAGAGGAAGGAGAGGGCTTGTTTTCTGCTGCTCCAGAGACCAGGACAAGGAACAATGGATTCAAGCTGCAGGAAAGGAGATTCCACCTGAACCTCAGGAGGAACTTCCTGACAGTCAGGGCTGTCCGGCAGTGGAATAGGCTGCCTCGGAGTGTAGTGGAGTCTCCTTCCTCGGAGGTTTTTAAGCAGAGGCTAGATGGCCATCTGTCGGGAATGCTTTGAGGGTGTTCCTGCATGGCAGGGGGTTGGACTGGATGGTCCCTGTGGTCTCTTCCAACTACATTTCTATGATTCTAAGTTAAAAATATACCGAAACTGTATCCTTTGGCTATCTGAATTTTGGCCAACACCATGTGTAATCTCCAAATGATCTGTTAAGATACACACTGTATAACGTGCACACTATTTGTAAAGCCTGTTTGCCAGAGCTGAAGACTTTTTATAAAGCTGTGATCCTGAACTACAAATGCCCTTTAGCCATGAGTTGAATGATAGGGTTCTCTTCCTTGAACTCTATAAACAGCATACTGTTGGCTTTGTAGAACTGCTAAACCAGTGTCAACATGGTGAAACCACCCATCGCATAATATTTTATGTGAAGTTGTCTATGAAGGTACATGTTTTCATAAGATGGTCTTGTATTCATTCAAATAAATTTCATACATTGTGCCTGTTTCTGCTGATTGTTTAAAAACAGCCACCTGAATTGCTGACTTTAGAACAAAATTTGGTAACTTATCAAATAAATCCAGTTTTCTTTGGGAACTACTTGGTTCTGTTTCGGAAACATGAATATACTTAATGAACAGACATGTGCTCTGGTTTTGAATTTCTTCATGTCAGCTGTTGATGACAGGAAATAATTTTTTAAAAAAATACATTCTGTGCCAAAAATATGCACAGTTTGAGCAGCTCTAAGGCCTCCTATTAGACTGAGTACTGATTGACAGGGCTTCTGGAACCATTCCGCAAATAATGGGGGCTATAACTTTCCTTTTGTTCACAGCGAGCAACAGAGAGATTTGCAGAGATGCTAATGAAAGGAAATAATAAAGCCAGAGATAGTATTAGAAAATTAGCACTAAACTTGCAGGACCTCAAAGGCCCCTCCTTAAACTGCAAGCCCTAGGCTATCACAGGATGCTGAAAGTGGAATGATAGCACTATAACAGTCCAGTGCGGAAAGGGCCCCAGTTGCGTTTAAATATTCGACGTCTCCATTGATTTTATGGGCAGCTGTGCATCGCCTTCTGCCCCAGATCCGCGTCCTTTAAAAAGGCACCCATCGGCACCGCCCCCTTTCAAAACCGTTCAAGAAGGGAACGTATGAAATAACTCTGGAGCGCGCTAGAGTTTTAGACTACGACTCCCAGCATCCTTTCGGCCTGAGGGCACCCACGCGCGCGGCGTTTCTGACGGAGCGGTCTGAAGGACCCCAATGCGGCCCATAAGGGCGGCTTGGTGAGTGCCTCACGAACAGGCAATTCCTGGGTCGAAGTTGGACGGGTGGGGAGGGGGGCTGAGAGAGAAAGGGGCCGCGAAAGGGTACTTTCCCGCGGAGGGAAGGGCCTTCTAGAGGCAGAGGCCCCTGAATTTAGGCCCTGTGGTAACACAATTCTGACAGGCGTATGGCGTTACCATGGCAACAGATGCCGCCTGGAAGCGCCGAGAGGAGGATAAAGAAAGTCGCCCAAGCTTTTCTGGCCCCGAAAAGAGCGGAGGCGAAGGAGCGCCCGCAGAGCCCGCGCCGAAACATCCCCTTTGTGCAGCGCTGCTAGGCTGGTCGCTGTGGTTGGGGCCTTTCTACCTATCATTGCAGAGAGGTTTCTAAACTCAAGGGAGGAGTGGAGCTGGAAGTCAGGGCTCACCAGGGGCTGGAGGGCTGGGCCCGTGTGGGGAGGGGGGTATTCAGGCAGACGAAGCCATTTGGTGCACTGGTGATTCATGGCAGTTCACAATTTTTTTTTTAAGGGACCGCTGGGTGAACGGAGATCCAGGACACTGAAGTACCTTTACCTTTCCTCAGCTGCACTGATGATATAAGTGGTATTTGGGACCTTCTTTTGAGATGAAAATATGGCAGCTCTTATGTTACGTCAGAGGTGAGCAGTGCGTAGACTCAATTTTATGGGACTGGAAGCCCTGCCATCCTCCATTACTAGAACACAAAAACATAGGTGTGTTAGTCTGGATCAGTATGCAAAAGGAAACTCTGGCAGATTTGAGATTACCTGAGAGAAAGAAGTTGGTAGCATAACCTTCAGAGACTTAAGCCTACTTCATCAAATGCACAGAGTGAACTTCAGATGCGGAGATGGTGCGATGATAATGAAGGAGACTTAAGTCTATGAAAATTATGCTACCATCTTCTTTCAATTAGTTGCAGATCTGCCACAAGATCAATTTGCAGCCCCATTGATATATTAGATAGCTCTAATGGCAATTGCAGTGCCTGAGGGTCACCAGAGCTACCCAGTTTTCTTAATCAAGATTAATACAAAGTAGCTAATTTTTAGCTAAGCCTTTTATAAGTAGTATATCTAGAGGATGTGAAGAAATATATTTTTTTCAACATTAGGTGTTTATCATACAGTGAAAGCAATTCCAGTGAAGATTTTAGCCTTCCTGCTGTGAGAGTCTTCCCTGTTTCTAAGAGAAATTTTGGAAGGGCTCATAATCTCCAATGAAACATAGACATTCCGAGTGGGCAAGTTGTGGATTTCCAGATGTTTTTGGGTTGCAGTTCTCACCATCACTTTCTGTTGGTTACTGTGGGTAGTAGAGCTGATGGAAACTGCAAACTATTAACATCTGGAGGATTACAGTTTGCTGACCATTGCTTAAGGGCTTAGCAATGCATCACAGTCTTATCAATACATTCACAATAATTATTAGCATACGTGATTACAAGCTATTGTGTATATATGTAGGCAGCCAGTTGTGGCCTAATAGCAAAAGATAAATTACTGCACTAAGCTTTTCCAATTGGGCTGCATGAGGGTGAGAAAGGAGGACTAAATCCAGGAATGGAAACCTTGCAGTCTCTGGCCATTTCCACACTACAGTGTTAAACTGCTGCTATTCCACTTTCAATGCCCTGTGGAATTCTGAGGTTTGTAGTTTACTGAGACCAAAGAGCTCTTTGGCTAAGAATCTGAAGTGCCCTTCCCTAAACTACAAACCCCAGAATTCAATAGGAGGTTGATAGTGGAATAGTAGCACTTTAATACTGTAGTGCAGAAATGGCCTCTGACCAGTGCCTGATGATAGCCTCAGAGATAGGACTTGGCTCCACCCTTCCACAAATCACACAAGAAACTATGACAGGCTGTGTTAGGGCTGATGGGACCGTGGGTGAAGGTTATCCTCGCCTGTGTTAAGACTGTTCCTCATCTCAGGAAAAAGGCTGAGAGTTTATTTGTTGATTGGATGGGTTTACTGCAGTTAAAAATAACCAATGTAATGTCAGCCTGTGTGTGTATGGTGAAACTGGTTGCAGTTCACGAAATGTTTTGCCGTATTAGCATGTTGTTGTTATCTGCCTTCAAGTTGACTCTGACTTATGGAAAAACTATCTTAGGATTTTCTTAGCAAGATTTATTCAGAGGTTTGTCATTCCTTCTTTTAAGGCTGAGAGAGTGTGACTTGTCCAAGGACACACAGTGGAGTTCCAAAACTAAACAGGGATTCAATGTGGGTCTCCTGGAGTCCTAATGCAATACTCAGACTATTACAGCGTGCAGGCTCTTAGTGTCTGAATCCTGGCACAGCCATGGAAACTCACTGGTTGACCTTGGGCAGGTTCCCCTCCCTCAGCCTTAGAAGAAGAGTGTCAAACCTCCTCTGAAAAAATCTTGCCAAGAAGGATAGAATAACCATGGGTTGGAGTTGATTTGAATGCACATAAAAACAGCTACTACAATAAGAATCATATGTTAGTCTTTTGGAGTTTTTTGCTCCAACACCTTACAATGGCCAGAAGTTGTTACATTGCACGCTGTGTCCTTTCCTCATGGTAATAAATCTTTGTAAATAATGTCTTTGAAACTGGATCAAGCTATTGATTACAGTCATAGTATCTACCTGTGTGACTTATATCTTCCTTCTAGATAGCTTGTTACTGAAAACATTTCTGCATCAGTAAACAAACCATTCAAACCAGTATTTCAGGATGTCTGCTAACAAGGAACGGAGTCTAATGCCACCGTCTATGTCCAAACAAGAGGACACAAAGACCAATGAGAACTCTTCTAGAGTGCTTATCAGCAGGGACAATACCAGTAAGTCTACAGAACTTTGTTTGATTCTGTATGGTTAAAGTCAGAAATTGTGTATTTTTAGGTTTTGGTGACTGCCTTGTCAATTTTGGATTCTCCATGGAGCCACTATACCTTTCTAGAGAAGAAGGGTATAGCAAAGAAACCAGGAATTGTGGCATATGCTGTTTCAAAAAAGACTTTCAAAATTAATTGCCAGATATAAGCTATGGAGATGCTTTTTAGAAATACCTGCAAATTAATTTTCAAATTGTTTACCAATGAAAGTGATACAAGTATTTTTGGCTGAAATGTATTGGTCTGTATAGAAAAATAATATTTTCTTTTACATATCCTAAGACTCTGCTCCTCTCTCTCTCTCTCTCTCTTTTTTTTTTTTTTACACCAGATTCATTAGATGTTTTCAGTTCCTTCTCCTTTTGTTCTGCTTGGGTCAGCAACCCAGCAAACTTAATCTGAATCCTTCATTTCTGTTGTTCATCATTTCCTATATCATGTTGGTTGCTTTCATCTCTTTGCTCACTTGTCCAGCATATTTTAAATAAGAAGGCATTCCTATATGGCTCTTCACAGTTTAAAGCAATTTTCAAAGAGGTAGCTATCTCAGTCTGTTTTTGTATGTAAAGTAAGTAGAAAGTATAGGTGTCACTCAAAACAAAAAGTGAAAACCTCAGTTTCTCTTTTTTCCTCCTGCTATCTGTCCTTTTTATCCCTGTTATCTCCCCACCTATCCCTCTTTAATTTAGCCAAGTTTTCTTAGCTTTACGCCTGTTGACATTGCATGAAAACATACACTATGAGGTTGAGAAGGTGTATGACACATCTGAATAACAGTAATATTCACACACCTAAACACACACACATACTTAATATGTATATACATATACAGTTGTGGATTTTGCAAGTGGACAATTTTTTTCATTGTTAGTGTTTATGTTTTCCTTTAGCAATGATACTAGCAAGAAGGGGCTTTGGGTAACATTTCAGAGAGGCTTATTCAGTGTGGAATACATAAGGCATTCTTTTTGGAGTAGCGACATGAAGGTTATGACCAGAATCCTATTGGTCAGTCCTGACTAGCGTAGACTTGTTGTGTCACTTGTTAAATGTTAACACATATGTAAATTCCACTGTTTGGAACTAGCAATTGGATTTAGGTCAGTATGTCAGGGAAAGAAGACAATTCTATCCTTTCATTTTCAGAAAAGTATACCTACACCAAAATAGTAACACCTGCTGTCTGTATTTCTTCCCTATTATTTTCTAGAGCTCCCTGAACTAAAAGACAAACACTACATGGAAGACCGTTCAAAGCCTCTTTCTACATCTTTACCACGTGATTTCATTCCAGAAGAAATCTTTGTTGCTCTGACCTCTGCTGCAAATCCTGTCCCTTGCCCCACTTTTTTAAGACCTCCCAAGAAAACAAAAAGTATGAAAGACTTTCAGGTGTGTCAGTTCCTTTCCACTCAGTAAAGATTTATTTTTCCAGTATAATGTCTTTCACTAAATTCACTGGTTAGATAATCTTCAAATAGTTTTGAATTATTCCAGTTACACCCACATTTCAGGCTGGTACAATACATTATGAAGACAATGTTTTCTGAAATTTGGAAGTTTGCTGAAAAGTTTGCTGAGGTTGAAAAGTTTGCTGAAATGTAGAATGGGCGAAAGGTGATTGAAAATCGGGAAAGGTAACTGAAAAGGGCAGTGTTGGAGGCACATGTTTGTAACAAACTTGGTGAAGCTAAATAGGTCTGAGTTTGAATCTGTAGCAAAATAGGAGACCACACAGGAAGTCTGATTGTGGCCTTTCATTTTCTGGTAGAACAATGGTCAGTAAATGTAATAAATAATGATGACCTGTTTTTAGCTGAGATTAGATATATAGAATAAATAATGAATCAGAACAAGTAAAGGGTCTCAAGAGAGATATGTCTGATGCAACAGATAATGCTAGCTTCAGTCCTTAGCATTCACAGCTAAAACACCTAAGGTAACAGAACTAGGAAAGATCCTACATAAAATCCCAAATTGTTCTTGTCTAACTAGTGAATTGAGTGGGTAAATTGTGGTGCTCCAGATATTGTTAGGCTCCATGATCCTTAGTTTTGACTGTGGTGGCTAGAGCTCATCTGCCGCTCTACATCTTCAGCAATGATTTAAAACTTGGGCAGCTCCTGTTCAATATTCTTAGAATCAGATATCATCTGTATTTTAATTTATAAGTTCATTGTCTTAAGTTCTGGCACAAAGTAGCTGACAGTATGTATTTCTAAATTGACTTCTGATTTTCTTAAGATACATCTTTCTGAAAAGCAAGTTTCCATTTAGTGTGATAACTAATGAATGCTGCTTCCAATTTGCCTAGCAATGTAGGCAAGTGTTCCTAGTAAAAAGTAGCTTCTCAGACTGCATGCAGTCTGTCAAATAAGTGTTTTTTGAACAACCAGCTAAAACATACGTTGTATCTGCAAATACTGAAGCAGAGATACTTGTCCATTACATTGCTTCTGAGAATCTGCTATGCACATATGTTTATAAGGAAATCCTGACAATTTCTGCTTCTTCATGTCCTTACAACTGCACAGAGCCATATCAGGAAGATACTAGAGCTGTGTTTTGATGGCAGTCCTGCTCCCATCCTCAGTGCACATACTCAAAGGGTGTTTGTTATTGTGTACTTTCAAGTTGTTTAAACATATGCTGATCCTGAGGCAAAGCTGTCACAGGACTTTCTTGGCCACATTTTTTCAGAGGAGGTTGCCATTGTCTTCCTCTTAGGCTGAGAGAGGATGACTTGTCCAAGACCATGCTGTGCCTTTCCTTGGCTGAGGAGAGATTTGAACCGTAGGCTCCCAGAATCCCATTCCAACACTCTAACCACTATACAACACTATCTCCACTGTCAAAGACTGTACCTCACAATTCCCCCCACTGCCACTTAGTTCCTTTTCTATCCTGGAAGAACACTAACATTTAGTACATTCTCTGTAATTTAGGCAGGAGAGCATTAATGTGTTGGGAAAGAGTCATCTATATTTACAGCTAAGCCTGCTGCTTTTACATTTCAAATCACCCTATCTGAATTTCCTTTTGATTCTTTATCAACATTTGTGGGCAATACTCAATATTGGTGATTCAGTTTTGAACAGAATACCTCCAAGATCAGGTGATTTGTTTTGCCTGTTACCTGATTCTGGAAAGCATTATGTGAATTTATCTTTTCTGCTTATTTATTAGGGTTGCATCCGCACTGCTGATGGAGTCTGGCAACATCCTGTTCGCAGAAACAAGTTTCAGTACCTAATACAACATCCCATCTGCCTGACAGGAGCAGGAAGGTAAAAGTATGAAAATAACAGCCCTCACTGAAGCTACTGGTACCTCACGTATCTCCTTACTCAGCTGAGGGATTTAAGGCTTACAGGAACCAATGGTAACTGCAATTCTAGAGTCCCAACTGTAAAATGAAAGAGAATCTTGTTACCCTTTGATAAATAAAGGCTTGTGATTTACATTATAGGTGTAATGGTACATTTAGACAAGAACAGGAGTGCTCATGAGCTTGGCTGTGGTCTAGAAAAGTGGTTCTCAGCCTTTGGGTATCCTGGTATGTTGGATTTCACCTCTCACAAGCTCTAACCAGTACAGCCAATGATTAGGGAATCTGAGAGTTAAAGTCCAAAACACCTAAAAGGCTAAAGAGTGGGTCTAGAGCAAGACCTAATGCTCCCACTTGTCTGTCACACACCACAGTATTAGGTGCTCCACAGATGCAAAAACACCTCATCACTGGAAATTACGTATGTACTGAATTGCACATTCGAATTACCCCTTTTTATATTTTGATTGCATTTAGATTACATTTGACAGAACACTTGACCACCACATTTTTAAAATAGGAGTTGTTTAATTTTTTTTATAAAACTATTTGTTCCATATTGCTCCACTTTAATTAATACACATCCCTCCTTTCTTCAGTTGTCTCTCTTGACGCGTAATGTACTAGTAAACCCTTGCATGTCTGAGACCTGGAACTTATGTGCTTCTTAATTTGAGAAGACAAAGTAGAAAACGACTACCGACCTATCAAAGAAGAGGCTAGCTAACATAATTCCATTATTGTAAGAATATGAGACTTACTTTTGGATCACCAGCTTAAAACAGGGTCCAGCAATTTGTGGGTCTCCAGCTGTTATTGGATGGTAACTCTCCCCAGCATAGCCAATGAAGGTCGCTCTTGAGAGTTGCAGTCCAATAAGAGCTGGAAGCCTGTGTTGCCTATCCATAGTTGAGTGTAATACTTGAATCCAGATGAGAGGGATGCTAGGACTGTGGAGCATGTAAATACCTCTGTTGTATCTTCTCAATGGAACTATTGTTTTTCCTATGTGTTTTAAGGGATGTCTCATTTCTCTATGATGTTGTTGCTGAAAATGAGGCAAAGAATCCTCCCCCAACACCTGAATCTAAGTCTCAGAGAGTTTTGCAGCGAGGAGGCCGTGAAGTTAAACCTGTGAGTTTAGTGTGTCTCTTTCAAAGCACTAATTACCATGAGCACAGGAGTAAGTTTTTGTGATTTCTTTCATACACTGATGGACAAGATGAAGTTTGAGTTGATCATTCTGCATATGCTGGGGATTGTATGGAGCCCAAAATATTTTTAAGCTTGAAGGAGAAATATGGATTGAAATGGCTTACATTCAATAATTTTTTGAAGTGCTTGGTTTTTTAAACAGCTAGTTCTCAGATGACACCTAAACCTTCACATAGCAGTTTGTTTTGCTTGGTTGAAAAAAATCTACTAAAACATTTATTTGTAGATCTCTAAGCTTAAATCCAGTTATTAGCCCCATTTAGAAGAGACTATTGAACTTTGAAATTATTCAATTAACTTGATTCAGTGGACCTTCTCTAATTGGACTTATCTACTGGATTCACATCCTAGTACAGATGTCATATTTTACAACTACAAAACCAATGCAACAGAGGCAGTTTGGTTTCTCCGTTTGAAGTTACAGAGCACTCCTCTTTGAGAACTTTATTTGTATCTGTCTAGTTTGAAGCCATAGTGGACTGTTTGTCACCTTACACTGAGACTTGCTTTTAAAGCATAAGATAAAGTGCTCTAATTTGGTTACTTTGGTAAACATTGCTTATTACACCACTTAAATACATCTACAGACCTGACAGCAAAACATCTTCCTAAAATGATGACTGAACCCTGCCAGCGTAGGGGCCTATGACTTCATAAAAGGCACAGATAGATCCAGGGGAGACTTAGGCCATTTCCGCACTACACTGTTGTAGTGCTATTATTCCACTTCCAACATTCTATGGAATCCTGGGAATTGAAATTTAGAGAGGGGCATCTTTGGTCTGAGTAAACAACAAACCCCAGAATTCCACAGGATGTTGAAAGTGCAATAATAGCAATATAAGAGTGTAGTGCGGAAATGGCCTTAGTAGTTGCAAAATGGAGAAAGAATATTTTTTTTTTTGCTTCTCTTACTGTCATTGTTCTCACTCAGCTTATGACCAAGGGAGGTGTCACTTTTATCTCCACACATTTCCTGTAACATCCAGAGCAGAAGGTAGACACTGCCAAGACCACAACACCATTGCTTTATTTCAGTTGTATGTTGTTTTACTGTCTCTGCCTGATGAGGAAGCCTGTGAAGCTTCAAAAGCTGGCATGATATATTTTATACCTTTTGGTTAATGGAATAAAACTACCACAGAATGGATTTTGGATCTTGGGTTCTTTCTCAAACCATGATTAACCAAAGCAGATTTGTAGGAAGATTGGTTTGTGTTTAATTTGGTTAAGTATGAATCCTTTTGTTAGTAGAGTTTGTTGTGGAACCTTTAGATCTCCAAATGTTTTGGTTTACAACTACCATGTCATTGACCATGATTCTTGGGATTTCTGGTAGTCAAAGTGAAAAACATGTGGAGGACAGTTCTTCTACTTCTTCACCCTCTTTCTTCATAAAGTGGGAAACATGAAAATCTGATTAGCATTTCCTTGTACCCACTTTTGAAATAGGGCCAGCTCAGGAAACTAAATAGTGGGTTTACTTGCATATTTGATGGGGATTTTAGCTGTGCAAGAAGCCATGATAGCATAAGCAAGGCTCTTTAAATTGTAAGCCTGAGGCAAGAAACTCTTCCTTCCTTCTTTCTTTTCTTTTTCTTGAAGCACCCTGTAAAGTGATGGTGCTAAGTAAATAAATAAATAAAGGAGTGTGTTTGAATACAAACAAACAAACTAACCCAAAAAGACTCTGAGAATTTGTGGATTCTTTATTCTACCCCTTTCTAATACCTTTTGAAGTCTAAACTTTGTGTTCTTTTTCTAGTTGCCAAATGTAGCAGACACACTTGTGCCAGAAGAATTTCATATTGTAAAGAACAGAGGTGTTTTGGGCTTGGAATATTATGATGAGTGAGTGCTATTGTACCTGTACTGTAAGTGGGATAATGGGGGAAGAGCAAAAGTATTTGCATCTAAGCAGGAAATGTTTTTTTTTTTAAATCTAACCTAGCTCAAGAATTTCCGGCTTCCAGGAACTGAAGGTGTATTTTGCCACATAAACCCTTATGGATGTCTTCGTTGAGCATTAGATTGCAAAAAAGCCAAACAAGAGCTGTGAACATGTGAAACTTTGGATAAAATTTAAATTTCAATTAACAGAGATTGAAAATCTGTATGAGGGTTAGATTTCACCTGTAGGGTCTCAGTTAGGCATCCCTGATCTAGCAGTTTTTGCCCAGCTAGACTCACTTTCAGTGTTGGAGTGAGACTAGCAGGGAAAGATGAATTGAATAACAAATTGTAGTGAGATGAGTTAAAAATAGACTCATGAATTCTGAGGTCCTAAGAACTTGGTCTAGCAATTTAATTTTTAAATCTATTCCAGTAAATATACAACTCTACTTGAAGATGAGGAAAACAGGCTACGAGTTTTTCCCTCCATGTGAGTAACATTGAATGAAGATGCATCTGTATTATATACTAAAGAATAGGGGGTGTGGTCCCTTTGGTCCTACAACTTGTATGATCCTTTTCCTTTATCCACATCAACTGGAAATTGGTCCAAAACATCTAAGCTCCCACTCTTGCTATAGAAATTAGCTTCTTTTCTTTTCTCCTGCTTTAGGAAACCATCTGGGAGGCTGGAAGTCCTCCAGTTGATGAAGGTGATGGACAGCATGCTGGAAAAGGCTGGAACAGATAATGAGGATGTTGGGGTAATGGGGCTTTCACAGGTAATAATTCTTCCTAATCTTAATAACAATCTCATTACAGTCTCCAGTATTGGACATTTCTATCTAAACTGTGTCTGCCTGCTATTGAGTTGGCTGTAGCAGGTCAAAATTAGCAGTTTATGGCAGGAGAGATAGTCTATTCCTATGCATATTATTCAGGTCAAATCAAAAACAGCTAAAGGAGAACAAACAAACACTGTACTGGATTTTTTTATTGCAAGGGTTGTGAGTGAGGAGCTGTTGGAAGGTTATGTACATCCGCTTGTATACAGATAGTGACAGAAACAACTGACCAAGGAAGGGCAGTTCTCTCTTATCATGTAATCTTTATGCATCCCTGAACAAGACTTTTTTTTCTCCCTTTTGATAGATGGAGGAACAGATTCTATTGATAGGGGAGGAATAACATACTGTACTGTTTTGTAATGCACAGATAATTAATTATACCTATTATACTTATTGAGAGCCAGGGTGGTGTAGTGTTTTGAGCATTGGACTGTGATCCCAGAGACCAAGGTTTGATTCCTCTTTCAGCTATGGAAACCCATTGGGTGACTTTGGATGCATCACATACTCTCAGCCCAAGGAAACCCCATGATAGTTTTGCCTTCGTGTTGGCATAAGTCAGAAATGACATTATACTTATTAATTATATACAATTACACTTGCATTTGATGAAGTAGACTTAAATCAACGGATGCTTATGCTACCAAGCTCTTTCTCTCAACTTCAAAGGTGCTACAAGATCCCTTTGCTTACTGATCTAGACTAAAACAGCTATGTCTTTGAATTAATTACACTGTTAGATAAGAGCATGGATCATGTTTTTTGATGTAATTGCTTTCCTATTTTCTTTTTTTCTCTCTTGCTGCATTTCATGTGCTGAATAGCTGCCCTTAAATCTCTTGCAGTGAATGAGTCAGCATTAGAAACTTGCAGCATTAGAAACTTGCTCGTAGGATCAACATTTGTTCCTTCTCAGATCTGGCATTTTGAATTAGTCTCTTTTTGGGTGCTCTCCTAAAATTTTGAGAAAACTTGAGTCTAGATTCATACTAAAAAACAGATGAAGCTGTAGGGGATACTCAGAACAATAAATTCATCATCATATCAATGAATTTATTATCATATTTCAAATCAAACTTCCATTGGGAAGTAAATTTAGACTCGTCTAGAAGAAATTTGAACAATAAAGTAATTAAAGACAGTCTTAAAGCTTCATTCAAAATGGAAGACTTCTTACAAGTGGTTCAGATCCATTATTTTCTTCTTCCTAATATATCCAAAGGCAAGTTATCTTTTCTTGCTTAATGTTTTAAAGGTCATAATTTTTTTTCTTGCAACCTTCCCAAGATGCATAATATCCTGGAAGTGCTGAAGGTGGAACAGAACATCTACAACATAGTGTTTCATGAAATCATCCGACAAGTCAGTGTGGAGTGTGCAGAACGAGGGGAACTTCTTTCCAAGCTCAGGTCATCATCTTAAAATTACTCAGAGAAGTGGGGTAAATGAGCATTTTGGCTACATGATAGGGTGAATGTCTGTGTAGCTACATGTAAGTATAGAAAAAGTGCTAAATGTGATAAGGGGATATAGTATGAAGCTTCTTGAAAGTCTTCTATTGGTATTTTAAAAGCTATGACAGGATCAGCGTCCCTTATCTGCAATGCTTGGGACCAGAAGTGTTCTGTATTTGGGATTTTTTGAATTCTGTAAAATAAGACTAATTGTGCAAATTTTGTATCAACCACTATCTGACCTACTGATCTACAACTTTTTATATTTGTAGAGTTAAGGTAGTCTAATGAAAATTTCATTCATAGCAATTACAACACAGCAATGCAGATATTTTTTGTTCTGGTTCTTGCATAATCTTATTCTCTTTGTTAAAAAAAGATACAAAATGAAAATGATACAGGAACCTCATTTAATTCCTCGTAAATTCCTCTGTCAAATATTGATTTATAGAAGTTGTATTAGAACATTTAATAGAAAGTCAAAACAATATAATTATTAGATTTGGAACGCTCTGATTTTTTCCTGTCTGAAATTCCTTTAATAGTCTGTTCAAATAAGTCCACATAGCCATATCAAGACAATTTTTTAAGAAAGAATCAAGGCCTAGTGGGGGGTTAAAATAGATTGAGTGAATAGTGGCATATTCCCTAACCTCATGGGAATTTGAATGTATTTCAGGGAATAAAAATGACTTTGTCCTCAGGAGTGCTTGAGATCATAGAGTCAAGGGCATGCCCTAATACCCAAACACCTAGAGGCAAAAAGTAAATGTTCACATGGGATGGAACATTTGGGGAACTGACAGACCTTCTTTTCCACAAAAATTGTAATCATAGTTCCTGTGTCTTAAAAATAGTGCCACAGTTATACACAACTGAAAACAGAATAAATCTTGTTCTAACACACACATCCCAAAAGGTAAGGAACATAAACCCTGAAGAAAAACAGCTGTTTTTATTTATTTTCAGAAGGACATAGAATTAATGGTATAATTGGATAATTTTCTGCCTCAGTGACAAAATAATCACTGCTGAGAAAAATGGCCCCTGATGAAGCACTATTTTTTGTAACAGCCTTCATAGGGACAACCAGAGCATAGATTCTGCAGTGGTCCTTGCAAGCAAATTTCACACACATGGTTCATTGTCTGCTGCTTTTTTCAACCTGCTTTCCTACCACAAAAGTAACAGCATGGGTTAGAGTACGGCTTATTCTGGAGATTGGTGCCGACATATGTTAGGTCTTTCTGCAAGTGCTAACTTGTTGAAAAATTATCTCCTACCACATTTTGTCCAGTATGGAAATAAAGTTCAACTAGTGTTGATGTCACACTGTAACCAAGTTGGACATATGTCATATCTTGTCAGGTAAGTACCTCCTTTCCAAGGTTATTATGTCTTACCATTGCAGCTTTTGTTTCTGTTGTTAATTACCATCAAGTTGGGCTTGACATATGGTGATGCTGTAAATGAGAGACCTCGCAACTGACTAATCAATAAAGTTATACTGTTACTATTACTACTTGGTGCAGTGTAATAATCCTCATTCTTCACCAACTGATGGGTAGGACAGCTTGTTTCGTAAGCTCATTAGATAAATTGTTCATATGGGAATTAATTCATTAGATGATAATTTATAAAACTCCATGAACCTGGAGATTTACCCTGTTTAAGTTTTTGTATAGCCAATTTAATTTCATCATCATTAATAGGTTTATTAAGAAGCAATTTATAGTTTATGGAAAGCTTGAAAAGTGAATTAATTTATCTAAATTTAAATTATTAGGCATCTCAGAAGAGTATGAATCTGAGTATTAGCTGTAACATTACTTTGTTGTGTGGAGATACACAGTATTAATTTCTGTCTCCTTTTTTCTTGACAAGTTTAGCCAACAGTCTGGAGATTTTGTTGTTGTTTTCATAGTAGCATGCTTTCACAAATTGTTAAGAGGTTTGGATATTTTTAAAGTCTGACTCTGCAATCTCAGACTTTTTCAACAATCATTTATTAAGTGTATCTGTAAGTGTCAGTGTAGCAATTTCTGCTAATAATGAGACTTTTTTAGCAGACTTTTTTAATTCTTTTGTGCTTTACCCCTTCCTGAATGAAAAGTCCTCTCAACACTGCCTTCAAGATATCCCAAAATACAACCTTTGTAGTGATTAATACTCCTTACAGAATAATTTAATTGAATCTTGAATAGTTTTTTAAAATTGCTTCTTGAGCAACAAGTGCAAGCTGAACTACCAAATCCTGGTAGGCTGTGTGCCTGACTTCAAGACTCAGACGAAGATAAGGGGTAAATGTTCTGAGTAGGGATAAATTCTGCGGTCTCTGTCACAATGTATGAAACATAGAGTGGACTCCTTGCTTCACCATTTCAAAGTTCCAGTATGTGAGAAAGTAAACTGCTTGTAGGATTGCTTAGACTAGCAGGCAAAAGCCTGTTCTCATGGGAATGTTATTCTGTAGTGCTGTGTACTGTCTATGTGTTATCTGGTCTTCTGGAACATGCAGCTGTGTTCATGTGTATTTTGGGACACAGCAGCCTGTTATGTCTCTGACTTGTTTTGCACCCTGTGTTTTCATATCGCTGTACATGCCTACTTAACGACAGTCGCTGAAAGGTTTTTGTCTGACCTCTTTTCCTCTGTTCTGTTAGAGATGGCTAGCTTTGCTGTGACCTTGTTCAGCTTGATTTATTATCCGCAATAAACGCTGTTAAATTGCTGGCTGGCTTGAGGAGTGTGTTTTGTTTTCGTAACTCCTCTAACGCAGGCAAGAATGTCTGAAGCGGGTTTCACTTTTCACAGATTTTTCTTTTCTGTTTTTGCGACATGGTAGCAGAGGATGGTTGCGGTCCATCGACCTCTGCGTTTCACTTCAGGGTGTGCCTGTTAAGAGAAGCCACTGTTTTATGAGGAGTGTTTTTTAAAAGGTTTTTGAGCTGTTTTTACAAGGGCTCAAGTGACGCCTGGGGGCTTGCCCCTTGTCAAACTAAACGCAACTAATTATCTTGCGTGGTTGGCTCACATGGAAAAATATTTGCAAGCCGAGGGGCTGTGGGGTGCTTTTACAGCTCCCCTTTCTCCCCAAGGCATGGCAGCTGAGATTGCAGCAGCAACGAGGCGTGCTATGTCATTTCTCTTCCTGGCTGTGGAAGATGACCAGCTCACATATATTAGGGATCTTGCCACTCCTTGAGAGGGCTGGGTGAAACTGAGAGAACTATATCTCAGTCAAACTGCTGCTGCCAAGCACACTCTGTGATTTTGCCTCTATAACACAAAATTAGCCCCAGGCGTCCCAATGAGGGAGCATTTGGCAGAGTTTTCAGATCTGTTTTCATCACTTTGTGAGAGAGGCAAGGTTTTGCCTGAAAGTGACAAGGTATTTTGTATCCTGAATTCCCTCGATGCAACCTGGGCACTCGTGATGTCTTTGCTCCAGTCCATGGCAGAAAGAGATTTGACTTTCTCCTTGGTTTCTGCTCGTCTGCTGGAAGAAGAGGAAAAGCGCGCAAGGAATGCAGCGATTCCCACTCAGACGGCTCCAGCTGCAGAGGCCTGTACCGGGCAGAAAAGTTCTCCGGCTGCTGATTTGAGGCAGGAGGGGCTGGTGAGAGCCCATGCCGTGAGGAGATGCTTTTGCTGTGGGTCTGCTTCTCATCCTAAGCGTGATTGCCCGCTCCTGAAGCAAGGAGAGCAAAGTTTCAGAGGTACTGGTTCCAGGGGCCATGGAAGAGGCAGAGGAGGTCGAGCCAGAGGGCATCTGAGAGTTGCTGTTGCCGTGGGAGATGCTGTTTCTGACTCTGCTGTTTTGGACTCTGAGGAGGCAAGTGATCCTGTTTGCCTTCTAGACAGCGGCTGTTCCCAGCATCTGGTCAACTCAGAAGACTTATTTGACAATTTGGTTTCTGCCAGTGTTTCCACTGTGACATTAGCAGATGGTACAAAAGCTGAAGTCTGTGGTGAAGGTATAGCTTTTGTCCCTGCACTTGACATAGGTTTGAAAAATGTCTTGTTTGTGCCCTCTCTTGATTTCTGTCTGCTTTCTGTAGGGCAGCTGACAGAGTCTGGGTTCAAGGTTGAGTTTTTTGGAAAGCAAGGCAAAATACTTAAAGATGGGGTGGTGTGTGCTGTGGCTACACGAGAAGAGAGGCTGTTCTTTCTTGAGCCGCGCCACACTGTGTGTAATGTGTATGGGAATGTCGCGCAGCACAATAAGTGCCTTCATCTTCTCCACAGGCGCATGGCACATGCAAGCTTTCCTGTGTTAAGGAAGCTTGCTGGTTGCTGTAAAGGGTGTTCTTTAAAGTCTTGTAGTGTTTTTCTTGACTGTGCAATTTGCAAGCAAGCCAAATCCAAGCAGCTCCAGCGCCAAGGGTCAGTTCCCGTGTGCCAGCTGCCCCATTTCAGTTGGTACACTGTGATATTGTAGGTCCTCCTTAGGGGGGCCAGATATTTTGCTATCCTAGTAGATGATTTTAGCAGGTACATTTTCTGCTATTTGTTGAAACAAAAGTCTGATGTGTGTCAAGTTCTCAAGAACTGGTGTTCCCTGGTTGAGAGGCAGTTTGGTTACCCTCTTCAGAAGTTGCAAACCGATAGGGAGCAGAATTCCTATCGGAAAGCATGCGACAGTGGTTCAAAAAGAAAGGGATCATTTACAGAACAACTGCCAGCTATTCTCTTCATCAAAATGGAGTGGCTGAGCGCAGTGCAGGGGTCCTGCAGACTCTAATGCACAGTTTGCTACTTGATGCAGATCTGCCTCTGAGTTTTTGGGGTGAGGCCATTCTGACTGCCTGCTACATACACAACAGGCTGTGGAGTTCCCTGGTTGATGCAACTCCCTATGAATGCTTGTTTGATAAACAGCCTTCCATTGCACACATGAAGGTATTTGGGAGTTTTGCTTTGGTGCACGTTCCCAAAGGTCAAAGGAAAAAGGGGGAACCAAAAGCCCAGTGTTTGCATTTTGTTGACTATGAGCCCAATTGCAAAGGGTATCGCTTTCATGCTGGTGGCAATTCCTGTGTTGTGTCTAGAAATGCCTCTTTTGAGGAACATGTAAATTGGGCGCGTGTTCAGGCAGCTTCTGAAGTTCTTCTCCCTGTGGCTGGTCTGCCGGCCTCTCAGCCAGGACAGCCTTCAACCTCTGCTCCCAGTACCTCAAGAGTTAAAACAAAGAAGAAGGGAGACACACGGAGGGGGAGAGCTGTAAGTGATGTGTCGGAGCCTTGCACAGAGGAGAGAGAACGCGAATACTCAGTGAAAAGGTCTCGCAGTGCTGAGGAAAGGGACGAGTCCTTGGAGAGTCGTCTCATCCCCAGGTCACAAAGAAAAACAAAAGGCATTTCCACCTAAACGTTTTTCCCTGAGTCTCTAGCAGTTCATGTGTGTGCTGTAAACTGTGAGCCTCAGTGCTTTGCTGATGTTGGAAAAATGCCTGAGCAGCAGGCAGAGCCCTGGTGGGATGCTATGCAAAGTGAGATGGATTTCATTGTTCAGCACAATGTGCTGAACAATGGTGTGAAACCGATTGACAGCAAATGGGTTTACAAACTGAAACCCACTGCTGATGGGCAGGTGAAACATAAAGCGCGCCTCGTGGCACGCGGGTTTCTACAAGACATTAGTGATCTGGATCAGATCTACTCCCCGACTGTGAAAGCACAGTCTATCAGATTAGTGTTTTCCCTAGCAGCCCAGAGAAAAGCTGTCATCACACACTTTGATATCACTACTGCCTATCTCAATGCTGATTTGGAGGAAAATGTGTACATGCTCCTGCCTGATGGGTTTGTAGTTGAAGGTAGGGAAAGCCAAGTCTGGCATCTGAGAAAATCTCTTTATGGGCTTCTGCAATCAGCCAGGTGTTGGAACAGGTGTTTACACAATGCCCTGCAAGGATGTGGGTTCAAACAAAGTATTGCAGATCCCTGTGTATATGTCCGGGGTAAAGGGGAGAGTTTGCAAATTCTCCTTGCATATGTGGATGATTTGTGTCTGGTCAGTACCACACAAAAACAAGCACAAGTGTTTGAAAATGAACTGGGCAAGAAGTTTCAGGTCAAGAACCTGGGGCTAGTACAAAACTTTCTTGGAATTGAAGTACAAAAAGTCAAAAATGGTTTTCTGCTGTGTCAGAAACAAAAGATTGTAAAGTTGTTGGAAAAGTGTCATATGTCTGACTGTAAGAGTGTCAGCACACCGGTGGTACCAGGATTTGTGAAACATATTGGTGATGAACTGTTTCCTGACATACACCTGTATCAATCTGTCATTGGGAGTCTCTTGTACTTAGCTGGTACCTGCCGGGCTGACATTGCACTGAGTGTCAACATTTTGGGCAGAACATGTGCTAAGCCTACCCAGTATCATTGGCAGGGTGTGAAAAGAGTACTAAGGTATCTAAAAGGTTCCTTGGATTACTGTCTGTGCATTTTTCCTGAACAAGTGCCTGAACTTGTCTGTTTCTCTGATAGTGATTTTGCAGAGGATGTCTCAGATCGAAAAAGCACATCTGGTTATGTTGTCACATACAGTGGTGTGGTGGTCGACTGGAAAACCAAAAAACAGTCTTGTCTTGCTTTGTCTACAGCAGAGGCAGAGTTTGTGAGTCTGTCTGCACTCTGTACTGAATTAGTGTGGTTCACACAGTTATTACAAGATCTGCATGTGTCTGTACAAATGCCAATACAAGTTCTTTGTGATTCTCAAGCCTGTATCCAAATGGCAGTATCTGACAGAGTTTCCTCTCGTTCAAAACACATTGACATCAAGTTTCACAACGTGAAACAGTACTTACAAGAAGGAAAAGTGTCTCTTACTTATGTGTCATCAGAAGAGAATCTGACTGATGTGTTTACTAAGCCACTTTCTGCTGATGCATTTGGTCAGCTCGTTAACAAGCTGGGGTTGATGGAATCTCCAGGCCTTGGTGGCTGAAATAGTTACACAAGGAGTAGGGGAGTGTCGCAATGTATGAAACATATAGTGGACTCCTTGCTTCACCATTTCAAAGTTCCAGTGTGTGAGAAAGTAAACTGCTTGTAGGATTGCTTAGACTAGCAGGCAAAAGCCTGTTCTCATGGGAATGTTATTCTGTAGTGCTGTGTACTGTCTATGTGTTATCTGGTCTTCTGGAACATGCAGCTGTGTTCATGTGTATTTTGGGACACAGCAGCCTGTTATGTCTCTGACTTGTTTTGCACCCTGTGTTTTCATGTCGCTATACATGCCTACTTAACAACAGTCACTGAAAGGTTTTTGTCTGACTTCTTTTCCTCTGTTCTGTTAGAGATGGCTAGCTTTGCTGTGACCTTGTTCAGCTTGATTTATTATCCGCAATAAACGCTGTTAAATTGCTGGCTGGCTTGAGGAGTGTGTTTTGTTTTCGTAACTCCTCTAACGCAGGCAAGAATGTCTGAAGCGGGTTTCACTTTTCACAGATTTTTCTTTTCTGTTTTTGCAACAGTCTCATCCTTAATGTGTTCTGGAAGGGGCTTAGAGATGAAAAAATTATCAATTCTAGAGTATGAATTGTGAGTGAGTGAAAAAATGTGTAATCGCATTTGTTTGTAGTGTTCCTCAAATATCTGCTATACCCCCACATCAATGATTATGTCTCACTCTGCCATAGTAGTCACTATTTGAAGAAGTATATCCACAAATTTAGGTTGCTCTGAACTGGGTGCATAAAAAAGTTCTTGATGTGGATGGTTCATTAGTGTTCCTTGGAGTGTTGAGACTCTATCCATTGGGTTTTTTTTTTTTATATTTTGTAACTGAAATGGACATGCTTGTCAAGTATTATAGCAATCCCTATTGCCACAAATTTCTCCTGAAAGTGGGATTCTGGGGACACTAGTTTTGAACTATGAATATGCTGCAAAACAAAATATTGGGATGAACTGCGTAATATGCTTCAAAATTTTAGCTCTTTTTAGAGCTGAGCCGAGCCTAGCCTTCTGACATTATGCAAAAGTATTCTGATCTTATCCATTAGATTTTCTTTAAAAAATTGTGCTTTAGCCCCATTGTAGTGGGTTCTTCTTAATCTACTGTGGGTTCTAACAGAGAGAATGTTGATTTTACCATGCATTTGGTAAATCAGGCAAAATTGGAAGCATCCACTACCTGGTCATATCCTTGTAAAGCAAAATTCCAAAAAATATTTCATAAAATAAGGCACAGAAAGAGAGGAAAAGCAGCAGCAGCAGCAACAATTTTAAATCCAAGAGGAAGAGAGCAAACTAACACTGGTCTCTTAATCAGATCATAATGACTAATCTCCTCCAAAAAGGGCAGGGAAGGGTATGGTTATTCCTTTTCAGATCTATCCAAATGTGGCCTCTCATAAATGACTGAAATATTAAGATGGTGTGGAGATTTACGTATATAAATTCTAACTATAGTTAAGCATAAGGAAACAGTTTTGCAATTTAAAGTCAAAGGCTTTCACAGCTGGAATCCATAGGTTGTTGTGGGTTTTCTGGGCTTTGAGGCCATGTTCTATTAGTATTTTCTCCTGACGTTTTGCCTGCATCTGTGGCTGGCATCTTCAGAGGATCTGGTAGCATGGAAGTGAGACAGAGTATATATACTTGTATAGTCCCCGGGTGGGAGAAAGTAATTTGCATATGTTACAG
The DNA here is from genome assembly GCA_948472985.1 of Iguana delicatissima. Classification (NCBI taxonomy): domain Eukaryota; kingdom Metazoa; phylum Chordata; class Lepidosauria; order Squamata; family Iguanidae; genus Iguana; species Iguana delicatissima. Next base: position 55,099 of record CAOKZL010001877.1, on the reverse strand, counting down.
TTGGCCTATTGGTGCAGATGACCTGTTGTTAAATGGGATATCCCCCAAGGTTGTATTGTTAGTCAGGGGATATGCATAACACTGTGTTAAGTACATTAGCAATCCATTGTATTGTTTCTTGTGGAGGGACCTCCAGAGTCTGAAGTTTACCACATACCTTTCAGCTGTGGGCAGGTCTACATAGGGACTACAAAATGCAACATCCAAACATGAATTAAAGAACATGAAAGACACTGCAGACTGATCCACAGAGAAAAATCAGCAGTAGCAGAATGTTATAAACCAACCTGGACACAGAATGCTTTTTGAAAACACAAAAATTCTGGACCATTCTGACAACTACTATGTCAGACTACACAGAGAGGCCATTGAAATCCATAAACACCTGGACAATTTCAACAGGAAAGAAGAAACTCGGAAAGAAAACAAAATTTGGCTATGAGTACTGAAGAACACTAAAATCAAGACTCAAAATATGCCAATGAACACCATCCAGACTCTGGAGGTCCCTCTGCAAGAAACAACACAATGGGTTGCTAATGTACTTAATACACTGTTATGCATATCCCCTGGTTAACAATAAAATCCCTGGGGGATTTTAACAATTTAACAATAGGCCATCGCAGAGGCCAGCTGTAACATATGCAAATTGCTTCCTCCCACCCGGGGACTACACAAATATATATACTCTTTCTCACTTCCATGCCACCAGATCCTCTGAATATGCCAGCCACAGACGCAGGTGAAATGTCAGGAGCAAATACTGATAGAACACAGCCTCAAAGCCTGGAAAACCCACAACAACCTAAGTTTTGCAGTTCAATCTAAGGAGTACCCCAAACCCTATAAATAAAAAGCAGAGAACAATAAACATTCTCCCTGTTACATAAGACATGCCCTGAACAAAGTGGTGGAAAGAATACTGCATTTCATAAAAAGGAGTAGAGGAAGCAGCTAAATGGTATTATCTGAAATTACCATGGAGTATATTAAGGCAGATTGGACTAGAAAGGTGGGTGGCCGTGTTTAAAATAATTCATCAGAAGGTTCTCTTGTCACGCTGTAATCTTGGCAATTCCCACTTGCTCTTATTTTTTCCCCACTGCGTCAGTTTCTATCGAGTCATATTTCCTTTGGCCAAAGGTGAACTCTCTCATCTTATTTCTGCTTCTAGCTCTTTAGGAGCAGGGATATCCAGTGCCATACACAGGTCTAACATTCATATAATATTACTTGGAGACATTGTGTCATTGGCCATTGGCCATTTCCTCACGAGGCAAGGGAATCGCTCCATGCCACTACTCACTGGATCTTCTGGGCACGGACCAACGCGTACTGTCCCTTAAGCCCTTCGACAGGGCTTCTCGTCTTGTCCAGAATGAATCGGAGCAGTGCGAGGTCTAAGATCCGCACTGCTCCGGCTTCCAAAATGGCAGCTTCCGGTTGTTCTTGTGTCCTGACCAACCGCTGAAGCTTGTCATGCCTAAAGCCCGCCCTCCGCAGATTGCAGGCTCGCATTGGTGTGAGTCTGCGAATCTGCACAAGTGAGCAGGAACGCAATGGCACGCTCCGAAAAATTAAAAGAACGTTTTTCTACCGTTCTTTGAAAAGCATGCTGGAGGACCAGTTGGAGGCATTTCGGAGCGGACTGAGGTACGGGTCTCAGGTAAGTAGTCCGGACCTAGTCCGCTCCAAGGTGCAGATGACCTCCGTGAGAGGACGCACTGCGCCGTTTTAATTCCCTTGTGCAGAAATGGCCATTGTCTCTAGTTTTTTTAAATTGTTTTTATTATGTATAAATTGAGGACAGAAGATAACAAAAAAATATAAAAACAAAAAGTTAAACCTTACATCACAAGAAATAAACAAATACAAATAAATAACATTAAGCTTACGAAGCCCAAACAAGTAAAAGACTTCCTGCATGTTAGGGGACCAGCTAAAATTACTATTCTCCAATAATATTTCTTTCTTAAAAATAAACAAGAAAAAAATATTCTCTATTTTTTCATTTCTTTTTAAATGATCTATTCCAACATATGCGGAAGGAAACATAAACAAAAAGAGGCTTATTCTTCCTATACCTTTAACATGTCAAAGTTGTCTGTGTATGTGTGTACGCATATGTTACTGCGACAAAAAAAGCTACTAATTAAATGCTCTCCACAAGGGAACTGGACCAACTAAAGGAGATGTAGGAATGTCTGAGCCCAGGCAGCTGAAATGGAAATCATTAGCCAGTGAAGGAGCCATTGCTGAGAGAAGCTTGATTTCAGTTGAATTGGATTTAGTTGTGAGTAAATATATTGTGGATGCTGTGCTTCTTCAGTGGGATATTGAATATCCCTGTTTGTTTCCTTATGAGTGACAGTGTAAACGTTAGCACTTGGCTATTGCTCTGTTGTGCGGAAATGGCTGAGTAACATATGATGACCGTCAGATTTGTTGTGTGAGATGTGATAGCAGCTTTTTTTATTTATATTTTTTAAAGATATATAAATCAAACATAAAATACATACGTTAAAAGACAACAGTATTATTTATAACTGTAGCTAGAGAGCTTTTGAAAGTGATACTGGAACACAGAATCATGATTTTCCACTGCATTAGCAAACAATGTGAGCATTGAGCTTGTACACTCCTTTTCTCCTCTCTCCTTATTTATCTGCAAGGTGATTGAATCTTCTTCGTTCAAGCAAACTGAGTCTCCTATGACATCCAGACTGTAGGAATCTTAACATTTCCTAGTTTCTTCTGAATTCATAATCCAGACATATTCAAAGAGACAGAAAACATGATTTGTTGTTACATCTGCATTGGGCCGTTAATTCCTTCCTTAAAATAAGCCCTTTTTCGATTATGCAAAAGGATTATTGCTATGCTTAAGATTTTAGGCCTAAATGTTAACAACTGTCATTTGTTTGTTTTTGAGAACTGTTTTTTAGCTGGTGGCTTTAACTCCTTGTTAAGACATTAATAGTGAAGGAATAAGCAGTTTTGCTAACATCAGAGCTATGTAAGATTAGAGTGCTTACAATTATTGTGTGGAATTGTACAATCAGACTGCTGTTTCTATACAAAAATATAGTAGAATTATGTAATGTAGTTTATCATTAATATTTATTAATACAGGACATATTCTGTTAATTACTATGGAAAGCTAACTTGAGGCTGATCACTATAATTGACAATTATAGTTGAAGGAAGGAAGGAAAAGTGTATCTAATATATATCTAATATAATCTACTTGTTTATAGAGATAGATTTTGATTTTAAGTTAGATTTTTTTATTGTGCTCATGGTTTATAGTATCATTGGAATAAAGTAACACTTTCAAAATGTATTCTGTTTCTTAACTTGATTATTGATAGATTGATATGTATGTGGTTAATTAAACCTTTCTATTATGTGTTTTTGTTAGAATGGCTCCAAAGAAAGGTGACAAAAAGAAGTGGTCCCCACAGTAGACCACTTTAACTCTGCTGAAATATTCCTTCAGCAGTTAGCTGGAGTTAAGCATTAACATACTGATTTTACATAGGACCAGTCTATTGTTGTCTCAAAAAGTTAGTAATAGTGCCCCCATGGGAAAAATTACAGTGTTCCCCTGCAGTTCTTATGCTCTCCAGTCACAGTCCAGAAGTGTGTGAACATGTCCCTTGGGCTTTTCTTCTCCCATCTCTTTCTGAGGAATGTCCGTAGGTTGTTTAGGCAGCGGGTGGAAAGAGAGCAAGTGGGCATTTCTTCAAAAATGAGGCTTGTCCAGTATTAGCTATCCATCATTTATTTTGTTACTTTATAGTTAGCTACTAAGGTTTCTCATCCATAGTGTTGCCGTAGGTCAAGGTTGACTTGACAGAATTTAACAACAACTAAGTATGTATATAATAGAAAGTATTTCAAGCCAGTTTAACTTGCCAAAAGAACCTAATGAGATGGTGCTGAGTTCAGTTAATACTTTTACACTTCCTGTAGCAATATATTCCAAACAACATGATGTTGATGGTTGACATATCTATCATGACAGATGAATTATTTTTAGTTTGTAGTATAGTTTTATGTTGAACATTTTAAATGTATTGCACTTTTAAATTTTTGTGTGCAAAGGTTTTTTCTGTTTCTTCTTCTGAAATTAAAGTTATTTCCCAACCATGTTAAGAAAGAAGTCTTCCTTTAAACAACTGCCTTGAAAATTTGTTTTTGGAAAACAAAACAATGTTTTATTTCTTATTCTGATAGCAATAGCAATAGCATTTATTTCTATACCGCTTATCAACTAAGTGTTATCTAAGCGGTTTACAATGTATTTTTTAGCTAATTGCCCCCAACAAGCTGGGTACTCATTTTACCGATCTGCGAAAGGATGGAAGGCTGAGTCAACCTTGGAGCCTGGCCTGATATCTTCTTTCTTCCAGGCAAAGATATGTTGAGTTGTTGGAACGAATTCCCAGACAGATGAAGAATTTGTACAAAGAAATGATGGCACAGAGGGTAATGGACAAACACATCACGGATGAGTTGTTCAATTTCAAGGAAGCGATAGGACAGCTGACAAGGTCTCTATCTTGATTAGTCTTTTTGTTCAACTTTATGAATAAAAGTTGTGATTGTACAAAGCAGTTGAAAGTTTTTCTGTGTTCAACTGCAGGGAGCTGAATACTATTCGAGAACATGACCGCAGATCTACTCTTGAAGCAGAAAAGGCCTATGAGGAGCTGGCAAAGGCCGTACGGGATTCTGAGAAGAATGCAAAGTGAGTTCTAGGTTAGAATGGAGGAAAGGATGGTTAAATCAAAGTGGAACTGAGCTTGGAGAGCACCATTTCTTCTTACCCTTGTTGAATCGCTTTGTGATGGTCGTACCTCCTGCTTTTGAGTAGTAAAGGTGACTCCCGGAAGATCATTTATCCGCCACCACTCACTGATTTAACTCCCCCATGACTCAGTAGTGCAGTGGGAAGTTGTTGAGGGGCTTAACTTGCACTTTTCTACCTCTGCCTCTGCAGAGACGTTCCTTCCTGCCCCCCCCACAATGGGAGATGAGAATCATATACATCGTGCATATGCACACAGTGAGGAAAGCCGCATGAAAAGAGTGTAGAAAAGAAGAGATCTTTAAAGAGAAGCTTCTATTCTAAGCAAGTAGTCTTACATTACCAAAAGGGTATCTTATACATAAAGGCAGCTTTCTTCAGGCATTACTTAGGAGTAATTATAAAATTACACAAACAGCCTAGGTCATATTCAGCTGAGGTTTAAAGAACATAAATCCTAATGTGACTAGCTAGACATTCCTATTCTACCCATAATCAGATAGTGTTCTGGGTCTTGAATATTCATGGAAAGCTGGAGTCTGGACCTCCTTATCCAGCCTATGTCCAAGCTTTTTTAGGTGAGGCAGGCAGCCTCAGTCCCAAAGTCTCAGTCTCTTGTATCCCTTTGTCTCTTTCTCCATGCCTTTTAGCACCCCAAAGTTTTATAACCTCTCACTTGGAAGCATCTTGAAGCTTTCACACTTCTCCCTAACTCTCATGGTCCCTGTTGCTGCTATATGATGTTGACCCCAATAAATAAAACTTAAACCCAACACATCTGTGATGGATTCCCTTTCAAGACTGGCCTTGCAGTTCTTAGCCTTGGATACCTGTCACTCTCACCTTGCCTTAAGGTCCCTACCTTGGATTTGGGACATGGGCCTCCGGATGACCTTGGTGTGGAGCAATTTATATTACACGTGGTTTCTGTAATGACACTCTTTGGTCCAAGTTTAAGCAAACCAGTCAGAGTTAGGTATAACAAAGTAACATATAGTTCAACTTTATTTTGGTTGCCTTGTCAAGTCCAGTTCTCATTTCCAAACATATAACAATATTCAAACTGAGTTATGTCAGACCTTTTCCTTTAGTCATTTCAGACACTCAGTAGATGTTCACTCTGATTCTCACAACACCCTCCTTCAAAAGTCTTCCTCCAACTGTCATCAAGAATCCTCTACCACACTGAAGTCCCTCTTTCCCATCACAGAGTTCTCTTTGCTAGGATTGGCTGCCCTCTGTTATTCACAAGCATGCTTCACACCCTTTCATCCTACAGCTCTTTGGTAACATTTTTTCAAGTTCCCTTCCTCTTTGCTTTTCTAGTTATAGTATCACAACATCATTAACTCTTTGTTTACTTGGAGGGGAGAGTATACCCCTCAGCTGTATTGCCCAGATAATGGGAGAGCCCGTTATCACAAACTTCATGTAATGTTTTACACTTTTCAGGTGGAATTTAGAGGTGGGCTTTGTGATATTCCAGGTAGTACAACAGACCATCAATATTGCCTCTGGACTGGGGGGAAAAATAGGCTTGAGAAATATTTCTGATTATTATGAGGAAAAAGACATTGATGTAACAATTGCTGTTAATGATATAGTTCTTGCCTTGAACATTTAAAAGCAAGCTTTGAACTTTGCCATAAATCTGTTCTCACTCACTGAAAGTTCTTGATATCTCTCCCACTTGATATGATGCTCCTCAATAATGGGTGGAGGGCTACAACTGAGAAAGTACCACAGAATCTTCTGCCAAAATGACCCACTTCTTATGCAACCCAAATTCTTTATTGCAGGAGCAGTAACAACTTGGTTTTATTTTGAAAGTTTGTTAGCTTTTTTTCCAAGACTTCTCAGTAGATAACTTGTCAGGTTCAGAGTCCTTCCTCATTGCTCTTTAAAGCTGATCATAGCCCGTAATTCCATGTGGTAGTGCATGGGTGTTTACTACATGCATCATGTGTTACATTCACCATATGAAAAGAAATCAGGTGCTGACTTGACAATTCTGAAGGCATTTGCCAGTTCCCGATATCTGAGGAAAGCTGAGAAATCTTTGTCTTGAAACCATTCCAAGATGGAAGCAACTGCTGTTGGTCTTTGAGTGATTCACTTTGTTAGGATTGTGTCCATAGCTTGAAAAAAAAATTGTTTATTCACATTCTGATCTAGTTGATAACATGGTTTTGAAAGGAATGGGTGACAGATCTTGTCAGGAACTGAATTCACACACACAAATAGTACAGTGCATAAACACTATTTATTTGGAGTGAGATACATCGTACAAGACTTCAGGGAGAGGACCAAAGTTCAAAAGCAATAGCAAATATTTAAGAATCCCATCCTTCCCCCTCCCTCTTTCAAGAAACCTTGAAGCACTGAGAGCCTGGCAGAGCTTATCAGTGCATTCCTAGCATTTGTTTACCTAACGGTCTCTGGTTCCTAGGTTTTGGTTGCAAGCAAGCTGGTACCTAACGCTGGACTACATATCCCATTACTATAATATGGAGGGCATCCTGACAGTCCTCCACCACCAACTGCCTGTTTTGGATATTTTCAAGGAAACTGATTTTATATTAGGCAAATCTTGGAGTGTTCTTTGTATTAATAACCCATGTTTTACTCTTTTAGTCTTTTGGATGAATATCGTCAACTATATGAATTGCAAAGAGCAAGACTTGAGGCTCAGATTCAACAGTTAACCCAAGAAAAAGAGCTATGGAGCAATGCTACATATGACTTGGCTCTCAAGGTAGCTGCTGAAAGAGGCACAGAATGCTTTTGCTATTTGATAGTTATAACAGATTATCGAGCATTTTTGTGGCCTTCATTGTTTTCTCATTTAATATTTTCTCATTTGTCACTTCACATAACCTTTTTGATCTGTAAGATTAGTAGCAAATAGATTTGTCCTCAAACAACCAATATGGATTACAAATTATTCCAGTTTCTGAATTGGAACAAAAAGTGGGCACATTACATTTCATCCTATAGAGCTATACAGAAAGATACACTTTAAAAGAAGCTGATTTCTCTCAAAGTAAAGTCTAGAAGTAAATTATTACTACTTTAAGCAAAAGAACAAAGAGCCTTTCCAAAAATATTCTTATAGTTTGGATCCCCCTCAACAAATGTACACCTTTTTCCCTCCAGGTAATATCTAAATTTGGATGATTGGAGGGAACCAAATTTTCCTTGCAATAAATTGGAATTTTTTTCCCCAGCAGTGGAAGAAGGCATCTACATATGGGTTAACTCTAGGAAAACCATCATCTACTGCTTAAAAAACTTTTTGCAATAAGTAACAAACATTCTGTTTTTGTTTCTGGGAATGTAGATTTTTTACCTCGTTATCTCTCTATCGCTTTTTGAAGAGCAAAATATCCTGTGGTTGTGCAGGTTTCTTTGTCAGCTCTTTTTAGTGCCTTTATTATTTTTGGTGATGATTGATGTGAGATGCTGTTCTTTTCCACTCTGTAAACAGACCAGATAAGAGTCAGAAGAGGGAAGGGTGTATGAGGGATCAAAGCAGAGCAAGGAAAGGGCAACAAGAAGCACAGTACCTTCAGTTACAGGCAGAGAAATTTAAGTGGTGCCTTTGATGATCCTGCCATTAATCTTTTTGGAGGCAGATGTTTCTGTCTCTTTTTGTTTCTCTCATTTCAAATGTTTTTTTCCAGTTATTAAATCCCATTTCTGCATCACTTTATGTACTTTAAAACAAAAGGACAAACTATGCATCTGGTACAGATTTCTCTTGATATGTGCCACTTTATGCTTCCCCCTGCAAATATATGTGTGTGTATATATATAGATGTGTGTGTGTGTGTGTGTGTATAGAGTGAGAGAGGGGGAGAGAACGAGCACATAATGATATTAGCATAATGTTACCTTGATTTCTAAGGTCCCTTGGGGGACACCTCACTGTGCTCCACGTGATGGGGAATAGAAACTAGCCAGAGCACGAGCAATAGCAATGTGAGAGGCAGGGTAACCTAGTGGGGTCTCTTTACCCACTTTTTACGGGGTCAGGCCAAGCCAAAAACCAAACGAAAATGTCTGATAAAATGATTTTATTGAATGAAAGTCTCACGTACCAACGCAATCACTCACACACTCACTCAAGTCCTATTAAGAAGCAAAAGAGAGGAAACTGGATAGGGGAATATTGAAGGGGTTGTAGCTGGGTAATACTGCACCTTTTCCTGAAGTCCTTGGTCTGGGAAAAACAGTGGAGAAGTGGAGCTCAGCATGGAGAGGGCTGAGGGGATTACTCAGCGGATGGAGAAATGGTCTGCTGGGATGACCGGGAGTGATCCAAAGAACCGCTCAAAAACTGGGACTATTTGTAGGGGGGAAAGTACCTGGAGGGCTAATCCTTTCCTGGGGAGGGCAATGGGTGTTGCAAGGAGAAAGAAGCTCCACAATGGTAAGTTCCTTTGCAAGGTGTTGCCAAAGTCTCAGGATCTTTGGCTGCATTGGGTTGTGGTGTGACTTCATGTAAATGGTCCTCGCCTGATAGGATATTTGCTCATTTTGGGGACAACACACTAATCCCCTCAAGTTGGCTTCTCAGGGGCTGAGGACCCTTTGTTTACTGTGGGTTTGCACAGCTTGAGGTCTCCTGGGGCTACATGACGGGATTTTACTGGCCTGACCTGGTTTTCGACTGTTAGACCATTGCTGCCTACGTGCTCATCTCAGGCACATGGAATCATTTTTAATATCAAAATTGTAGACCCCGGGACAGGGTTTTCCAGTGAAGTAACAATAACATCAGCATAATTTAATTAGGTGTTGCAAATACAACAAATCCTGAGCAGAGTTCTCAGGATATGCTATCTAACTTGTAGAATTCTAGGAGAGGTGAATCTTTCCATAATCTAAGTTTGCTAAATACTGTGTAAAAAAAAGAAGAGGGAGAAGAAGGAGAAGAAGAAATAAAACTTTAAGAAAAGGTGATTGTTTTACTTTATAAGGTTCATTATGGAATCTTTTTGAGTGAAAGCAATTAAGTTGACATGGCACCTGATGAACCTGCAACTGGTTTCAGGTTAGGAGAGATAAACTTTCCTCTGAGATAGGACAGTGAAAAAACAGGGCAACCATCTCTGGGTGTTTTAACTATGTAAAAACCAAAAATGCAGGGGTGGGAGGTAAGGATAGAGGTGAACTGGCTAACAAAGGATGTCTTACCTGAAGGCTCTGCACCAGAAAACCTTCTAAAAATATGAACATAGCAACAGACTATGCAAAACTAATTGCAGAAGAAGGATGATGGCTCAAGAACTTCAGGCAGCAGAGCGACAGATCCTATAGGTTGCTACTTCTCGACAGTAGAACAAACAAACTTGCTGCAGCAGAAGAGGGCTCATAGCATGTCTACCAAATCTGCTTAGACAGAAGAGAAAGAGACTTGAAATCTTTTACAAGGCATGGAAAGCTAATCAGCATAGCTAAAACAAAATCTGAAGAGGGAATTAAAAGTCAGTATGGCACCGATTGTTGAAACCAACTAAAGGAAGTGATAGATAGTATAAAAAGCATGAAAGAGCAAATGAAGCACAGGATATGAGGAAAGTACACTATGTCCAAATAAAAAAACCAGAAATCAAAATAGATTTTAAAACAGGAGACTTTCGAAGACAGAAAGAAGTTGCAAATATTAGTCCATGGGTTAATTGAATCTGTGGAAGGAGGGGATTTCTGTACTGATTGGTTTAGTCCAAGGCACCCGTTGGAACAGGACAGATTTTGAAAGGGGATATAGAACTAAAAACGGTCCCAACAAAATAAAAAAGATGTCATAAAGTGTTTGAGCAATATGAAGTTAAAAACACTATCTTTAAATAGATTTGGAATCTTACATCTCTAAGCTACAAGGGAAATGCAATAATATTCATGAAAGATGTAAACTCAAATATTTAGGATTGTTGTGACCACTTACACAAGACCTGCGGAAAGTGAAAATTAAATATCAGTAGAGATTTCTTTTCAAATTAATTCTGCAAAGAGAATATAAAACTTGTGCTGTGACCTTATTAAAAGAAACAGTGAGAATTCTGGAACATTTATAGCTGGGATTCCCAAGCAACCTCAGTTATAGGAACAACACAGATGAGCAATCAAAAGGAAGAGGGAAAAAAGACAAAATGAGTGCTGAACACACTGTAAGAAATGAGGAGGAAGAAGTAAAACCCCAAATGTAGAAGAAAATTTAAATTCCAATCTGTTCTGAGTTAAAGGAGGGACTAAGCAACTACAGTTGGCCTACATTTTCAGGTTTGACTTTCACAGATTTGATTATTTGTGAATTTCTCCAACCCTTATCCCTCACCTCAGGTGCTGCTTTTCCAGGGCAACCTTTGCTCTTGGTGGCTCCAAATTAGGCCATGCAGCCCTTTAAAAACCTGCCTTTGATCCTCCTTCATCTCTACCAGCAGCTGCTGGCCAAATAAAGATGGCTCGCAGCTCAGTTTCTCAGCACCACAAACCCTCTCCTGATGATGCCCCCTCCACATCCTAGGTAGGAATTGGTCAAAAGAGAGGAAGTATAGCAATAGCATTTATTTCTATACCACTTATCAACCAAGTGTTATCTAAGCGGTTTACAATGTATTTTTAGGTAATTGCCCCCAACAAGCTGGGTACTCGTTTTACCGACCCGCGAAAAGATGGAAGGCTGAGTCAACCTTGGAGCCTAGCAGGATTGAACTCACAACCTTGTGGTTGCAGTACTGGCATTTAACCACTGCGCCACCAGGCTGGCATGATGGTATAGAGCCATCATGCCAGCCTATCCCTTTCACTTTTCCCTGACCAGGTTTGGACCCTGGATGTCAGTTCTCCCCACCATGCCTTGGCCCCCTTCCCACATATACATTTTGTGGGGGTCCTGCACACCTAACCCTAGGAAATGTGGAGAGCTGACAGTATAATTTAGTATGCTAGATAAGCTTCAGTGTTCTATAACACTGAAAAGAGATGTAAGGTTAACATGAAATATTTTTTAAAAGTATATTAAATTGCTATGGTATAAAAATTTGACACATCAGCTAGGATTATTTAAAAGTAAGACATGTTTTTTTATAAAATGTGGAATGATATTCTATATGCAAATCTGAAAGATATTTAACATCAATCATGGTCTTTCTTCAGACTATGGAAAAGCAGATAAATACAAAATGTAATATGAAGAATAACTATCTCCAAGATATTAACAGATTTTTTCCACCTTTTAAATAGCAAAATAAAAGAGGACATGTGTGTTAAATGTGCTAACCTTTGTCATTAATTAGATTTTGGCTTCCTGTGTTTTCTCTTAGGGTTTGTTGTTGTCTTTTCTATTTGTTCATTTTCTTCATGTCTTTATGTTGGGAAAAATGAATAAATTTTGTTTTAAAAGTACAATCTCTTGTCTTAATGCACTGGGAGAGGTTTTTAAAAAACGGATCAAAATTTAGTTCATCTGATTGACCAAACTCTGTAGTGCTACTTGATTAAGCTGCAGTCTTACATACACCTTCTTGAGCATGTCTAGTGGGATTCTTGAGCAAACACATTGCCATGTCATGAATCTCATCTTATCTGTCCATGTAACAATCTTGTAATATGCTTTTTCAGGTGATTGAAAAGAATAAGCTGATATTGGCTCGCAGAATGTATGAAAGCGAAAAAGCTTGGCTGAAAGTGATGAGGCACTTCATAATGCTTTTGGAATCACAGGTGGAGTTCACTTGAGAGTAATTGTGGGTAAATGAGTAATCTGCAACGAACCAGATATTGTTTGTTCCAGGAAGGCTGAGTGAGTCATGTATGTTAAATTCTATGCATGACTGCTCTACTTTTAGGTCAGGATCCAAGCTGGCAAATTCATAATGCAGAGGGGAATGTATTGGCAGGTCTGTGTATGGTTACACAAAATATTGGACCCATGATAAAGCACTGCAAATCTTTGACTGTAGTGATTTGAGGATTCCTGCACATGGGACATGCTTTTGTGCAAGATCAGTTTTTTGTTATTTTTCTAGCACAGAAAAGCATGCTTTCTATAAGTGAAAGAACATGTTTGGATCTCAGAGTTTTTGCTAATGGATATGGGTCTGCCCTGCCCTGTCCCCTTTTTAAAGTACAGGTACACGTCACCCAGTAGAACTATAGATGAATGGGCTTCTACTGTCCACTTCTTGTGGAAGTCGCTGTGTTTATGTTCCCTAGCCCCATCAAGTTTAAGTTAGTTGAAGTGAGTGAGAGATGCAACATGCATTTCGTGGTCAAGTCAATTATGTGATATCTAGAATATTGGGATTAGAGGATTAGTCTGCCAACATCATTGAAGTTTGCCGACCAGTGATGACATACCTGGATCAGTTTTTCAACAGTTTTTGTAGACATCCTGCTAACATTTCTGAAGTCTGACAGTCTCACCAGATCAAGTTATTTGTAGAAGATTCTCATGCTATTTCAACTATGTCTGGCGTTTTAAAAACTATTTCAATAAGCAATTGTTTTAGTTGATTTTTAAATAATTTTTCCTGTTAAAATTGTTTATGTTTAACATTTTAAATAATGTTTTTAAATGTTGTACAAAATGGTAGGGTTCATGTAGGCTGAGAGGTGATAAATAAATGCTTCAAATAAATGAATAAGCAAGCTGCTAAACACATTATATATACTGTGCAGAACAATATCAAAATTACTGTCCCAGAAATGCACCCCATCTTCCAATTGTCATTCAGGCTATAGACCTGTATTGGTAGATGCAGTGTGCCATTTTTGCTTGAATGGTTCATACATACCTTCAGAATGGTTCATGCATACCTTCTGACCATGTGAGGCTCTTCCTTATGGTTATAGGTAAACACAGTATTTTCTTGCAACATCCTACTCTTTCTTCTGTATGAATGTTTCCCCCTCCCGGGATTATGTCTTGTCCCATGTTGTTAGATAAATGGTGGCAGGAAAGGGAGAAAGGAAGTTCTGTCCAAGAAATCAAGAAATAGTCAGGATGGCTTAAAAGCTGGGGCTGATGACAAGCAGCGTGGCATCACAGATAGCCTTTTGTGTGGTGCTTCATATTGTTAAGAGCAATATATCTACAACCCACTACGTGCAGTTAACTTTGCAGTGATAAGATCTTGATGATAAACATTGTGCAATTATGAAGTACATAATTTGCTCAGCAGTTTAAACATTCGTTATGGTGAGTTTTCTTTAATGATTATTTTGATATTTGTGATATCCAATCTGATTTTCTGATGTCTTTCCCTTCATTTTTTTTCCTTCTCATGTACTCAGGATGCCACTGATCTTTCAATTCTACAGCAGCTAACACAGGAGTTCAGGGAACTCTTGAGCCAAATTGGCATAGAAGTGGAGCAGACAGAGGAAGCTAGCAGGGAGAGCGCAAGAAGTATTCAAAATGGTTTGATTGGATGGCTCAGTTACTTCGAGAATCACGTTCTGTGAGTCTTGAGGAAGGTCCATTTACCACTGAGTGGTTCTCTACAGCCTACCAGTCACATGAGAGTTACGACAGTCCTTTGAGTTTGCTGCTTTATATGTGTATTAATGTGGAATAATAATGTGGATTTGTAATTGGTTGACCGACCGAACCCAAAGGGTGATCACGAATGGCTGCTTTTCATCCTGGAGAGAAGTGACTAGTGGGGTGCCACAGGGTTCTGGCCTGGGCCCAGCGCTGTTCAATATTTTTATCAACGACTTGGATGAAGGAATAGAGGGCATGCTCATCAAATTTGCAGATGACACCAAATTGGGAGGGGTTGCTAATACGCCAGAGGACAGGATCAAAATTCAAAATGACCTGGATAGATTGGAGAGCTGGGCCAAGGCTAACAAAATGAAATTCAACAGGGAGAAGTGTAAATCCTACACTTAGGTAGAAAAAATGGAATACAGAAATATAGAATGAGGAACGCGTGGCTGGATAGCAGTACGTGTGAAAGGGATCTAGGAGTCTTCATAGACCACAAGCTGAACATGAGTCAGCAGTGTGATGCGGCAGCCAAGAAAGCCAATGCAATTCTCGGCTGCATCAATAGGAGTATGGTGTCTAGATCGAGGGAGGTACTGGTACCACTCTACTCTGCTTTGGTTAGACCTCATCTTGAATACTGTGTCCAGTTCTGGGCACCCCAGTTCAAGAATGGCATGGTCAAGCTGGAGCAAGTCCAGAGGAGGGCGACCAAAATGGTGAGGGGTCTGGAAGCCATGCCCTATGAGGATAGACTTAGAGAGCTGGGTATGTTTAGTGTGCAGAAGAGAAGGTTAAGAAGGGACATGATAGCCATGTTTAAATATTTGAAGGAATGCCATGTAGAGGAAGGAGAGGGCTTGTTTTCTGCTGCTCCAGAGAGCAGGACAAGGAGCAATGGATTCAAGCTGCAGGAAAGGAGATTCTACCTGAACCTCAGGAAGAACTTCCTGACGGTCAGGGCTGTCCAGCAGTGGAATACGCTGCCTCGGAGTGTAGTGGAGTCTCCTTCCTTGGAGGTTTTTAAGCAGAGACTGGATGGCCATCTGTCGGGAGTGCTTTGAGGGTGTTCCTGCATGGCAGGGGGTTGGACTGGATGGTCCCTGTGGTCTCTTCCAACTCTACATTTCTATGATTCTATGATTCTATACTTAGGCTTTATCCCTCATCTGTGCTCTACCCTGAACTCTAAATTTGATTTCACACACACCTGATCTATGACATCAGTCCTAAAATTATTGTTGTTGTTTTATTGCAGTTATTGGATAGCCTGCTTATCAGTCCAGAGACTGCCACCGTAGCTTAAAACAGTTACCTGGGAACCTAAGGATGAAAAAAGACACTGACATCCTGTTCAGTGTTTATGAGACCACAAGCTGGATTTACAGCCTGGAAAATTTTTCAGCTAATGTTTGCTGTTGTTGCACCATTGCAATGACCGCAAAAGCCCCTGCAAACCTATTTTAGAAGCCAGGCAGCCACACCAATTGAAGGAACTCTGAGGTGCTGGTAAGCAGAGCACTGAATGATGACACATCCAGCTGCTTCCTGCCAGAGAGCTGCAGTGCAGCAAGCAGTTGCAACAGGACTCCTGCCACTGCTCACTGCGCTACAGCTTGTGGGTGGGAGGGGGCTGGACATGGTATCCTTCACTGCCAGCACCTCAGAACTTGTATGGTTGGTGTGGCTGTCTGGCTTCTAAGATGGATTTTGCAGGGTCAAAATTGGAGATGGACATAGCTATATTAGTGTAGCTACCTTTTCCATGTAGGATCTCAGCCTATGTGTGTTAAGAATTGTCAAAGTAGAATTTTCACTCACACCATGAATGTACCTTATCTTGTCTTCATCATTTAAGTATTTGTTAAAACGTCTTTGAACTACCCTTCATCCTCATGGGTGCCAGTACAAATACATTTAAACCAGTAAAATATAATTAAAACACTGAAAACTCCAAAAAATGTCATCTGAGAGATGTCACACATGTATTATGCAGAGCTAACCATAGGGCTAAATTTATTTAAGAGCTCATCAAGATTCAGCCCTGTCATCCATTTTCAGCTGCTGGTTTAGCACTGGGAACTATGAAGTTTCACAATAGAAGAGCTGTGCTGAAATCTAGAGCTGTATTATGTTCCATGCTGGTCAGCCAAGTGCTTCTGGGAAGTTCACAAAAGGTGTGAATGCAGTTGGAACTTCCTGTTCATGATTCCTAAGCCTGCTGCCTGGTAGGAACACTCTGAGGCCAGAACTCCTTGCTGAGGGAAGTTAGGTTGACTCCCTATCTTTTGACATCCTGCAGACAAACGTGAGCTGTTTCAGTGGATCTAATGGTTGGGTGGCTATCTTTTATTACAGTGGTTTTGATAGTATTTTTAATTTTTTTATTTATTATGCATGAGATCAAGTTTTTTTTCTTATGTAACAGATCAAGATTTTGTCTTTAATCTTTTTCTATTTTAGTGGGTCACCTTGATGGTCTTTTTTGGAAGGGTGGCTTATAACTTAACATTAAGTGGTAAATAATAACTGGAGGTAATACATAGCTGTAGTGATTACCACAGTAACTGACAGGGTTATCATCTGTACATTTCTCTGATTCTGTTGCTACAATGGCTCCCAAGTTTTGTAGTTAAGAAAGTGCTGTGTGAAGAGGTACTCCTTTCACCATGGACTCACCACCTCCATTAGTTTTCAGTGGATGGCCTAGGGTTCAAATACTATGAGAAGACAGGATTACAGTCTATTATCATAATTTTATACTGCTCAATCCTTTCTTCATTGCTTGCCTTTTTATGTATATAAATTAGACTTGCCCACTTAATATAACTTACCTTGAAAGGAAAGTTGCTCCAGCTCCCTAATCGCTTGGGTTGCACTTTTGTTTATTTTTTCCAACTCTACAACATCCTTTTTTAGCTGCAGTGACCAGAACTGTATTCAGTACTGCAATCTGTAGTCTTGCCATAGATGTGTTTGGAGGAATTATGATTGTTGAAGTGCTATTTTTTTATTCCTTTCTAGAAGATTGTCCAAATGTCTTAAACTTCTGACAGAAAGCTCTGCAGAGGTTGAATCTGTTGAAAGTAAACAGACACTTTCGCAGCAGGCAGCAAACCTACCAGTCCTACATCTAGTTCCCTGAGAATCTCTGGACACACATAGCTTCACACTCAAATATCACTCACTCTAATTTGTCCTCCCTAAATTTAAGCAGCAAAACACTGTTTGTTTGCGCCCTGCCTACTAGTTCTGTTTGATTTCACATTTCAAAGAGCTAAGACCATCATCAAGTAATATTAAGATGTTTTTTGGGAAGGGAGTCAAATCCCTGTTGTTCCACCAGAAGAAAAATTAAAGAAAACAATTAAGATAGCTCAAGTTCTGAACAATGTGCTCCTACAATGAGGAGGCACCCTTCCCTTAACCAAGTAGGGTGCACTTGCAAAATCTAGCGAAATTCCACTAGCCTCTTGGTGGTTGTATGCACAATGATTCCCAAGAAAATTCCTGGTAATAGTAGCTTTGATAAAAAGTGGTTGGTGGGATTTGCAGAGTTTCTATAAGTTTCTTATATAGTCTGTCAGGTAAGATGTTCATACAGAATGGGTTTATTCACCATTTAGAGGTAACACAATTCTGTTCTATGAAATGTAATTTTCACCTTCTTTTTTTGACGTTTTAGTGGAAAAGGAAGTTACACTTTTGCAAAGGGAGCCTCTTTGCTGGAGCAAATCCTTGTGGATCTCAAAGTCTGGGAAAAGGTAAAAGGTTTCTGTACCAATCACAATGAACACTATATTAATTATTATGCAATATTTATGTGTTGCCTTTCCAGCATGTAGAGTAGGTGCTTTGTAAGCCTGGCCATAGACCGACAGTCTGTGGGTAGGCTTCCTGGCTCATAATAGAATGTTACACTTTTGTAGGATTTCAAGTGGCTTCCCATTCAGCCCTTTATTGAGTTTGTATCTGTTTTATATTTAACAGTGCTACATCATCAATTGTTCCTGGCTAGAGCTGAGAACAGTTGCAGTTACAAGCTGCAGTCCTGTTAGTGTACTATGCTAACAGTTGTATTTAATTATTTCAGTGTGCATCTTCCAACTCTGAGCAACCTATTTCTCCAGTGCCTTACTTCCTTAACAAAGAAGTAAGGAACTGTATCTGTAGCCCTTTTTGCTTCTGATGCCACTGCCTCATGGCACTAACTATCCATGCTGGTGGGACTTCATGCTCCTGTGAGGCAAGAAGCTGTGTTGCTGTTAGCAGTGCTGGAAGGGTCCCCCATATCAGGCTTTTGCTGAGGAGCCAGACTAACTATGCCAAATGGCTACTGGGCTTTGATACATTTGGAACACCTATTTGGTGGCAGATCTCTCAGAAACAACAGCAGTGGCACCACAGCTAACACTAGTTAGTACTGCTGAGAAGGAGGCACTGATAAACCACTAATGAATGCTTTTTGTCAAGAAAATCATGTTATGAAACAATTCAAAATGAAACAAGAGATAGTGCCAGAAGATTACACTCGCAGTCAGAAGACACTTACCTAGGTACTGGGGAAGAGCAGAGGACAGGTACAAATAATACTGTGTCTAATGATGCAGCTGAACTCAAGCCAGAGTTCAGCTACTGACATGCTCAGCAATAAAGGAAATTCTGAAGCTGCCCAACACGTTATAGGAACATGGAATGTGAGAAGCATAAATCATGGGAAACAAAAAATGGAATGTATAAGTGTTACAATACGTGGGGTGACTGAGCTAAAATGAACGGGACTGGGACATTTTCAGTCAGTGTTTTATTCAGGAAATGAAATTCTAAGAAGAAATGGGGTACAATTAATATTAAGAAGGGATGTAGCAAAAACATTCAAGGCATATAATGCAAAGTCTGACCAAATATATCAAGAAGTTTTCAGAAAGAACTCATCAATATAACCTTAATCCAAGTTTGTGCTCTAACTACAGAGGCAGAAGAGGCAGAAATGCTTTGAGCAGGACAACTATTTTGATGGCTGAACGATCACTGGAGGAGGAGAGGACCTACTGGTCGCATCAAGCCTCATTGCATGAACAAGCTGTTCCAAAAGCCTTTTTCTACAAACAGATTGATTATAATTAACAAAGAGAACTTTATTTAGAGAGGCTTTCTTAATGAATATGCATTTGAAACTTCTGCAAATTCAACTTCCCTACAAGACCAAGGACTTGTGAGTAGCTGGCTTGGAGGTTCTAAAGGGGAAAGGGAGTTCTTCTTTCCTTTGTCTTGCTTTAAATAGCAAAGAACAAAAACTGGGACTATATTTTAAATTGAATTACTGAGGAGTTTATTAACTTCTAATTTTTTGCTCAAGAGTTCTGTTTCTACATGCTAGAATGCAGTAAACAGCCTCTCCACCGAGAATAATGAGCAGAGAGCGCCATCTGGTTACCAAAAGAAGCTACAACAACTGAATTAAAATAAGACTTTTTCATTTTTCTGTCTCTTTTTCTATGGGAATGTCTTTGAAAATGACTTTTTCTACTCTTTTCTGTTGAATTGGGAATACAGAGAACACTAGACCAAAAGGAAAAGTGCCTGATCAACTAGAAGATGCATCTGTAACTTCTGTAATTTAACTTCCCTGCAAGACCAAGGACTTGTGAGTAGCTGGCTTGGACTTTTTAAAGAGGGGAGTTCTTTTTTCCTTCCTCTTGCTTTTAATGCTATTGCAAAGAGTAAAGCCTGGGACTACATTTTAAATTGAATTACTGAGGGGCTTGATAACTTTCACTTTTCCCCTTTTGCCTACGAGACATCATTTGTATTAAGAAAGTAGTTCTTATTTATCTTAAAAGAAGATAATACCAAGGATTGTTTTGAGAACATAGCCGGAGTGACTCTGTCTGTTGCAAGGCACAGCATCTCCACTGAGAATAATGAACAGAGAGCATTATCTGGTAACCAAGAATCTACAGCAGCTGAATGTAATTAAAATAGATTTTTTATTCTCTTTTTGCTTTTCTTCCTCCTTTCTGTGGGGATGTTTTTAAATATGGCTTTTTCTATGGATTGGAAATACAGTGAACACTAGGTCTAAAGGAAAAGTGGCTGACAGACAAGAAAGAAGAGGATCTTTGGATATACCAGACAAGGTTTCAGAGATGGCACAAAAATATACAGAACTGCAGTCTTTAAAGATGCATGTCATGGTCAGGATCTGGAGTCTGAGTAGGAGACTGTGGCTGATGAACAGGCAGCTCTACCTGTTGAAGAACAGCCTCAGGAGGAGCAGCTAATCGGCTCTCAAGGCCATGGAGGTGGAACAGAAAGCAGAGAGCAATCAACAAGTCTGAAGCTCCTTGCCAGGCAGCAAAGGAGAGGCTTTGATTAGGGCCAGCTGGCACCAGTCCATTTATTATCTGGCATAACCTAAGACTATCATTGGAAACAACTTTTCTACTTCCTGGTCGGTATTCTTGCTTCTGGACTTTTGCATTTTGGACCTCGGCCTTGCTGGATTCTTTGATCATGGACTGCTTGCTCATTTCATCTGAACCTGGACAGGCTGGCAGCACTTTCATCAACTGCTTTCGTTTGGACTCATACAGGCAAGCACACTTTCTAAGCTCTGTTGATTTATTGCTCTGCTTTAACTCTCTTCAAACTTTCAGTAAAATCTTCCCTTGACTGTGTGTTGTGCTGTGCTGTGATGCACAACAACACAGATATCCCAGATGGGAATAAGGACAGATCAAATGGGAAGGGATATGATTGCAGAATTTTAAATGGAATTTAGAAACTGAATTGAGAGAGATGAATTCTGAGATGAAAGAGATAAAGCAGATTGTAACACAGATAGCAGGGGACATGAGTCAAATTAAGGAAAAGATTCTTTTCCTTAAAGAAAAAAATCAGAAAACCTGGAATCTAGAACAGTAACATTGGAAAGAGGATAAGAACAAGACTTGGCTACTTTGGTGGTGATGAACAATGAGAGAAAGAGAATTGTCTATGTTTTAGAGAGGTTCCTGGGCAAGAGAATGAAAATATTCAGAAATTTATGGTGGAAGTTATTGCAAATTTATTGGAAAAGCAGGAAAGGGAAGTAGAAGTAGATTGCTTTTATAGAATTTCTTTCAGAGTTCCTAAGCAGAGAAAATTGCGGAGAGATGTGATTGTATATTTTGTTTAAAAATATATTAGAGATCAAGTGTTGCAATGCCATTTTGATAATAGATTGATGATTGAGGGAGTCATGTTGGTTGTATTTAGAGAGATTCCAACAAGGATATTGTGCAAAAGAAGGGAGTGTTCTTTCCTGACAGACAAGTTGAGACAAACAATATTCCATCTAGATGGAAATGCTTGGTGGGAGTGTTTTTTAACTTCATGCAGAGGAGATTTCTCATGAATACACTACAAAGAGCCAAAGAATTTGTAAAGAAATATAAAAAAGTTTTGGAGCAGCTCACAATACAAAGTTCAAGACAAGGATAAAGTTTGGTGGGAGTTTGGTGGGAGAGGAGAAAATCAGAGACATAATAGGAATGGACTATACCAAATTTTCTTCTTGAAATGTGTCATGCCCCCGTCTTAGGACCCAGACAGGACCCTTCCCAACCTCTACAACACAGAGACATGAGAGGGACAATACTTACGGCAGCCAGTGTAGGTGGAAAATGGAGAGCCCAGGTATCTTGGAGCATTTATATAGTAAGGACTCATTAATTAGGAAAACAAGCAGGAACTTTTTACCACATTTGGTAACTTGTGAGAAGGCCAAAAATTCTAGAATCAAATACATTTTATGGTCTGTAAAATTTTGGAAGTTGAGGTTCAAATAATCCTGGAAGTGTATTTGCTGGGACAATTGGAAGATAAGCTCAAGAAGAAGTACAGCAAGATACTACAATTATTATACGCACAGAAGTGGAATAACCCAGAGATACAAGTGAAAGAAGAATGGTTGAGAAAATTGTTGAATTTAGTTGAGATGGATAAATTGACAATAGTGAAAAGGAAAAATCTATGATGTCTTTTATGGAAGGCTGGGAACCTTTAATAAGTTCTTTGCTAGAAAAGGAATATGACTTACCAATAGTAGAATTCACTATTTAGTGTTTTGGAAAGGATAGCAGTGGAAGCATTAGTATTAGGGTTAAAGAAATGTTTATTGTTTTTAGGTAATGTTGTCGGATATCTGAGTTAGGGAAGCTAGAACCTATCTTTCCAATGTATTTGTTGTTTTCTTTTTTCTTCTTTTACTTTTTTTAGTTTAGATTAGTATTTAGTATAGAGTGTACAATACTGTTCTTTGTTTAGTTTTTTCTTAATGGCCATATACTCATTTGTGGTGGCAGCTGTTGTCATTTTCTAGTTTTAATTTGTTTCTGTTTTCTAGCTTGTAAATGTTTTTATAAAATAATTTTTGAAAAGGAAAAGAACACAAAAATCTGGAAAGAGAGCAGAAGCAAATATTGTTGGAGACTTTAGCCTTCAAGAAATGAAGCAGGAGAGCAACTGATAGAATTTTGTGAGGCCAATAGTTTGTTCATTGCAAACACATTCTTCAGGCAATCAAAGAAACTACTGTATAAATGCATCGCCTGATGATTAGTAGAGAAATCAAAAAGAATACATAATTGGAAGCAGAAGATGGAGAAGCTCCATTCTGTCTGCTAAAATAAGTCAAGGAACAGACCATGAACTACTAATATCAAAAAATTAAAGTTAAGTATATTTTATCATCATGCCAAAATACAACCTAAAGAAGTTTAAAGACCATGTAAGCAAGAGATTTGCTTTGTTAAGCCTTAATGACCTTGAGGAAGAAGAACTCTGGACTGAAGCCAGGACGTTGAAGAACACAAAAGGACACTATCTGCAGCAAAAAAGAAAGAGAAACCTCATTGGATGAAAGATGAAATTCTTCAGAGAGTTAATGACATATGAGAAACAAAAGTAAAAGGTGACATGGTGCGTGGTCAGAAACCTGAATGCAACTGTTCAGCAGTTTGTGTTCAGGGCAAAGAGAACTACTATAATCAATGCAGAAAAACAAGAGAAGACAACAAAACAATAGAACAAAACACCTCTTCCACAAGATGCAAGAAATCAAAGTACAGTCACTTTCACTTTCACATGGGTTAGGGGCTCCTCCTGCTGCTCTGTCCCATCCCCTCCCCACCTACACGAGCTAGTGAGTGAGCAAGGAAATGCACACACACATCCCATCCCATTCAAGAAGAAATGAAGCCTAAACTGTCCTTAGAAGCTAGAATGATTGGACTGAGACTGTTGTACTTTGTACGTATCATGAGAAAACATGACTCATTAGAAAAGACAGTAATGCTTGGTAAGGTAGAAGGCAGTAAGAAAGGATGAAAAGATCTAGATAAACTAGAAAATTGGGCAGAAAATAGTAAAATGAAATTTAATAGAGACAAATGCAAAATTCTACACTTAGGCCAGAAAAAACAAATAAACAGGTATAGGATGGGGGGTACATGACTCAGGTATAGGATGGGGGGTACATGACTCAGAAGTAAATTCAAAAAGGACCTTGGGATTATGGTTGATTATAAATTGAACATGAGCTAGCAGTATGATGCTGTGGAAAAAATGGCCAGTGCTTGTGATAAAGGGGCTTCCCATTATCTAGACTTAGCTAAAGGGGGATACTTTTCTCTTCAGGTAAACCAAGGGTTAATGAGGTGTTGGGATTAGATTACATTTTAGTGTGGGTCAACATCACAGATCACAGGGTGAGAACTGACCAATCAAAAAGGAAAGAGGTGAGTATCTTTGGGATGCTTCGAGATGCTTCCAGGGAGAAGTTATAAAACTTCTTGGGAGGCCATGTGGCCAAGAGAGAACAAAGAGACATCAAAGGAACCTCTGAGAGATGAGATCTGCCAGTCGTAGGCTGCAGGCATGCCTTGCCTCCTGGCCCCTCTTTTCTCTCTAGACCATCTAAGCCTGTGAACCTAATTGTGAGTAACTAGGAATAAGATAGTTAGTCGCGTTAGGGCTGCTTATTATTTTGGAGTTGGCTGATCTAAAGAATGTATCTGTTTTTGTAACTACTTGTAACTTAAGCATACCTCTCATGTGTATTATTGTCTTGTTTATTTGCATGCCTTGAATAAATGCTTTTCTGTAAAACCTCTGTTTCCTCTCCACTCCCACGCCATCCTTCGACACACACTAGATAGGACTTCTCTCACTCAGAAGGGGGGAGATGAAAGAGAAGGAAAGGTCCTTAGCATAGAGATTGGTAATCCACTGAGCAGTGTCCCACTGTACTGCTCAGATATTCAGAATTCAGTGGGTGGTGGCAGCAAGAATTAGTAAATGCTGGGGGAATTTCCAGCTCCTTTTCAAAGGTGGGAGTCAGGCTTGAGGGGACTGGAAATAAACTCCAGTATGGCATGGTGGCAGCACAGTGCTATTTTGTTATTATTTGTGTGCTTTCGAGTCATTTCCTTAATAGTGTGTTGCCTGAAGTGTGTAGATGTGTCGCCTACAATCTTGGAAATG
The DNA here is from genome assembly GCA_948472985.1 of Iguana delicatissima. Classification (NCBI taxonomy): domain Eukaryota; kingdom Metazoa; phylum Chordata; class Lepidosauria; order Squamata; family Iguanidae; genus Iguana; species Iguana delicatissima. Next base: position 30,260 of record CAOKZL010001877.1, on the reverse strand, counting down.
TACGTTATTATTTATAAATCATATATTTTTAAAAATATATAAAAGGTTTTCATGAGATACATTGTATCTCCATACATTTTGTTATTACAATTTATGTATATGTCTGTATCTCTTATAAGGGGTTAGTTTAACCTCCGGTTTTCTAGTAAAGCTGAAATTACTGTGTTGTGAAATGATGCGTGTTGAAAAAGTGTGTCAGCAACATGAAAAGTTTGGAAAGCTCTGCCTTAAAGCAACTGTATCATGAGATTTTCTGGGGGCTGAGAGTGAGTGACACACCCAAGATCACCCAGTGGGTTTCCATGGCCAAGCGGGAATCAAACCCTGGTCTCCAGGGTCATAATCCAATGTTCAAACCACTATACCAAGCTGGCTCAGCTTGTATTAGTAGAAGTATAGTTTCCAAGTTGAAGGAAATCATAGTCCAACTATATTCTGCAATAGTCAGACTTCATCTGGAGTACTGCATTCAGTTCTGGGCACCTGATTTTAAAAAGGATATAGATGAGTTGGAACAGGTTCAGAAAAGGGCAACAAGGATGATAAATATGGAGAACAAAAAATATGAAGAAAGGTTGAAGGACTTGGGTATGTTCAGCTTAGTGAAGAGAAGACTGAGGGGTGACGTGGTTGTACTTTTTAAATACTCAAGAACTCTTACAAAGGGGGCAGGCCTGTTCTCTGCTGCCTCAGAGGGTAGGATCAGGTCTAATGGTTTGAAGTTACAGGAAAATAGATTTCAATTGAACATAAGATGGAACTTCTTGACAGTAAGAGTGGTTTGACAATGGAATCAGTTGCCTAGAGAGGTGGCTAGGTCTGCTTCTCAGGATGTCTTCAAAAAAAAAAGGTGGCTAGCTGCCTGCTGGGGATGCTTTAGCTGGAGATCCTTCACTGAGCAGGAGGTTGGACTACATGGGCCATGTCACCTCTTCCAACTCCATGATTCTGTGACTCTATGGAAGACCACGATATAGCTGCTAGACTTAGTCAAGGAAACCATAGCCCTGAGTTTGCAAGACGTGAGCAGGTTTGTTGATAATAGAACAGGTTGAAGGTCTCTCATTCACAGGTCACTATAAGTTGAAAATGACTTGTTGCAGTTAACAATGACAACAAGGTACCACCTAGGCCAGAATAGTTACACCAGCATAATATAAGAACAGGTTTCTGGCCTTGGACTACAGACTCAGCACCTTGGATTCTAGGAAGTGTAGTCCAGAAAATTAACTTTTTCTAACTCTGTTCCTGACTTTCACAGGACTTAGTAAGGATGAAGCAGGTGTAAGGGGGCAACTGAACTTGAGCAAAGCAGTTGAGGTGTAGCCTGTTTAAACTTTTCTCTTCACATTTTTTTCTCAAACAAAACTATGTCTGGCCCTTGGTTGCTTTCTCATTTCTGTGAGAAGCCATTGGCTCTATTACCTTTTACTCTTGTGTGGTAAAAAGCAGCTTGGAAAAGGCATAGCAATGTACAGTGGGCAAACAGAGGAAAGATTACACATTTGTGTACTCAGAAATACACACACACACACACCCCTAATTTGGTTCTAAGATTCTTAAGTTGTAAGTGAGTAGATGAGCTGTAAGGATCCAGTCTTTGGCAAAGTTTTCAGGAGACTACAGTGTATCTGTCTGTCTGTCTGTGTTTGTTTGTTTGTTTCAGGTACTGACTGAGGAGTTGGCACTGTATGGAGGGGATATGCTTCTAGTGAGACAGGAGCCCCTCAGAACAGCTGCCAATCTGCAAAAACAATGGGTAGACTTGGGACTTGCTGTGCTTGGCCGCCACAAAGATCTCCATGGCAAGATGCCTCCTGAGTTGAAAATGCTGGAGGAAGTCAACAGAAACTCCAGCACTCTCTGTGAACAGTATCGCAGAAGGATAGGTGGGGAAAATGGTGAGAAATTGTTTTAGGGCTTGCCCTAAAAGACTTCTTTTCCTAGCAGAACAACTGAAAAAAACTTTGATATGATATGACATGACTTTTTAAGAGTGAAGTTCTAAATATTTTGGAAGCAAGGCCCAGAGTATCATATATACTTATGTGCAAATCAACCTCATGTACAAGTTGAGGGCAGGTTTTGGGGCAAAATTATGGATTTTGATATGACCCGTGGATAAATTGAGGGTCATCCAGTGGAGAGGGGAAAGTTCTTGCACAACCTCAGGAGGCGAGCTGCCCCTGTCCTGCCACTGTTGCCATTTTCCTGCAGAGGCATTCAAAAAGGCTTTTTTCCACTCTACTCAGAGAAGGGGATGGTTCCTTTTTAAATTAAAGTTAAGGTACAATATTAACTCTTACAAAAAAAAAAAGGAACCATCTCCTCTGAATAGAGTGGCAAAAGGCAAGAGCTTAATCCGTCCTAGGAGAATCTAAAAGAAGTGTAGATTCCTTTTACTCTCTCTGCTGTGGTGCTGTTCTAGCCATTTCGAACACCTGGCTGGGAAAGTGGCCCTTCCTCTCAAAGGAGAACTGAAACAATAGAGGGAGTCAGTGCTTCTTTTAGGTTCTCCTGGGACGGACTAAGCCACTCAACTCAAAGGAGAAGATGGTTCCCTTTTTGGTAAGAATTAAGGTGCAATACTTACATTGACCAGTGGATAAGTTGACCCAGATTTTTGGGTTGATTTTTGACTATAATTTTTAGATGTATACATGAGTGTATACAGCATGCACGCAGCAAAATTAAGTGGTATTGTTATTTTATTCATTTATATCCCTCTTTTCTTCCAATAATGGGACTCAAGGCAGCTAATGACATATTTAAAGCAATGCAAATTAAAAACAATACAAAACATTCATAAAAGTAAAAATACAAGGTTTAAAAATAATTAAACAATTTATGAGATTAAAAACATTACACATTAAAAATACTAACCAGCGTACAAACCTTAGAAACAGAACTGCACAGCATTAACACCCCAAGCCTAGTCAGTTTGTAAAAGCCTAATGGCACACAAATAAGTTTTGACCTGCTGACAGAAGAAAGCAACGATGGAGTCATTCTGGCTTCTCTAGGGAGGGAGTTCCCAAGTCTGGGAGCAGCCACTCAGAAGGCCCTCTCCCTTGTTCCCACCAAATGACCCTGAGAGGCTGGTGGGACATAGAGAAGGACCTCTCTGGATGATCCTACAGTTCTTCTGGGCTTATAAAGGAAGATATGGTCCTTCAAATAACTTGGGCCCAAGCCATGTAGGGCTTTATAAGTCAAAACTAGCATTTCAAATTGTGCCCAGGAATGCACTGCCAGCCAGTAGAGTTGTTGGAACAAGGAATTGTGTGCTTCCTGTAATCAACTTCAGTTAACAACCTGACTGAAGCCATTTGGGCTAACTGAAGTTTCTGAGTGCTTTTCAAAGGCAACCACGCATAGAGTGCATGACAGTAATCCAAATGGGATGTAACCAATGCGTGTACCATAATGGCCAGATCTCATTTGTCCACGAATGGATGGAGTTGGTGTGCAAGCTTCAGCTAAGCAAAAGCACTCCTGGTCTCTACTGAAACCTGGGCCTCCAGACTCAGAGGTGAATCCGCTGCATGGGAATTGTAATTCCATATAACATAGGCTGAATCCCTATGCTCAGATCTATCTTTTGCTGACCAGGAGTACCTCTGTCTTTTCTGGATTAAACTTCAATTTGTTGACCTTATCCAGTCCAGTACAGTTGTCAGGAACTTGTTTAGTACAGGAACAGCTTCTTTGGAAATAGGTGGAAAGGAGTAATTGAGCTGAGTACCATCAGCATACTGGTGACACTTGACACTAAAACTCCAGATAACCTCTCCCAGCAGTTTCACATAAAAGTTAAATAGCGTAGGGAACAAGACTGAACCCTGAGGGACTCTACAGGCCAATCGCCAAGGAGTTGAACAGGAATCTCCCAGCACCATCCTCTGAGAGTGACCCTCCAAGAAAGAACAGAGTCATTGTAGGATGAGTTCCATCCCAGCAAGGTGACTCAGAAGGATACCATGATCAATGGTATCTAAAGCCCCTGAGAGAAGTGGCAGAGCTTGGAATGTGTGGAGGGGTGGGTGGGAGAGGGGCGTGGCTATAGCATGAGGGACGTGGCCACTGCACAGGGGTGTGGTGAGGGCGTGTGGGGCACGGCTATGGGCTGGGGCACCCCAGAAACATCGCTGCCCAGGGCAAATTGCCCCCCTGCCCCTCCCGTCCCTATGCAACTGCCTGAGAGGTTCAGCAGAACCAACAGGGGCACATTCGTCTTGTCCAGTTCCCTGTGTAGGTTATCCAGTAAGGCAACCAAAGCTGTCTCTGACCCATAACCAGATTTGAAAACAGACTTGAAATGGATGTAGATAATCTATCTCATCCAGAAAACCCTTGAGTTAAGAATCCAGGATACACTATAGTACCTTGCCCAAAAATGGAAGTGTAGAGATTGGCCTATAGTTATCAAGGATCCAGGGAAGGTTTTTTCAGAAGAAGTCTCACCACGGCCTCTTTCAGGAATGTTGGGACCCTGCCTTGTAAGGAGACATTAATCCTGTCCCTTATCTACTCAGCCAGTCTCCCTCTGGCCTGTTTAATTAGCCAGGAAGGGCAGGGGCCTAGTACACATATGAGGACTTTCACTTCTCCAAGGATCTTGTCCACATTCTCAAGCTGCACAAATTGACAAGTATTCCATCAATATTGGACAAGGAAGAATTAAGGTTACATCCACTAGGACTGTATCAACTTTGACGTCTTAAGTCAGAGTGAATGAGGAATTTCGCCTGTGAAATAATGGGCAAATTCTTTACAGCAGGATGGTGAGTGGCTTACATTCTCCTTAGAGCCAGATTGTAACAGTTGACAACTTGAAAAAGCTATGCTGAATGGTTCTCTGTGGCTGCAATAGTGTTAGCCAAGAAAGGCTTTTTTGCTACCTTTACTGCGCTGCCATAGGCCCTCAAATAGACTTTACCCTGTTTTCAGTCAGACTTGCTCTGCCACTGTCACTCTAGTCTCCATCTTGTTTGTTTCATTGCTGTGAACTCCTTAGAAAATGAAAAGGGATGCTTAGAAGCAATCATGTCTACTGTCTTGGTCATTTTCCCATTCCAGAGATCAACCAGAGCTTCAACAGGTTCACTTGCCAGTGCAGCTGGAAACTTCTCATGAGTCACATCAAGAATCCATCCAGACCCACAAGCCTCCTGGAGTGGATGATCTTGATGGGTCCTCCACCTCTGCAGAGGCTCTGAGTCTCAGAGGTCTAAATCTCACCAAGAAGTGATCTGTTTATGACAACAGAACAGTACAAACCTCCTTTATTCCCAGATTGCCATCATCTCCCCCTCTCCCCAGTATAGAAGACAAGGTCTAATGTGTGCCCAGCAATGTGAGCAGGGACATGTTTAGCACAGGAACAGCTTCCGTGGAAATAGGTGGAAAGGAGTAATTGACTAGTTAGGACAGACCTATGTTGTCATGGCAGACATGAAGCCCTAAGCCACTCCCAGCAAGGTAGCCTCAGCATGGATGTTGAATCCCTCAGCACCACAAGCTGTGGAGACTCCAACACCACCTCCAAGACCATCACAGCTAGTTCAGAAAGGGAGACTATTGAGCAGCAGGGTGGGTGGTTCACCAACAGAATCCCTTATCTGTCCCAGCTACCCACCTTTAAATCAACACTCTCAAACCTTGAAGACTGAAGGATAGAGCACCTGGTCAGGAGAATATTATCCTGACAGAAGTCTACCCTTCCAAGTCTCGCCTGCTACAGCACAGAGAATCCTGGTGGGCAAAACTCAGAGAGATTAACCTCCCCAGCCTCATCCAACTAGGTCTCTGTAATATATGCCAGGTCAACATGTTCATCCAGGATCAAGTCCTGCATGGCAGGTATTTTACCATTCAGGTGACCCGGCATTAAGCAGCAGCATTTTCAGCTAATGAGGATTGCTGCCATGTGTATCCAGATCATTTGAAATGGGAAACAGTTTGGGGAACAGGTAACGCCCTATTGTAAACTCAAGCTCCAAGCTAGTGTGACTGTCTCCCATTTCTGTACCCTATATAACTTGAATGACTGCTCCCTGAGTACCATTGCCTCCCTCCCTTTGTTGGCAACATATCTCCCCTCCCCACAAAAATAGTCAGATGTCTATCCTGACAGAGCAGTGTCTGTAAGCAGGTGAGGTTTTCTTTCCTGCAAAGCAGCAGAAGTACAGCCCCTCACCTTCATATCTCCCCAAAAGAGCAACCCTGCTGGTGGCAAACCTGTCCCCACTTATGTTCCCCGGCCCACAAAGCTAACTCAATCCAGCTGGGGAACCTGCTGGAGACTATTGGCTTGGCCTAAGTCCTGCAAAAAGGCAATTCACTTTACTGTGATGCTACAGTCTCAGAGGGAAGGACAATTATAGGTGGCAGGGGGATCGTAAAGCCTTTTCTGAAGCACTTTTGACAGCAAGTGAGAATAAGATGTCACATTTGGTGCAACTCACTTTCTAAAATGAATAATCAAATGATCAAAACAAGATAGGATGGGATGCTCCTGCATTTTCATTGCCGTTGATGGAATAAACTTGCATATATTGTGGATTAAAACTTTTAAAAGCATGTTTTCTTTGGAGTCAAATATGTTCTTCACATGCACAATAGCAAAAGAAATTGTAACTTTGTGTGCAACACAATTGAGTTGCGCTGTGCTTTAGATAAACTGATTTTTAGAGAAATTGTCAGGGAGGAACCACACCCTCATGCTTAGGCTCAGGAGCTGGCAGTAGTGTGAAGTGGCCCTCAGATGTTGACAGGAAAAAAAACAAAAACAAAACTGTGTATCTAATGGGCACCATGTCTTCCTAAAGTACTGGTGATGGAGCATTGGTCAACAACCTATTGTTTGTTTTTCAAAATGGCCTTACAGAAAAATTAGTTCTTGAAAATGATGTTATTTCATTTTAATGCCTTATATGTTGTTACTGACTTTTAAGTAAATGACAGGAAATGGTAACGTGTAACTCATTGCAACTTCTAAAAACTCTGAATCTGCCTATTGCTGGATATTCAATATGTTTACCCTTGTCTTGAGGTGTTATTTGCCACCTGTTTTTATTCTGCTACCTCATTTTTTGTTTTATATTTTTTGTGTTCTTCAGGGTCTGCCAGGATTTTGACAAGTTTACTTCACAGTTTGGAAGACTGGACGTTTAAGCTGTTAGCTGGCAAACAGAAACATGGAATGCATGAAGCTGACTGGATAAAATTTTTCCAAAATGTTTCTGAATGGCTGGCCCAGATAGATGAACTGTTAAAATTGATTGGTACCAGTGATACACCGGAGGAACGAAAGCTTAGAACATTTAGGACTATACTGTAAGAGCAGAATTTTCTCAGAACTGTCTGTTTTTTACTGTCTTGAGGACTTTCTTTTATCTGGGTGAATTTTTTATGGAAATGTTGAGGTGTCAGAGTCCTGGTGGTGCAGTGGTTAAATGCTGGTACTGCAGCCACAATGTTGTGGGTTTGATTCTGCAGGGCTCCAGGTTGACTCAGCCTTCCATCTTTCCATAGATCAATAAAATGAGTACCCAGCTTGTTGGAGGCAACTAGTGAAATACATGTAAACCACTTAGGGAGTGCTTTGCATTGATAAATGGTATAGGAATGTAACTGCTATTGCTATGTCCCTTCTGAATCCTCAGTTGAAATCTCATGTGTGTCAAGGTATTTGAACAAGTGCTAAATGCAGTCAGCCCTTCACATTTGCAGGTTTCACTTTTGCAGATTTGATTATTCACCAATTATTTGCAGTCACCTCTGCTGCCTCCTTATGCCATTTTTAATAAGGATTGCAAGCCACGTGAGACTGAGAAACTGCAAATGAGGCTTGTGAGTCCCTATTAAAAATGGTGCGGGTCAGCAGTGGTGGTGGCAGTAAGCCTCACCAGCCCCCCACTTCGGCCCTGTGAAGGAACCCTGATGCCTCAAAAGAATCCATGGTGCTTGGATATGGTGATCATACTTCTTTGTGCATTAAATATGGTTTGGGAGGGCCTAGAGTTATTCACGATTTTTCCACTTTTACAGGGGTCCTGTGCCCCTAACCATAGGAACTGTGGAGGGATGACTGTAGTTTTTTAAAGAATGCTGAAGTCCAGACACATTTGTCCTGTACTGAAAAGCAAGCAAAGGACCTTTAGCTTCCTCTTCCACTGTGAACAGTAAGAAGGTTTGCCAGAGCTCCCTCTTTGTGCATCTCTTTGTACGTCTCAGAGAATCTCCATTGTTAAACACACTGGGACTTAGGTTAAAGTTAAAGCTCTGCCTTTGTCACAGCTTTAGTGTATACATGTAGCAGAGTGAGGTGCTGGAATATACAGCATCACTTTAGACTCCTGGCATGAGATTGCAAGTTTTAATGCTCTACTTTTTTTAAAATGCCTCACAAACAGAAATCTAGCACAGTAGGCAAATGGGTGGGATAGAATCACTCTTTGTGCTTTAGTTTTCTGTTTACTGGATTGTTCATAAGATTATTAGTTTTTATATGAGGATGCTTTCCAAAGCAGCACCGTCTAATATAATCTGAAGGATTAACATCCCATAATACATAATAATGGGAGAGCTTGCTTGTTACTACTAACAATAGGGAAAAAGGAGTTTAAAGGGTACTTTGGCTGCATCAAGGATGAAGGTGGGAGAAATCACCTGAAGGGGATAATATAATATCTTGGGATTTCTGAGGTTAGGCAAAAATCAGCCACCTGTCCTTCTATTGCTGTATTGGTGAAGTTGGTGGTTTATTGCTGAAATTGGCTGTCACTGTTGCATGAAGAATTTACACTGCAGTTTCATGAAGAAAGAGTAGGCCATGCAAGTTTCACTGTAATCTCTTTAAGACCAAACTAGATGAGATACAAGAACCCTGTGTATTTTCCCCCACGAATGGGAAAGCCACTTCAGAGAGTCCATCTCTGAGAAGATGGATGACAGGAAGAAAAAAAATCTAAGCAGCCCTTCTTTCTGCCACTCTTGTGCTGTCAAATGCAGATCCCTGAAACAAGGAGCAAAACTGGGCATGGGTGTAATGTGTACTTTGTGCCTTAGAGATCATTCTTATAGGTATGTCTCTTAGCCAGTGTGGGAGACTGTTTGCTCTGAGCAGAATCTGTGGATTCTCTCAGCCCATTTCAGTCATGATTTTATAACAAGGATAGGACACTGTGAGGTATGCAGGGCCATTTTTCATCTCCATGCCCCAATAGCAGGCTATGATGATGTGTGTGAGGCAATCTGGAAATCATCTGGTGTCACTTCTAATTTGCTTTTGGCCCCAAATTGACTGTTTTATTCAGGTGGTTTGAGAGATTGTAATCAACTCAAACCACTGTATTTTTTAACAGTTTTGCGGTGGTGTGGCAATTAGGGGATAATTTTTACTTGATTTTATTTTTAAGTTGATGGAAGCCCAGGAGCTTTGGGGTGCCTTGTAGGGCTTGGGCTCTCCAAAAATGGGGTTGGAGGCTGCTGATGGCCCACAGGCCACTTTTGCCTCACTCCTATTTTAGAAAATAGGAATCTTTGATTTAGGAAGTTTGACCATGATTTGTTGACTGTTTCTCTTAAGGATAGCACCAGAAGATTTGTTCAGGAAGATTCAGCAGTGGATCCTGACAACAACTAGTGGTTCTGAAAAAGAAGTTGTTCAACTCACACAGGAAGTATGTACCGTATGCCTGTATTCCTTATGTTCCATTAGCAGGGTAATTAAAGTTGGAGGCAGTACTTTACTCTTTAACATTTGTGTGTGTGGGAAGGAGGTGTTCTGCTGTTTTGTTTTCTCTGTGTTGAGAGAGAGACTGAAATGCTCTGGTCACAGCTAACAAAGCCATGAGGCAGATGTATTCTACCTTTCTGAAAACTGATTGGAAAGGCTAGTGTACCAATTATATGTAGAGAGAATGGATGGTTTCTTCCTTCAACGGGTGGTTTGGAGACACAGTCTGGTTTAATTATTATTTCTCACTCTGCAGCATACAGTCGGGGGATGATTGATAAGACTGATCTGGGAGGCAAAATTAATGATTTCTCTGCATAGTGATCAGCATTGTTTAGGGCTAGGGATGGGCCAACCGAATCCTGAACAAGGATTCGAGATTCGGGGATCCAAATCCCCTCACCAAAACAGGCAAATTGAATCTCTTGAATCCTGCCACTGCCTTCTCCCACCTGCCACAGGCCCGATCTGGCCCAAGGCAGGCGAGAAAAGATGGCGGAGAGTATGATCGTGCGCTGCCCACTCTGCTCTCGCCCACCACAGGCTGGATTGAGCCCGGGGCAGCTGAGAAAAAGTGGTGGAGAGTGTGATCATGTGCTACCCGCTCTGTTCTCTCCTGCCACAGGCTGGATCAGGCCCAGAGCGGGTGAGAAAATGTGGCAGAGAGTGCTATCATGCTCTGCCTGCTCCGCTCTGGCTTGCCACAGGCTGGATCGGGCCCTGGGCAGGTGAGAAAAGGTGGCAGAGAGCACAATCATGCTCTGCTCGCTCTGCTCCCGCCAGCCTATCCTATCATGGGGTCTTCTTGTCAGGAGGGAGCCTGCCTTTCCTTCCCCTGTGGATGAGTTGATGTGACTTGCCCAAGGTCACCTAGTTGGGTTTCCATGGTTGAGAGGGGATCTGAACCCTGGTTTCCAGAGTCATAGTCCATCAGTCAAACCATATTGACTTACTTTGGTACCAGGCATTATTCTGACGTGCAACTGCATAAATTTTGTGGAGCAGGATAATAAAATGTGCCATAGAAAGTAGATTTTTTGTGCAATTGGAATATGAGATTTAGTTAGAAATGAGGTCATTTCTTAAATAAATGAGAATAAGATGATGAAATGGAAAACTGAAAATTGAAAAGACTACTGTCTCCTATCAGTCTCCATAAGCTCATTTGACTAGTATATAACAGTATATTATAAGGACCAACTATCTGACTGTCTCATCTGTGACAAGGGAGAATTCATGCATAAAGCCTCGCTGCTTTGTGTTACTGCAGATATTGTCTGTTGCACCTAGCACCCTAGTTCAAAAGCACTTTTCAGTAGAAGTGATTTCTTTACCTTGATTTATAAACACTTTTTAAAAAAGATTTGAAACATTCAAGATTTGTGAGATTCGTGGATTCCCAAAACCTTGCAGGTATTCGGATCCAGATTCGGATTCAGAAAATTCTGGATTCATCCCATCCTTATTTAGGATATTCTCCTATATTTTTCTTTTTTAAAAAAATATCTAAAAATATTGAACAAGTTGAGAGTTGGAACTGGAACCAAGAGGAAAAAAAATAGAGAGGCTATTTTTTTCAGACACAATAAAAAGCAAGAAGAATCTAGTTTTTTCCCCAGTGGGAAATCATCTCTGAAATATTTTTGGGAAATCATAGAATCATAGAGTTGGAAAGGGCCCCATAGACCATCAAGTCCAACCTCCTGCTTAGTGCAGGAAATCATGCTAGACTATCCCCAGCAGCTAGCTGTCTAGCCTCTTTTTGAAGACATCCAGAGAAAAGAGACCCCCCACTTCTCTAGGTAATTCACTCTAATGTTGAACATCTCCTTCTGTCAAGAAGTCCTTTCTAATATTCAATCGAAATCTATCCTCCTGCAACTTAAAATCAGTATACCCAGTCTTATCCTGTGGCGCAACAGAGAACCAACGTGCACCATTCTCTTTTGGAGACAAAGAGCTTTATTGAAGATTGGTGCAGCATCCTTTTTTGATTATTATTTTTTTAATCTTGAATTGGTTGCACAGTTAATTCTAGGCAGGAACAGAGTTTAGGATTTTTTTTTCTTTTGTACAACTCCCAGAATCTCTTAGCTAACATGGTGGCCATGTTGGCCAAGGATTCTGGCAGTTGTAGTCCAGAAAGCTTTGAGCAGCAATCCCTACAAAGTGTTATTTTAAATAATGCTACATAACCACCTTCATAATAAGGACACAAACAGATTGTGCTACAGCAAGTCTTGGGCCAACCTATTATGCTGAACCCCACAGCTGTGCAGCTGGTTGTGCAGTGGACACCATGGGTTTGAGCTCTCCCTCATTGAACAGTCAATTAGCTCTCTACCTACCTGATCAAAGGCATGTGTGAGAGAGAGCTTTCTATGTGCTTGCAAAATTATTGGCAGCATTGGGATGGTATTTAAAGAACATCTTGAGAAAGTGAAATCACTTGTGTATTGATTTTTATATTAGCGTAGTGCCCCAGAAAGATTCCAGCCATAAGTTCTTTTCTCTTCCCCCGCCAAAAAACCCCACAGAATGCTTCTCTGTTCACTGTGCCTGAAAATGGGGCTGGGGGAAAAAAAAGTGTTTTTGCAAGTGACTATCAACACTCCCCTTACTACTCTGCTCAAGTGCTAGATGTTAATGTTTGCTTTTTCACATTCCCATTCCACTTCTGTGTCCAAGATTATGGCTTACTCTCTGCTTGTTGCTCCAGTTGGCCATTTTATGGAGCTCTCATCCAAGTTGCCAGTGACCAGCAGCTTAAGTCTTTCTATCTTGCATGAGCTTGTGCCAAAATTAAAGGAGGAAGATGCTGAGCGTCTGGGTTAACATGTGGTAAACAAGACTGTAGACTGTCAACAGTTTTAAGGCTTTGTCCAATTGCTGTGTTATGATCTACAACTAATTTACAACCCGATCTAAGACTGGTCACAGCATGAATACCACAACAGATTTTTTTGGACAGGTTAAGAGAGGAAAAGAGAGTGGAAGATGTGTGGATGAAAGATTTAGGTAGTTACAGTAATGTTTAAAGAATCTGTAGGATAAATAAAGTGAACCTAATTGCAGGTTAGGAAGATCAGAACCTCGTAGATGCAAAGCTGGAAGCCATTGTTTCAAGAGAAGGAGTCTCCTTCTTCCTTTCTAGATGATCCTCAGAATGAAGAGTACCAGCTGGGACCATGACTGTGTTCAGTGTTGTCATGATGTTTACAGGCTGCCTGTCTGCATATTTACTTGGAATTAAGAAGTAAATCAATGGGATTTGATTCTCCATATATTTACTTTGGATTACAGTCCTAGCATTCATGTTGTGAGTTGAGAGATCTTCAATTTCCCTTGCTTTATGATTTCTGCAGCTGAATGACTTCCATAGTATTCTGAGCAAGTGGATGGTGAACTTACTGATTCACATGGTGCCAGACTTCACTTCGTGCAATACCCTCCCCTTGACTGAAGCAGAAGCTGCAAGGCAGGCAGAACAGAAGATGCTGAACATTTTCAGTCTGGAAATAGAAGCCACAAGTCTGGCTGCAAAATTGAGCAAATTCTCCTGTTATATGGTCAGGTATTGTTGATTTTTCTGAACTTCCTCTGCTTCTTAAGATTAAGAATCCTGTTGGTTTGTCCAACTAGAAAAGAGCTGTTGAATCGATTGTTGAATGTTGAGTCAACACATGATTAAATCCCGCTGATTTAATGGAACTGCTCTAGTGGGGACTAACAGTAGGATTTAGGCCAAGATCATTTTATGAGGCTTGAGAAAAGCCTGTAATGAAATAACCATGTATCAGTGGCCTTGAGGAACAATGGGAACTAGTTTGAATTTAGTACACCATGTGATGTCTAAGTCTCAGCTTCCTGTGTAGTAAATACAGCAGAGTTCCTGCCCTGGAACCTTAACTGACATATTGAATAGAGCCTAAGTGGTCTGTAATTTTTTTCCATAAATGCATTGATGAAGTGGGCTATAGTCCATCAAAGCTCATGCTATAATATATGTGTTAGTTCTGAATATTCACAAGAATTTCTTATTTATAGTACATGTTAGTAATAGTGTCTACCTCACAAGGCTACTGGAGGATGAATTCTATGTGACCTCTTATACAAGCTTCGTTAGGACTCGATGGCCTTTCTTGGCCTTCTCCATCTTCGTTCTTCAGCCCACCAGTTCCTTGTTGATACTGGATGGGTGGTGCAGATAAGAGAAATCATGTTCAAATCTTATTTCTATATTGCATTTCTGTGTTGAAATTTCTGTGATATTACCAGCTGATGTGAGGCAAACAACACTCATGCTCAGGATGGCAGGAGGATAAATCCACATACCATTGGGTTTGATCCCCTCATGCCAGCCAATGCAGGAGCCAGCCAATGCAGGAACTCCATCGCTATTTGGACAGGTTTTCATTCTCCTTCCTACCAGCCACATGCTTTTTCCTATCTAATCATCATTTGTCTAGCATGTAATTTACCATATTTGCCAGCATATAAGACATACTTTTTTCCTGAAAAATAATGCTTGAAAATCTGAGATTTTGCAACATAATGCAAGCTGGAAATCAAAGTTCAAGTGAGAAAAAATCAACAGCAATTGCTTCAGATCACTGTGTTGAAAGTGGAGATTCAGCACCTGGGATGGAATTCATGTTGTAGCTAGCACAGAGATGATTGGTAGAGCAAAGGCATTGCAAGCTTGCCAAATGATGGATGTTTCAGGTCACTGGGAAATCCCCTTTCTCTTATGCTCAACCTTTGATAATGGAATGCTTAAAAGTGCTGATACTCAACATTCAGCAGCAGCAGAAGGCAGCAACAACACAAGCAGCACAGGGCATTCAGCAACTGCAGCAGTCAGTTCCTTTGCAGCCCCAGTATGCTAAGACGTCCAAGTCTGAAATGCATGTTAATGCTAATAAATTGCAGACATTGATAAAGGAAGTGATAATTAAAGAAATAAATTGATTATTAAGTCTATGCAGTGAAAATCAATTTAATATGATAGATCTAGCATCCAGCACAACTATAGTGAATTATAACCTAATGAATTATTTAATGCAGATGAATATACAAAACATGATTTAGCTGCAAAATTGATTAAAAATGAATTGATTAAATACTGACAGACAAAGACTGATGAATTCATGAACAGGAAACAAAGAAATACTGAAAGATCAAAGTACTGAAGCAAATGAACCAGTTAACTTTAGTAAGGAGTGTGGGTGGAAAACATCAAGAATATGTCAAGAAGAGGATTCTAAAGGAGAAAAGAAATGTACAAAAAAGTTTAAGCATCTATATGAGGAAGGAGAATCAGAAATAAATGAAAATGAGGAAAAAGAATAAGATGAATATTTAAAGAGTAGTGAAAAGAGGACTCATCAGATTTTGATTCAGATAGCGAAACTGTATTAGCAACACTGTTTTCAATGGAAAAGTTTAGGAGCTTGATGAAAAGAATATTGTAAAAATTAGGTTTGGAAATGGGTAAGAGTGAAGGTCAGGCTGATAATGATGAGAGAAAAGATGAATTTAGAGTGGCATCAGTGTTAAAGAAACCAGTGTCAAAATCAACAGAAGTTCCATGGCCAGATATGTTTAAGGATGCAGTGGAACTGAAATGGGAAGCCCCATTGAACACAAAAAGGTTAATGTCTTTCAGTAATAGGCTATAGATGTTAAAGAAAAAGGACATGGAGTTTCTTAAAGTGCCAGTTGTGGATGCCTCCATTGCAGCCCTTATTTTGGGAGCAACTGCCCTGGAGAAGGGTGATATGGTCTTAAAGGAAATACATGAGTTTAGGGCAGAATCAAGTTGCATGAAACATCAGCATTAGTGATAAGAAGCTCAACAGCAGTTTTGGTGTTTGCTAGGGTAGCTATCTTCTGGTTACAGGATGTGTTAGACAAGTCATCATATCAGCAGAATAATAAAGTCCTTGGAAGAGTTCAAGGAGTTCTAAGGTCCATAGCAGATTTAGGGCATGATTCAGTAGCGTACACAGCCAGAAATATTACAGCTGCCACAATAGCTCAAAGATCACTTTGGTTGTGGCACTAGAAGACAGACCAAAAGAAAGAAATAACTTGCATACATGAAATAATTTAACATACGTGCCATTTAATGGAGGTCTGTTGTCTGGAGTTAAAGCACTGGAAGAAAGCTCTTTTAGAGGCTAGGGACAAAAAGCAAGTCATTCCAACTATTCAGAGAAAAAGAACTGAGAGAAAGCCATGTGGAGGGACTTTTTCTTCCTTTTGAGGTGCAAGATCATATAATAGGGAGTCGGACTACAACCTTAACAGATGCTAATAGAATCAGAATAAGCCTCAGTTTAAAATGCAGAGATTTCAACAAATGAGAAGCAGAGTAACCCACTCAGTTAGAGGTGGGAAACAGCAATTCTAGGTGGATAAATAGCCAAGTGTGGTGAGGGGTGAGGAGACTGAATGGCTTTGGTCCAAGATAACATTGGATAACTGGGTGTGATTGATATGGTTATTCATGGGTATAAGATTAAATTTGCAAAGAAGCTATGTAGCAGATATTTCCTTTCTTCAGTTTGAAAGCTTAAGGAGAAACAGAAGATAGTTAATCAAGAAACAGATCTCTTACAAGTTGGGGCGATACAGGAAGTACAGGAAAACAGCAGTTTAAAGAGAGAGCCAGTGGCACATGTTAGATATTAGAAGAGCAGTGAAAGAGTACATCAGAAGAACAAGGGAAATTAGATATACAGAGGCTCTTTTTGTGTTTTTCCATTTGAAGATACTTAGGAATAAAGCTTCAAAACAAATGATAGGTAGCTTAAAGCTTAAATTTTCTTACATATAATTATGTTAATATATTGAGACTAATATGTGTTTGGCCACACTTGATTCATTCAGTGGCAATGAGCACGATGTATACAACATCAGCATTTTTAAAGGAAGTGTGTAGCTCTGCAGGATGGAAGGAGTCTTCCACTTTTGTGAGGCACTATAAAATAAGTATAGTTTAGCACAAGTTGCAGGCAAGGCTTTATAATTAAAACTGTTAGTAAGGGAGATATAGTCGATGGATGCAACAGAAAAAGATCTGTACTCTTGCCTGGCCAGCTGGCATGTGGAGAAAGCCTAAGTGTGTGGATGGACCTCGTGCCATCCAAGAATGACTATTCATAGTAGGTGCCAACCTCTCAATTTTGCTGAGATTGAAGTTTTTGCTTCAGCAGCTGCTGCCTTTGGTGGACTGTAACTGCTTAGGTAAGTGAGACAAATTGCTTAGGGCTCACTAAGTGGGGTGCACAGGAGGCATAGCCTAGAATGGTACTACTTTGTTACATCCCCAAAATTTTGAAATTTCCAGGGTATAAGAGAAAGTATCTGATTGGTCTGGTTTTGCCTTGATTACCTAGATTTCTTTTTTTGTAGTCTTTAGAAATTATTGTACTGGTTTCCTGAGACTAGCCCTGGCCCAGGCATCTTTCATATTTCTGTGACTGGGTCCTACAGTTGTATCATTGAGAGGCCACAGGAATTGTATAAACTGAAATAAATTGTGGGAACACTGGAAAAAAGGAAGTCATGAATATGCTCATTCACTAGAATAATGCTTATTATCAACAAAGACTTATTTTCCAAAAAGGGACTTTTTTTCACTTTATTATTAGTAGGAACGATTTGTATTGCACAACAAAATACACAGCACCAATAATCTTTATGAAGTTCATATTATCCCTATATTTCCAATGTGAGTGATGAAATTAAAATAAAAAGACTTGTCTGTGGATACTTAGTAAACTCATCATAGAGGTGAGATTGGAAACAACAGAAATTATCCTGCCTTGCATGAAGTGTGGTTTTGCTGACCTGCACTTTTCTTGTGTTTACCAATTACAAATGCATTAGGTAAACATGGCAGAGAGAGCCAGAAGAGAATTAATATAGGAATGTTATGTCTTGACACGATGTTATAGGCTGAGTGACATTATCTGTTTCCTCAGCTGTTGCAAGGAGATGGTTGCATCAATAACACGCAAGAAAAGGGCTGCTTTTGAATTAGATGCAGACTATGAGCTGCAACAGTTGGAGAAGATTAAGGTATGTAAGACCTAGTGCACTGCTCTAACTTTCCTTTTTAAAAATCTTTTTAAAATACAAATTTTACATCTTAATTGAAGTATAATAAGGAAAGGTTTTTATATATATTCATTTATAAGAGATATTTAGCCCTTATAGAATTATTTTAAAAGGGCCAGACACTGGAAAAGTTTTATTTACCATTTCTCAAGAGAATCTACACTATTCACTTAAATGTAGTTTGTGAGTAGGCACTCACATTCATGCACGAGATCACTGCATCGATATCACTGTATAAGAGAAACATCTCCATACCTTTTTTAACGCTATATTGAAGATGAACTTTCAATTGACTCCAGAGATTTCTCTCCCTGTACGGATGACATCTACTGGATATGTAGACAATCTCAGTACCGAGGAGAAGATTCAACAAGCTACCATCGGTATTGAGATGAAACAGAGAAACGATCTCATGCTCCAAGGTCAAAGTTATCTCCAAGTCCTTTGTGTCACAGAGAGTTGCCTGCAATATCTAGACCTACACATGACAGGGACACGGAGAGGATTCACCAACATTCTGATCGCAGCACGCTCTCTCCTGAGGGAGTGAGAAGCTCTCAGTACTGATCTCCTAGATACTACTGCGAGATCTCCCTCCATGTCTGAATTGGATGAATCTCATGCATTGTATGTGACTGAGCATTTGAAAACTAATTTTGTGTCGACAACAGAACACATCACCAATTGATGATGTTCGATTCTTCTCAGATCTGGTTCTGAGAATGTCCAGAGAACCTTGAACCTCTAGGCCAAAATAGACAAAGAAGATCTTCAGGATCCTATATTTCTTCTTCGTGGTCTCTGTGCCTCATACATTAGGAGCTTTTGCGCCTGCAACAAGCTTGCGTTCGGAAGATTCTAGAGCTCGTTAGCTTGGCGGGAACTCCTTTTCCACCCCGGTACTGCGCATGCTCCTCCTGCTGAGCAACAGTCTCTCCTCAGTTCTTTCTTGTCTGCCTCAGCGTACAGAAGGGTCTCTCATTGGCTTGTGCTTTTCTTGTGCTTCGTTGCGATTTTCTCGGTTTTTTTGACTTCGGATTGGATTTTAACTACCCCTCTCGGCTTTTGGATTTGTCTTGTTGTGGATTTGATTGGCTTTGACCCATTTCTGGACTGTTTACGGCTTTGTATCTCGGACTCTGTTTTTGGCGCCCTCGGACTTCTTTGCCTTGCCCTTCACTTGTGTATGTCGGCGTTGTTCAAAAACTGCACCTCCTGTGGAAGGAAGGTTGCCCTTTCCGACCGGCATTCCAAGTGCCTCTTCTGTTTGGGTGAGGGACGTATTGTCCAAGCCTGCCCCATTTGCAGGGAGTTTACTCACTAGACCCTTCACAACAGGGCCGCGAGGCTTAAATCCCATTGTTGGGAACAATCTTTGCGGGCGCAAACCCCCGATGGCCGAGAGACGTCCAACCTCCTCTTCTTCTTCGGCAGCGGCGGTGGCTGCCATGCCCTCGATGTCATCCGGTTCGGTACTGGGCTCGGTACCGATCATGAAGTTGCTGAGAATACCGAGGATCTCAGCAACTCGGGCACGTGAGGACCCTGCGGGCTCGCAGGCCTCCTCCTCCTCCTCCAGGCCACTCACCCCGGCCCAAAAGAAATGCCCCCCCACCGAAGGGGCGGGGAAGGAGAGGAAGAAGAAGAGGAAGGAGAAGCAGCACTCTCCACCTACCGTGGTGTGACCCCCGACTCCACCACCCACCCAGCCCGCCGAGGAACCTGAACCGATGGAGCCCCCTGAGAAAGAGGAGCCTCCGGAGGAACAGGAAATCCTCAAGGTGTCGGATGAGGAGCAGGCCGTGCAGGCTTTGCCCCCTCATCCTCCCAAGCTGACCGCGGAAGATTACCCCGCCAAGTCGCCGTCCACCCTCGGCAGACTGCCGAGAGAAGGCTGCGGTCAGACAGCGCCCAGCCTCTTGACACGACGAGTCCTGCTCGCTGGAGCAGCGGGCCAGACCTCCATCCCCACGCTATCGGGAGATGCGCCTGGAAAGGATTCGCTCGGGTGAGAGCGCCTACTCTCCTGCCTACCTTGGACGGTACGCCCAGGAGCAGGTGTGGCACGACCGGCTGGCTCGTACTACTCGTACTCGCCATCCTACAGGGACCGGTACCATCCAGATCCGCGGTACTGGTCACCTCGCCGCAGGTCTTGCTCGCCACAGCGGGAGGATTACTACCCCCGCTATGAATGGTCACCACTGTGTCGATCGACGAGTCACCGTAGGTCCCGGGAGCCGTTACCCCGCTACAGGGCTGTTTCTCCACCCCCGCGGACGACAGCCACAGCTACCCGCCCGGCGCCACAGTCTACCGTGGCCCAATAGGCGGTGGCTGCAACGTCTACTACGCAGGTGGCACACCGTCCTAAGCCCGTGGTCGTGCCCCTGCAGGTGACTCCAGTACCGGGCACGACATCGGCCGCACCAGTATCGACACAGCCTGCAGCTCCAGCAGTCACCCTGGCACCTTCGGCCCGTAGGCCGGCTGAGGAGAAGGAGGCGGAGAGGTCGCCAACTCCATCTGGCGACTCCTATGACTCAGACTCCGACTCTGCTGAGTCCACCCCTTCTTCTCATGAGTCCCCACCGCTGGTTTTCGGGAAGCCAGGTCCGGAGTCTGCACCGGAGGATGTGCACCAGTTCTCTGCGATCCTCCTCCGGATGGCCACAACCCTTGACCTCAAGGTGACCGAGCGTGCTCCGCAAGCCCAGGACCCGGTCTTCCAGTACTTGGAAGCCCGCCCACCATCGACCGCGCTGCTGCCGTTCCTCTCAACTCTGGTGGAAGCGATGAAGCAGCCGTGGGTGAAGCCGGCGTCAGCACAGCCTATTCCGCATAGGCTGAAGCACCTGTACAGGACGCAGAAGGAGAACACGGAGTTCCTCTTCAATTATCCTGTACCAAACTCCATCGTGGTCGAGTCAGCCCAAACGAAGGGAGGTACTCGAGCGCACACCACCCTTCTGGACCGAGAAGGACGGAAGCTCAGTGCCTTCGGCCGTAGGTTCTATTTGGCATTGTCCCTGGTGGCCAGGATGGTGAACACAATGGCTTGCCTCGCGGCATACCATTGGAACCTCTTCGACTGACTCGCTCCACTGCTCGCTGACCTGCCGGAGGAGTCACGCACCTCAGCCACTCAGATCTTTGGCGAGGCCGTTGTGCGGCTACCCAGCAGATCGCCACCTCGAGGCATGCCATGGAGGCCGCCTCGAGGGTGATGGTCGGTGCCATAGCCCTCCGACGCCATGCATGGCTCCGGTCCTCTAGGCTTCAGGAGGACAGCCGTTGACAGATTGAAGATCTTCCGTTCGACGGTGAAGGGCTTTTCCACACCTCCACCGACGAGGCTATGGATCACCTTGTCAAGGCCCGGCTGACTGCGAAGAAGATGGGCATAAACCAGCCTGCCCACTCTCGCCGCACCTTCCAGCCGAGGCCTTCGTGGAGAAGGTCCTCCTCCTCATCGGCGTACTAACCGCGGTCCCCGCGGTCAACCGCTTCGAGGCCATCGACGTCTTCGGCTTCGAGGAGGCTTCCTAGACGGCGTCCGTTTTCGTCGTCGAAGAAGTCGTCCTCCGGAGCGAAGTCCCGTTTTTGATGGTCTCTGCAGGACTCCACCCATGCCATCCTTCGCCCTTCTGGTAGACCTGATCCATCACCCGAGCCTGGCCAGGCACCTTGATCACTGGCAGGAGATCACTGTGGACTCCTGGGTACCTACCATTGTCCACCTGGAGTATGCCATCGAGTTCCAGGATTCCGGCACGGGGTGTCTACTACTCCACCCTGGCTAGCTCGGCTCTACTGGAAGAGGTCTAGTCCCTCCTCGAAAAGGGAGCGATCGAGAGGCTCCCACCTTCAGCCAAGACCGCCAGCTTCTACTCGAGGTACTCACGGTGCCGAAGGTGGACGGCTCCCTGCTGCCCATCCTAGACCTCCAAGGGGTGAACTACTACATCTGCCCCAAGAGGTTCAAGATGGTCACGTTGCCCTCGATCCTCCCCTTCTTCCGGCGAGGAGACTGGTTTGCGTCCATAGACCTCAAAGACGCCTGTTTCCACATCTTGATCCACCCGCAGCACAGGAGATACCTACGGTTCGCAGTTGACAGCACCAGCTACCAGTACCGGGTGCTGCCATTCGGTCTTCCCACCGCACCACGGGTGTTTACCAAGTGCATGGCTCCGGTCTTGTCCTTCCTGCGGACGAAAGGCGTCTCCGTCTACCCTTACCTGGACGATTGGCTATTGGTGGCATCCTGCAAACAGAAACTGTACAGAGACATTCATCGGACTTTGTCTCTTCTCACTCGGCTCGGACTCAGGGTCAACCCCAAGAAGTCCCACCTCGAGCCCACCCGGGTTCTCGACTTCATCGGGGCGACCCTCAATTTGGTATCGGCGAGGGCCTTCCTACCGGACGAGAGGGCACGGACGCTTTGTTGGGCAGCGTCCGCCGCCTTTGAGGCTACGACGATGTAGTGAAGAGGATTCAGCAGCTCCTCGGCTACATGGCCTCAACCACCGCCATATCCTACCACTCTAGGTTACACGCACGGCCCCTCCAGCACTGGTTCATCAGGGCCTTCGATCCACTTTGGGACGAACAGCGCCGCCGATACGGCTTGCCCCAACAGGTTCGTCGATCGCTCCTGTTGTGACAGGTGTACAGGAACCTCTTGTCAGGCATGCCGTTCCGCGAACCCAAGCCATCGGTCAAGGTAACGACGGATGCCTCGCTCTTCAGCTGGGGAGCGCACACCGGCGATCTCTGGGTCCAAGGCCGGTGGATGGACGAAGAGCTGTTCCTCCTCATCAATGCTCTCAAGCTGCTGGCTATCCACAAGGCCCTGAGAGCGTTCTGACACCTGGTCATGGGCTGCACGGTGTTGATCCTCACCGACAACACAACGGCGGTCTGCTACTTGAACAGGCAAGGAGGGACTCATTCCACCACACTGCTGGGTATTGCCCTCGACCTCTGGAACTGGTGCGTCCTGCTCCAGATACACCCTGTGGCGGTTCACCTGGCTGGGCAGGAGAACACCACAGCGGACGCCCTCAGCAGGAACACCACTTCCCACCACGAGTGGTCCCTGTCCGACAAGGCCTTCCGGATGGTTCGAGACCGATGGGGCGAGCCGACCATCGACCTCTTCGTGACCAGCCAGAACGCGAAGTGCCGCTGATTCTGCTCGAGGGCCGGCCACGATCGCCACTCCATCGGCGACGTGTTCCAGTTCCCGTGGGACGAGGGGTTGATCTACGCCTTCCTTCCGTTCCCGCTCCTGGACCGCGTGATCGCAAAGATCATCGCGGACCGAGCAGACGCGATCCTCGTGGCACCGGACTGGCCGAGGCAGCACTGGTTCAGACCCCTGATTGAGGCCGCCCGGGGCAGGATTCTCAGGTTTCCGACGGTACCGGACCTGCTGCCCCACTCCAACAGGCTGGTGTTGCACTCAGACTTGCCAGTATTGGCCCTCCATGCCTGGAGGATATCGCCCTAGACGACCCTGCCATTGGGAACGTCTTGACCGCAGCCAGGAAGGAGCCCACATGAAGGAATTACCACTACAAGTGGCAGCGTTTCGTGGCCTTCGCCAAGGAACGTCGAGAGCTGGCATCACCCATCAACCTGCGTACCGTCCTCCACTTCCTGCTGCACCTCCAGCAACAGGGCCTGGCCTTCCCGTCGCTCAAGGTGTACCTCGCCACGATCGTGGCATACCAACCGCCATCATCTCATCGGCCACACTCTTCAGGAACAGTACCATCAAGCAGTTCCTGAAGGGCCTACAGCACCTCTACACGCCGGTATCGCCGCCGCTACCGCCGTGGTCGCTATCATTGGTGCTGTCGCAGCTGACAAGGCCGCCCTTCGAGCCCATGGCTACGACGGATGACAGGCTGCTCTCAATGAAGACCGCATTCCTAGTGGCTGTCACCTCTGCCAGGCGGGCGGGAGAGTTGACGGCGCTACGGTGCGATGAGCCATACCTGGTCTTCCATCGCGACAAGGTGGTCCTCCAGCCTGACATGCCGAAGGTGGTGTCCAGCTTCTATCTGAGCCAGGACATCATCCTGCCGGCCTTCTGTCCTGACCGGACTACACCTCTGGAGCAGTCCCTCCACTCCCTGGATGTTTGTAGGACGCTGGCTTTTTACAAAGACAGGACTGCGGCCTACAGGCAGACACCACATCTATATGTCTGCTATGGCAGGCGCCTGAGAGACCACAAGGTATCCACCAGCGTTTCTCCAGGTGGGTGGTACAGACTATACATCTGGCGTACACGCTTGCCAAGAAGCCTCCGCCAGACCTTCTTCGGGCTCATTCCACCTGAGCCGTGGCGACATCTGCTGCCCTCCTGCAAGGCGTCAATCTGTCGGAGCTGTGCCGTGTGGCGACCTGGTCCCAGCCATCGACCTTCGTCCGCCACTACAGGCTCGACTTCCGTTCCAGGAGAGATGCTCGATTTGGCCGTGCTGTGCTGGCTTCTGTCCTCTAGGGTCTGGGACCTGACCCACCATCCTGCCGGTAAGCTACACAGTCTCCTCATGTATGAGGCACAGAGACCATAAAGAAGAAGAACAGGTTGCTTACCTGTAACTGTGGTTCTTCGAGTGGTCATCTGTGCCCTCATACATCCCCGCCCTGCCTTCCCCTCTTTTTCAGGTCCCATCTTGTTCGGCGGACCAGAACTGAGGAGAGACCGTTGCTCGGCGGGAGGAGCATGCGCAGTATCGGCGTGGGGGAGGGGTTCCCACCAAGCTAACGAGCTCTAGAATCTTCCGAACACTACTGCGCAGGCGCGAAAGCTCCTAATGTATGAGGGCACAGATGACCACTCGAAGAACCACAGTTACAGGTAAGGAACCTGTTCTTCAAGACAGAGCATTTGCAAAACAGAGCACCTGTGCCATCCATCATTGCACCACTGCCTTACCTGTTGAAGAAAGTCAAGAAATCTTGGGATACACCGTCTTCTGTTCCTTCCACATCTAAGAAGGTGGAAGCACTGTATGTACTGTCTGATTGAGAATGATCAAGAATGGCTAACTCAACATCCAAAGCCAAATTCAGTAATTATTGATGCAGCTCAATCCAGATAATCACAGAAGCTACATGTGTCACCAATTGATAGAGAAGAAAGGAAGCTGGATAATTTGAGGAAGAAAGCATCTTCAAATGCTGCTTTGTTATTCAAGATATCAAACTATGCAGCATCTATGGGTGCCTATCAACAATTTCTGTGGACAAGAATGAAAAGATTTATAGATACGCTTCCAGAGGAGGAAAGAAAGACTGCTACTTCATTGTGTGATGAGGTGTACCGCTTATCCTCACAGCAAATCACGACATCGAAGCACATTACAGATTGCAGTAGGAAAGCAATTGCTGGAGCAGTGGCCTTGAGATGACATGCATGGCTGATTATCTGAACAGGCAAAGAGCATGACTGAAGATCTTCCCTTTGACTCTGCAGGTTTGTTCAATGGAAGCACAGATGATAAGTTGGAACACACACAGAAGAGGCGTACTACTGCGAAAAAATATGGATTTCTGGTACTGACGTTTTCTTCAAGGTACCAATACCATGGTTTCCAACCATACAGTAGAAGAACAAGAAGTCCAACTGCCACTCAGCAACAGCGTCAAGTAACAGTGTAGCAACAATCATCCAGGAAATTTCCAACTTCTAAGTTTAAGCAACCACAGTACAAAAAGAGACAACAAGATCCACAAAAACAACAAGTTTGACAACCAACTGGACGATGCCTCTGCCGCACACTGTTACCATCGATCTACTGTTACTGCTACTGAAAACCCAAAGTATTCTGTGCAACTCTCAACTATCAGTACTGACATCGATACCAATTACAGCTGCGGTACTGACATCAAAGCAGCACAAGTTACCGACACCTCTATTGACATTGATGTCGACACCAGTATCGACAAAACTATTGGAAGTTACGGGAAAGAAGGAAAGCCCTTTGGAGACAGACTGAAACACTTCATACACACTTGGTCTTCAATAACAACAGACTCATGGGTTTTGGATGTAGTGAGACTGGGGTATATGATAGAATTTCGCCGTCTGCCTCCAGTAGGCTGAGTTCGTGTTACGCCTTTGTCTCCAGGGTTGGAAGAAGAAATAACAATATTGCTGCAGAAGGGAGCGATAGAAAAGATATCATATGATCAGCTGAGAAGGAGTTTTTCCTCCAAATACTTCCTGGTACCAAAGAAAGAAGGTGGGCTTTGACCCATTCTAGATCTGAGAGGTGTCAACCATTATATAAAAACAAAACAGTTTCAGATGGTAACACTAGCATCGATAATGCTACTTCTGAAAAAAGGGGATTGGCTTATAACATTAGACTTAAAAGATGCATATTTCCATATATTGATAAGGAAATAACACAGAAGGTGCCTAGCCTTTGTATTGGGAAAACAAGCTTATTGCTTCAGAGTCCTCCCCTTTGGGATAAGTACGACACTGAGAGTATTCACAAAATGTATGCCAGTGGCGGTGGCATATCTGTGTCAGAAAGGTATTGTCCTATTTCCATACTTAGACAACTGGTTGCTAGTTGCTTCATCCCAAGAGAAAGCATTGGAACATCTCAAGGCTACAATAAATCTACTAAATTTGTTGGGACTGATGATAAATTACAAGAAATCACACTTGATACCACAAAGAAAAATAAAATTCATTGGAGCCATACTAGATTCAGACAAAGAAATGACCTTTTAGCCAGACGACAGATGGCAAAGAGTACGGAATACTTTATGGGAGTTGATAAAAATTTGAAGAGTAAGAGCCAGAAGCATACAGGTGGCTCTAGGACTAATTGTATCAACCACTATGGTGACTCCAAATGCAAGGCTAAGGATGAGACCTCTACAACATTGGTTCATAGGGAACTTCAATCCGTTTCTACATCATCAGAAAAAGTTTCTGACGATTCCAAAGATGACATGTCAATCTCTAACTTGGTGAGTGAAAGAAGAAAATGTTCTAAAGGGCATGCCTTTTCTACCAGACCCACCTATTCTATCAGTGACAACAGATGCTTCCATGGATGGTTGGAGAGCGCACTTGGGAACCTTGACAATAAAAGGACATTGGTAATTGCCAGAAAGAAGCAACATATAAATATTCTGGAGTTCCTAGCTGTCATCAAGACATTCAGAGCCTTTCAGTCACATCTGCAGAGTCTCACAGTGCAGGTGAAAACAGATAATACAACTGTAATATATTACCTCAACAAACAAGGAGGGACTCATTCTGGTGCACTTCTGAAACTAACAATCAAGTTTTGGAACTGGTGCCTCTCCAGAGGGATAACCCCGTCAGCAATTCATCTGCCAGGGATAGACAACCTTCTGCAGGTACCCTAAGTTGAACCCCAATGTCCTGCCACGAGTGGAAACTGGACAATTTTGTTAAGGACAGTTTGTTCAGTTGATAGATGGTACCGACAATAGACTTGTTTGCATCAAAGGACAACAAGAAGTGCAAAATGTACTGCTCTCAACAAAAAACAGACAAAAGGAGTCTGAGAGATGCGTTTTTGTACAGTTGAATGAGACTTCTCCTATATGCATTCCCTCCATTCCCACTTATAACAAAAGTAATATCGAAGATAAGACAGCACCAAGCGAAGGTCATATTGATAACACCATGGTGGCCAGGAGTTCTTGCCACTCCTGGGAATGCCGAAACATCGGTACCTAAGGTTACTGTTGATACTGAACTTGTTGACGATACACAACGGTACCGTGTTTTCACCCAGATGTAGAGAAACTTCGTTTGACTGCATGGAAAATACTGTAGATTCTGCTTACCCAGAGGAGGTTAACCACATGTTAAGAGCAGCTCACAAAACCATCTACTGTGAAATTATATGCCTACAAATGGGACAAATTTTGTAGGTATCTACAAAATGTCGGTACCCAACCCTGGAACTGCAGTACTGCCGATATACTTTCTTTCTTGGCACATATCAGTATCGTTATCTTCAGTCAAATGTTATTTATCAGCAATTTCTTGCTGAAGGGGAAGGTCTTATTTTTTCTCAGACTCGACAGTTAAAAGATTTTTAAGAGGTTATAAACAGATATACCCTACAGTTCAGTCTCTAGTACCAGGGTGGGATTTGAGTTTTGTATTGCTGCAACTTACATGTAAACCATTTGAACCAATGGCTACGTGTGACATGAGGTTACTATCTTGGAAAACAGTTTTTCTAGTAGGTATAACTTCTGCAAGAAGAGCAAATGAATTGGCAGTTCTAAGGGTGGATGTGCCTTATTTGCGATTCCATAAGGGGAAAGTGGTACTAAGACCAGATACTATCTTCTTACCAGATGTGGTCTCACTTTTCCATTTGAATCAGGACATTATTCTGACAGCTTACATGCAGAATCCAGAAACTGACATGGAAAAAACCTTACATTGCCTTGATGTCAGAAGGGCTCTGGTTTTTTATGTCTAACGTACTGCTGCTGTAAGGAAAACCAAGCAGCTATTTATTTGTTATTCTGGCAATAAAATTGGTGAACCTGTGTCATCCCAAAGAATTTCTAAATGGGTGGTATCTGCTACAAAACTCTCTTAGGAAGTTGCTAAGAAAAGATTACCAGAAAATGTAAGAGTGCACTCCACTCGGTCTATGTCAGCTTCAGCTGCTTTCATGCATGATGTACAAATTAGAAGAAATATGTAGGGCTGCTACATGGTAGCAACCACTAACATTTATTTCACACTACAGAATAGATACAAGAGAAGGGAGTGATGCAGCCTTTGGAAGAGCTGTCTTGTTTTCTTCTGCTGTGTAGTGTATAAATAAATACATACATACATACATAAAAATAAAAAATGAAAGGAGGGAAACTGGTTGAAGAGAAACGACAGGAATGTTCTATTAATAAATGTTTATTGTTTGAAACATGAAAAACAGAATTCAGTATTTCTCAAAATAATAATAATAATGTGTAAGATAATATCAAACTGTAGCCATAAGGGTTATAGTAATACTAATTCTATTAATTGTCATGTATATTCATAGATTTTGGATATTTGCAACATAACATTCCCTCCTCCATCATTGACAGCTCACTAACCTCCAGAGACCACAAAGAAGAATAACAGGTTGCTTACCTGTAACCGTGGCCCGTCGAGTGGTCTTCTGTGAAGGCACACAAACCCACCCGTTCTCCCCACATTATGTTCTATGTTTTTGATTGGTTTCTGCAGCTGCTACCATAGCGGCGAAGGAACTGACCATTATTTGAGAAGGGGCCTTATATACTCTAGGGATGTGGGGGGATGGGCCAACTGCCAAAACGCTTGATCTTAGGCTTCCAGAAGGTTCTGAATGCTGTATTGTGGAGGTGCGAAATACCCCATTGTGTCACTTCACAGAAGACCACTTGAAGAACCACATTTACAAGTAAGCAACCTGTTCATTCACTTAAACCACAAAAGTTCTGTGGTAATTAAAGTTTTCTTTGATATTAACTTTCATGAACTTCAGCCTACCTCAGCAGATGCATTAGATAAAGTGGGCTACAGTTCATGGAAATTTATGCCTAATCAAACTTTTTAGTATTAAAGATGTTATGAGGATCCTCCCTCTTTTTCAGCAACAAAATAATATGGTACTCTTTTGGCAATTACTATTATACTTCTTTATTTCATTTATTAAAATATTTATATTCTACCCTATATCATGAGATATCAAGGAGGTGGACAATTAAATCTTTATAACCTTCCAGGCTTTACACAGCTGTTCTTTTAAAATGGGGATAACATTACTCCTGTGGTTTCTGGTGACCAAAATCCTAGAAGCAATAATAGATTCTGAACCATTTCTGTATATGGAAGAGCATTCTCTTCATTTACATTATCAAAGCAATAGCCAGACTATACAGTCATAGCATTTTGATTCCACTTTAACTGCTATGGCTCTATTCTGTGGACTCATGGAATTTGTAGTCATGAGATACCTAGAGCTTCCTGCAAGAGCTGTATTTCAGGCTGTATTTCAGGAAGGTGTACTGGAGATTTCTGAGTAACTCACCAGATTTCAAATTCCAGGATTCCAGAGGACAGAACCATGGCAGGTAGAGTGGTATCACAATTCCACAGTGTGGCTACACCCCATGTAGAATTATTAGAGTCACATCATAGAGGAGCTTGTCTTACGATTGATATTGCACACATAAGCATTTCTCTAAAATAATTAAAGGACATTCCTGTCAAATATACATAAAATTACCTTTATTTTTACCTCAGTGCTGACACCTAACTTCATAGTTCTCATAAATGTGACTCAAATAATTGAGAGTCTGATATTATTGACATCACATT